>VZTJ01002595.1:294829-329530 GCA_013397795.1 Orthonyx spaldingii | reverse complement strand
ATATTTTATATATTTTTATATTTCATAATTTCTACTTTGTATTTTATATTTATATAATATATAATATTTTATATTTTATTATTTCATATATTTATATAGCACATGGTATTAAAAAAACCCCCACCTCTCAGCATCTGCCAAGAGAGCCCAAAACTTGTCTCTGGAAATAGCCCAGATCTTTTCCAGTGCATCTATAAAGGGCACCTGCAGTCAGTGGTCAGCAAATGTTGCCCAACTGATGGCAACTGTTGTCATCATCAACAAAAATAGATGGAATAATGAAAATTTCTGCTGACAGTCTCAGATACAACATGTACAACTTCCACCTGACCACAAATCCCTGGCAAATTCAGTTGGCTACAAGCTGAACAGATTTTTTTAGGGAAGAATTATCTGGTGAAAACCTGCCAAAGCTCACATTATTCTCTTGGTGACTTCATTGTTGCATTGCTGGTATTGTTCGTGTTGCTTTTTAAAATGTTGTCATGCTAATATTATATTTAATAATCTCATATTTTGTTCTAAAAGATAAAAATAGATTTAAAAAAGCATCAGGGGCCAATACCTTTTCTTCCACTGTAAATGTTCCCAAGCCTTAAAGAAATCCCAAGAGTCCCATCATAAATATATGACATAAAAAAAGGCCTGATTCCTGGTGGAAGCATGAGCCTCTTCCCTAAGTATCTGATCCAAATGTTCCTGGAATGGAATAAATCCTGTTTTTCCCAACAATTTTATTCAATTAGTCTTTCCCTCGTGATATTATTGCCAGAGGTGCCTGATTTGAGCTGGGTGAAATATTCCAAAATGCCAGGATTTCCCCCTTTATTCACCACAGGAATTTAATTCCTGTTGACAAGTTGGAAATCATTAGGATAAACCATCTCCTTAGGAAACCAACCCATCCTGGCCCCACAGAGCTGTTGTGTAAGTTCTTGGCATCCTGAAAAAGAAATTAATGAAATAAATAAATGGGGGTGGGGGGGAAAGTCATTCAAATAATGGGTTTCCTAATTTGCTTGGTCAGAAGCAGCAGCACAGATTTGATTCCCCAGGATGAGGTGTCCTGCTTTGGAAAAGGAGGAAACATTCCTTGTCCTGCTCCAGCAGGGGCTCCAGAGCAGCAGAACGGGCTCAGTTTGGCTCCCATCCTGCCCTAAAAGTGCTGCCAGAACAAATTCCAAGGCTTGAGGAACCCATGGATGAAGTCAACAGCCATGGACAACACTCATGGAAAAGCCTCTTGGCCTCGGGGGTTTGAGAGGGAACAAAAACAGGTGCTTCTCCCGGGGATTTTTGGCAGCAGGAGTTGCTGGTCCTGCAGGGTGGGATTGGTTCTGCAAAGATTGGATGCTCTCAAGCCAACATGATGAGGTTGGAGTGGTGGCTTTTCTTTCTCCAGGCAGAAACTGTTTTCCACAGTTCAGAAACACTCAACAATCAGGAAAATTAAAGGAAAGGAGGAAAATCAAGCATAGAAACCTCCAGAACTCAGAGAGCTACAAGACATGAACAACTGGCACTGTTTTCATGGAATTGCAGAATCATTTGGGTTGGAAAAGACCTCCAGGATCATCAAATCCAAGCTGTGCCCGATGCCCACCTTGTCCCCAGCCCAGAGCACTGAGTGCCACACCCAGGAATTCCTTGGACAATGCGGACCACAACCTGCCTGGGCAGCCCCTTCCCTCTGCAAATCCAGCGGCTCTGGCTGCTCTCCTGGAATCCACCTGCCCCCAGATCCCCTCTGGACTGTGGCAGGAGGCGGTGTCTGGTTGCAGGGGCTGTTCCTGGGCAGTAATTCCAGCTTTAGAATCCCCTCTGGAAGCCCACGGTGTGTGCAGAGGGAAGAAAATCTCCCTCTGTGCTGCCACAAGGATCTGCTCCAATTAATTTCCAGGGCTGAGTCCCTGAATGCTGCACACTCAGCCTCCCACCCTTCCTGAGCTGCTCTTACATCAGGAGCCTCAAATTCCCAGTTCCCAGCTCTCCTTTTCCAGAGGTTTTTTGCCCAGGCTGGGTAAGCCTTGCTGCAGGGGAGGATACACACAATAAACAGCTTTTTGAGGTTGATTTAATGGCTCACCAGCACTCCAGTTATTAATCTATCCACAGAGGAGGTTTATTGCTGTGTCTACCACAAACTGATAAAGATTATCACAGAATTAATTCCCAACAAGTGTGTTGTTAGGCTTGGAGCCAAATGCTCCGAGTTATCGGTGTGAATAAACACTTGAGCATAATTTCTCAATGAGCCTGTCTTAAATGGACCTTTAAAGCCAAACCTTTGCAAATAAACTCTCAGGAAAGTGAAAAGAACAAACATCACCGTGTTCTTGCGTCACATCCAACAGATCTGACGCATTTGGTGCGGGGCTCAGGGTGTCTGTGATCCACAAATCCTGCCCAGATTTCCCGGAATGTGGCAGAGCTTCTCCTCTGCCCTCATCATCTTCATCCTCCTTGAAGAAGGAACATGCAGGGAGTGTTCATCCTTCTCGGTTCTTGATCTTCTGTCTTCCCACTTTCTGTCCTGCACTTCCCAGCAGAGCCCTGAGACTTCTGCACTTTCAGTGAAATTCCCTCCTTTCCTGCTGACTCTTCTGAAGGAGTCACCAGCTCAAAGAGACACTGAAGCTACAGGGGCTGGTGATGAGTACAGAGTTCAAAAGCAGCCAGAAACGTCTGGCCATTGGCCAAAATCGTTTTGTGTTTGTGCAAGTGACAGAAAAGTTTCCATCATCAGTTGAAAAATGATCCTAAAAATAACTTTCCCTCAAGTGCTGCACAGCAGAGGACAGGGGTGCTGCCAACTTGGGGACCTCCACCTGGGAGAGGAAAGGGAAGGGATTCAAAAATAGGGAAAGGCCAGGACCTTTCAAATACTTCTTGGAATACTTCCAATACTTCTTCTTTCCATCTCATCTCTTGCCTGGGTTGCATCTCACAGTGTCAGGACCATATTCTTGCTGTCCTTATGGAATAATCTTGTCTTGGAGAGCAAGAAACTTCCCTTTACTCTGGGTTCTGAATGAGTTTGTGCAACCCTCTTCCTTCCAGGAACAGTCACACTGCTCCTGCTGTAGGGGAGGTGTCCCAGGAAGCTGCAGTGAGGCTGGAAGAAAACCTTTGCGAGCATTTTGGAGCCTTGGCAGCACCTCCAGCTTCTGTCTTAGCTAAAAGCTCCTTCATTCCAGGTGCTGGAGCACCAGAGTGGGTGCTGTCCCGCCTGGGTGCAACAGGAGATCCCCAAAAACCTTCTGGACTGGCCATGGCTTCAAAGAGTAGGGTGAAGGTGGTGGGAGAGAGAAATGTCCCTGGGCTATTGGTTTTTTTGCAGCAGGGCTTCACAAACACTCTCCCAAGTCAGCCCACGATTTATGAGGAGATGGGAACTGGGCCAAGCTGGGCCCAGTCCCACTGTGGAACTGGTTTCTGTATCTTAAACAAACCAGTCAAAGAAAAGCATCTCATCTTTGTGTTGGAAGACATCCCAGCACAAGGTCTGTTTGCCTGGCTGTGGAAACTGTGGCTGAGGAGGAATTTGGGAAGGGGAGAGGCAAAAAAGTCAATGTTTTGGGGCAAGAGGGAGCCAGCTGACACCTCCAGCTGTCCAGCAGGTCAGGCCGTGGGGACATGGGCCACGCTCCAGGGACGCAGTGCCTGGAGCTCCCTGTCCCCAAACAGGACACAAAGGAATGATGGAGACACTGAGAGACACATCAAGTGTGGGATGTGGTTCAAACCCTGGCGCTGGCAGGAGAGAGGAACTCAGATTTGGCCACTCCTGGTGATCTCAGCACTTGGAGAGGGCAAATGTTGATCTCTGTCTGCTTTGAGGGGCAGATTTGTTCATGGAGCCCACCAAGGCTCCCAGGGCAGCTTCCTCAGGGTTTAAAAGAGGCTGTGACATGACCATGGCTTGCCAATAACTTCAGGAGGAAAATTACACAGTTAAGCAGAAAAAGGTCTCACAAATTCCTGCTGGCATTCCCAAGGTAAGCAGAGCAAGGAAAATGTCCAACTGGGCAAGCAGAGGGCTCTTCCCTGCGTGAATCCCGTGTGTCACACAGTGTGGTCTCAACAGGAATTTCTCACCGACACTATCTCCCTTCTTCACCCATAAAATTGTATTTTTAAAAGGAATTGTCATGCTTTTAAAAGTCCCTGACTGCCACAGAGGGTGGGGAGCATCCACACCTTGTTCCTCCTGCCGCTGCCTGGGATGACCTCGGCAGCTCTGGCAGCGCCTCCCGCCCCAGGAGGAGCGGTGCTGCTCAGGGAGCTTTAATGGCCTGTTCCAGGCAGCAATAAAATGTTCTGCACCTGGATTTGGGGTGCCTGACTGCTGGAGAATGCTTGGGAAAGCTGCTGGTGAAGCCTTTAATTATTTTTGGGCATCACTGAGTGCGCTACAACAAACCTCGGTTGCATCAAAATAAATAAAGCAGCAAAATGTTTGTGATGTCGTTATTGCCTTGAAGGGAAAACTCTTACAGGTTTGCTGAGGGCACTTTGCAGAGGTTTCCAGAGGCTGAAGGTGGCAAATTGGCTCCAGAGTTTTTCCAAGAGAGGAATTCCGTGAGGAGATGCGGGTTGGAGTGGAGTCCCCATCCTCTCGCTCTGATCCCCGGGCTGTCCCCGCCAGGAGCAGGGTGTAAATCCCAAATTAACGCCTCCATCCAAGCCCGTTTGTGCTGCCTGGAGATCTCCAGCGCGGAGAGGGATTCCCTAATCTGTTCCTAAGCACCGAGGCTTCAAACATCAATCACATCCCCTCTGATGCCACGGCCTGGAATTCTGCAGCACGGGGGAGGCTTTGGAGCACCCGCCCAGCATTCCTGACATCCAGCCGGGTTTATTGGCAGTGGTGATGATGTTTTAGGGATTCCCTGCTGTTTGGAGGGGATTTCAGAAAAAGGCAGGGCACCAGGAGCAGCAGTTTGGAGTATTAAGTCAGGTTTAATGCTGCAAACACACTGGGTATGAGTTTAAAGGTCTGGGAGGCCACAATGGGACCAGTGTGTTCAGCATCAATCAAAGACAGAGAAGGTGAAGGAAGAAACTCAATTAAAAAAATTTTAAACAGCAAACTGAGTCCCAAATAACCCCAAAGGCCTCCCTGGTCAAACCAAGGTGTTACAGCAGCATTTAGACATTTAAAACTTTAATATAAATATGAAATTTATCATAAGCACTTATGGAAGTTGAGGCAGCAGCAAATCTCTTTCTGGCTTAAACTCAGCTTGGTGACAAGTTCCCATGGCAGGGGACACATCCCAGTCAGGATGATCTGGGAGAAAATCACATTTTTAATTCCTCTTGGCATTGCAGCACTGCTGGTTGCCAGCCTGCTGGAAAATGGCATCACCAGGAATCAGAGCAGTTTGCCAGCCTGTCTCTGCGAGGAGTTTTCTATCTGTAGATTTATCTGTCTTTTCACCCTGAAACTTTTTGATACTATGAAAAAAAAAAAAAAAAAAGCTGCAATCAGCTACGAGCATAAATTCTCCCCAGCAGCATTTAAATCTCCATGCACCCAGTATTTTCCTGAGTAAATGAGAATCAAAATTTCATCCCCAACAGGGTTTTGATGAAGGCAGCCTGGCTGATTTCGTTAATTAGTGGCAATCATGCAGCACTGTATTTAAAATGTACAAACAGCAAAGCTTGGGGGACCCGTCTTGAGCCAGGGGCATCTTTGGTGATTCCAGCTGTGGAGTTTTCTTTGGTGATTCCAGCTGTGGAAGTTTCTTTGGTCACAGGTGAATTGGGGTTTTGGCTCAGTCCTGGGAACCAAATCCAATCCTTTTTCAAGGGGACATCCAGTGCTGGAAGGGACCTGAGCAGGGCTGTGCACGTCCCCAGCCCCTGCCCAGGGCACCTCAGTCCTGCTGAGCCACCTCACAGAGAGGGGCTGGAGAGCCTGAGCATCACCAGGAGCATCTCAGACCAGGCCTAAAACTCCTTCCCTTTGCTGAGAACCAAAGCAAATCTTTTCCAAGTCAGTTATTCTTCCCAGGAGATTCATTACCAGCCAAAAAAAAGAGATTTTAAAGCTGTTCCTGTTGCAATGTGAAGAGTTCTGTTTGTGTGGATATTGTGATGACACCTTAATAGGCTGTTGCTCATCTCTGGGATCTGTGGGACCCAGAACACTCTGCTCTTCACATCCCAATTTAGGGGAATTAGTCCTTAATTTGCCTCCACAAATGATGTTGTTTTTTTTCCTTTCGAGTTGCATCATTCTGGATGTGATCCTCCACAAGTGAGGAGGAAGGGACCTTGTTCAGCAGCTTCCTGGGAGGGGGAAGGAGCCCTGGAAGAGTTTGGAAAACCAAACTTGTTGCTCCCAGCAGTGATGTGGGGACAGAGCACAGCAACAGCTCTTCCTGCTCTGTCCCATCCCAGTGGGAACAGCTCCTCCTTTCTGTTCTGTTCACTCCCTTTCTCCCATTTTTTGGGAAAAAACCAGCCCAATCCTGACCATCCCTCAATTTGGGCAGCAGATATCCAGCCCTGCCTGTGCTGCAGAAGAGCTGGAAGTTTGATTTTTGCAGTGTGGGAGGGTGTGGTGGTGTTGAAACTCTTTCTACTCCTTCATCAGCATTCAATTTATTTAAAAAATAAATAAAAATGCCTGTGAGCCACAATGTACTGTTTAATCAGCACAGAGCTGGTTAGCAAAGGAAAATGCGTGGCTGAGCCAGGTGCAAAATTCTTGGAAATAATTCAGGGATTGCACTGGAAGGAAAATACCCCAGGACAGACGGACTCACCCTCAGCAGACACAGGTGATAACAGCAGGAGGCTCTGCTGCCATCAGGGACCACTGGAAATTCAGGAATTTGTTGCCAAACTTTGTGTCTTGACTTTCATGTCTGTTCATTATCATCATCCGTTCCGCAGAGGGGTCTGAACGTGGGCAGGGATGAGTCTGGGACAGAAGGCCGGGGTTGGGATGGTTTGGCAGAGCTCTGTGGGAGGATTTTGCACAGCAGCTGCACATTCTCCACTGGGTTTGGCATTTTCAGGCCTCTCCAACACCTCTGGTGTTTTGCAGAGCAAAGAAATAGATGCCAAACTCATGGATGGCTCCTTTGGATGCTCAGGGAGAGCCAAGGAAAAGCAACCAGCCACAAAACTCCTTCATGAGGATTTTTTTTCGAGGCTGGGAGTGGAAATTGGGAGAAGCTTGGCGGGATGGGGCTGCCAGAACAAGCTGCATCACCAGCTCCATCCTCCCAGCTCCATTTTCCCTGGGAGAAGGGGCAGCTGTTAATTAATTTATTTATTTGTCTCTGCTCCATGAATAGGGTCAGGGAGAAAGCCTGGAAACGGTGGGACAAAGTGCCCCTGCCCACGGTGATGTACACAGAGATGGAGGAGGAATTCCAAACCCGTTTTCCTTTTCTGCATCCTGCCTTTCATGCCTGCAGCAGTAGGAGAAATGTTGTCTTTACATTTCTGCCTGGAAAAACAATTAGGAATGTTAATTGCACTGCCCAGGAGGTGGAACAGGGGCTGGCCAGGAAGGAATTTTCTTTGCTCGTAAACAGGAAGACTCAACCTTTCCCGCCATTCTCCGTGAAGGTGTCGGGAGGATTTCAAGGAGCTGGAAAGTGGGACTTCGGTGGGAAAAGCAGCATAAGCAAGGAATGAAAACAGGGAACAACAGAGCAAAGGCACCATCCAGGAGCAATCTCTGCTCCCCTCCTGCTGAGGAGAAAGGAAAGGTGTAGGCACCTCATCTGCGCTTTGGGAGTTCCCCAGGATTTTCCAACACCCAGGAGCACCCAACACCCCTCCCCTCCCTACATTGGAGTTTTCATGGGCAGAAGTCTGAGTTGGACCCAGAGCTCTGTGCCCTGCTCAGCTCCACCATTACTGACTGATGGGGATCCCATGGAAAGGGATATTTGGGGAGGAAACTCTTCTTTGCTCACATGAAAACTCTGAACTGCAGTGCTTCTCCTCAGATTTTGACAGGGTTGTCAAACCTTGAGCATTTGCTTCAGAAACATGGCTTTTCTGGTGAAAAAGGTGAGATTTTCCTGATTTCAGGTCTCCACCTTCATCCCTCTGCCGAGTGCAGCAGAATGCAGGACACTGGGAATGTGAACTCTGCCCCTGCAGGCTCTGAAAGCACCTGAGTTGGGGCTATTGAATAAATTTAATTTTTTTCCCCTGCAGAATTGATGCAACCTGGCCCACGATTTTCCCTGCCAACAATTCCCAGTGGACATACAGATATCAAATATGAGCTCTGGTTATCTCTGGGTAACTTGTGTGCAAAAACAAAAGGTGAAGTTGGAAGGTTTGAGCCTCCGTTAACGTTGCTTTTCAGGTCATTTATGCTTGGCTCTTCCCAGCACACAGGGAACTAGGGCAGGGCAATTGGATAACACTGAGCAAGCCATTTCCCCTCATTTTGTTTCACTATTCCCATCAGGAAAAGGGGAAAGAGGAATATTAAGTTCTCCTTGAGGGGCTGGGATAATGAGCTGGCTGCAGGATCCTGAGCTGGCAGTGGCCAGACAGCCCATGTGTTATTATTTAATATTGGATAAACAAAGTCATTTCCCAAGGGTCTTTGGGATAACATCGCCTTTTAGCGAGCGTTAATTGACTTTTCTGTCAGGCACCCAATTTGTGCCTGGATCCCTTCATTAAAACTGAACCAACACCACCTAAACCTCCAGCAAATGTCCAAAAACCCGAGTTTCCGTTATGTGCCGCTTGCCAAAAGTGGCGTTCTGTCCCTTTTTGCGGTGATTCAGAGCGTCCATTCCTCTTCCTCCCTCCCGGCAGTGCCAGCCGCCGGCAGCGCGGTGACGTCCGGGCTCTTCTGGGAAACAGCTCTGCCCTCGGGCCCTGCCAAACAGGAATTGCTGCCGAGGTGTCCCAGGGACCCCAACATCATCCCAAGGCAGGGCAGGAGCAGAGGGTGCTGGGTCACAGCCTGCGGATCCCAAAGGATCAGGGTGACATCTCCCTCCTCTGATTCCCACAGCCACTGGGAATTGTTGGCAGGGAAAATCGTGGGTTGGGTTACATCAATTCTGCAGGAAAAAAAGATTAAAAATTATTCAACATCCCCAGCTCAGGTGTTTTCAGAGCCTGCAGGGGCAGAGTTCACATTCCCAGTGTCCTGCATTCTGCTGCACTCGGCAGAGGGATGAAGGTGAAAACCTGAAATCAGGAAAATCTGTCACATTTTGGCTCTGTCACATGACCCACTTTGGGCCATGCCCATACTGGATGAAAACAGATGGATGAAAACAGATTTCCTGTAGGGATATTCAGCTGTTCCGATGTTCCCCCTCCTGCTTGGAAGCAGCCCCAAGCTTTTGGAGGATGTCCTGGAGCACCAACCATAGGGATAATATCCAATTGCAGGAGAAGCCCCTGGAAAAGAGCTGTTTATTCAGGGACATGCCCTTGTTTGTCGTTTTTGGGCAAGTTCAGATGGCTCCACGTCCTGGGATTCCAACCAGCACTTCCTGAATAGAGAACAGAGGTGTCCTGGCACCAAGGCGAGCTGCCTGGAAAGGAACATCCCTGTGGACAAACTGAGACTCTTTGTGTGCCCCTGGCACAGCCCTTGCACTTTTCATGGGGCTTTTTCTTCCCTTCCTGGCATTCTGAATTTTCTTTCCTAGGGAAGCTCTGGGAAGAGCCCGGTGCCAGCGGTGCTTCTGCCAGCTTTCAATAGGGTTGCACCCCAGGATTGCTGTGGGGAAAAATGCAAATTCCCAGCCTCAGAATTCCTTGGCACAGACTGTGCCCAGTGCTGAGACCCCCTCTGGCCCTGGATAAGTGGGAGAAGCTGCCCTGGGCTTGCCCAAAATCTCTATTCTTGGTTTATATTCCTTTTTATTGAGGCACAGCAAATCAGAATCCCAGAATCACTGAGGCTGACAGAGATCTCCAAGGTTATTGAATCCAGGCTGTGCCTGATCCCCGCCTTGTCCCCAGCCCAGAGCTCTGAGTGCCACCTCCAGCCCTTCCTGGGACACCTCCAGGGATGGGGACTCCAAACCTCCCTGGGCAAGTCCAGCCTAAGATGAGCCTGGTCTGTCCGCAGGAACAACATCCAAAGTTCATCCTTGCAAGTTCTTTTTCCAAACCATGGATTCTTTCAGTCCCTGGCCCTTCCAGGGATGGATTTGTGAGCTCTCATTGTCACCTAGAGCTGACCCAAAGCTCCCATGTGCCATCACAGAGTGAGCAGAAAGTCCTTCAGACATGGATGGTTCCTGGCTGCCGCTTTCCCTGCTCCAGCCAAACCCTGCAAGGCTCTGCCTTTCCCTGGGAGCCTCCCAAACCATCGGGGCCTGCCAGTGGAACCAGCCAGGAATCATCTCCCAGCCTCAGCTGCTGGCCAGCAAAGTCTCCCTTGCTTGTTCCTCAAAAGCAGCAGCTTGGTTTGTGACCATCGTCCACTCAGGGTCCCTGTGGATCCAGATTACTCCTCACACTCCAACATCCCACTCAAATCCAAGTGTTTATCCATGGATTATTTAGGGAACAAGTGCATTTGCACCAAATCCACACGGCCAGGAACGAAATAACTCCTGCCTTGGGTGACCAGCAATGAGATTATGGCCTGAAGGCATTTCTGGGACATCCGTGATGGATTCAGAAGAGTCGGCAAGGACTTGGCTCTTCAGGAAGTTTCTGGAACTACCAGTGCACTTCCAAGACTTTTGCTGAATCCTTGACAGCTTTGAAGGAAGTTAATTCATTGCAGGAGGTAAAACTGTCAGGGAAGGCTCCTGAGGCCATAAAATGCCTGTCTGAGTATTTAACTGGAGCCTGTGGTTCATGCAGCTCCTGGAGGAACAAGGAAGGATTTAGGAGTGGAGACACTGTGCAGGTACTTGGAGGCTCAGTGTCAGAGCTGTGTCAGCAGGATAATTCCCTTCCTGCTCCCTTCCCGGGCTTGCTTTAGACACATATTGCAGTCTAATCCTCAGTGTTCCCCTTTTTTCCTGTCCCAGAAATACAAAGGTACAGGATTTAGGAGTGTGAGGCTCAGTGGGCTTGAAAGGAGCTTTCCTGGAGAGTCAAACTCACAGCAAAAATGCAAGGATTCCCTTGAAATCCCTTCTAACAAGGCCTCCTGCCAAGTCTATCCACAGCAGCAGGAGCTTTTCCATCGCCTCTAATGGGCTTTGGGAAATGCTCTGTGGCACAGCAGGGAGCTCTTGTCTCGCAGAACAAGCTCTCCTGAAGAGAAATTGGATATGGGAGCCATCCCGGTGGCCTTTATTTCGTGGTCCTCACTGGGAAAAGGCTGTGGAGGGGCTGGGATGGGGCTGCTCTGGTGAGGAGGTGATGCCACGTGGGGGGAGAGATTCTGGAGAACAGGCAGGAGACATCTTCCCAACTACCCCTGCCATTCATCTGGATGGAATCCGTGATCTGTGCAAGGGAAAAGTGCAGACATTTTACACCAGGCTGGTGTGGATTTGGGCCTGGGCAGAGGTGGTGACTCCCCATGAAGGGCTGCAGGTCCCTGTGGAATAGCAACAGCAGGAAGCACTGGAAAAGGGCTGTGCGTGCCTGGTTGGTACCTTTGGAATTGTGATTCAGTCCTTTGCCACTTGCTGATGTCCAAACATCGTTTCCAGCGGCGTTAAGGAGCTGGTGAGACGTTCCTGTTTCCCATTTCCCCAGGAAGCAGCATCACAGAACTGCTGTTCTTCTCTGCCTTCTCGTGGCTGAGCTCCTTCCAGAGGTCAAGTGGAGCGCAGGAACTGTGGACACCTTCCCTGGGATGTGGACATCCCTCCAGGAGCCAGGAATTCGGGGATATTTATAGCCCGTGCCCAGGGAGAGGAGAGGGCTTGTTTTAAAGGAAAATAGGCAGGGACAAGCAGAATTATTTGGAAGACCTCTGCTTCCTTCAAATTGCAGAGGCTACCAATGAAGGAAGCTTCTTTTTAAGGTTTCTATCCCACAAATATCCCAAAAAACTGCAGGGAGGTGAAGCGGGGGAAGCACATCCTGACAATTTGTTTGTGAAGCACCTTGGAGTGACACAAACTTCTCCCTGGAGCCCAATGTTCCCAGAGCTGTTATCCAACTGCCTGGCTATCAAACAATCAGGAGAGGCAAAGAGGAGAATTTTGGCTCCTGGCCTGAGAACAGGCGACCCAGTTTAGCATCCCACGTCCTGGGAGAATGAGAGGCCCGATCCCTTTGGACAGAGGGAAAGCTGGGATCACAGCAACCTTCCCAATAATGCAGAGGAATTCCCAGTTTGGATTTGTGGGGCTTTTTCCCTACCCACACAAATTGGCAGTGGCTGGTGGGAGGACAATCCATGTGGGAATCTGCAGGGGAAGGGTTGGAAAGCAGAGGAAGAGGGAAGATGTTGGTGAGCCAGAGAAAGATTTGTCCAGGAAAAGGACTGTAAGGAATGTAGGAAAGAGGGGAAAGAGCAAAACCGGGATCAGATGAACAATGTGCTCAGTGGAAGATCGAGAGCCAAGGAAGGGACAGCCGGGAGAAACTGAGGGAGAAATGAGGCCCCTCACCCCGAATCCCCTTGGACACTGCCGCAATCAGCACGGATTTGGGAACGGCAGCATCCAAACACTGCGACTGCAGCAGGTTTGAGGGATTTGGCTGAAGAGCAGCCCCGGGATCCATCCCATTCCCGGGAATGTGGGCTGCTCTCCAGCCCCGCGGGGTGAAGGGCACCGCACTCGCTCCAGGAAGACGCCAGGCAACCCATGGAGAGCATGAGAGGAAACAAAACAAAGTCATTGGGATTCGTTCGGGACTTCAAAGCTCCGTGCCACTCCCAGGCCGCTCGTTGCTGCTCGGGCCGGGAGCCAGGGCTGGAATGAAGAGGGGAAAAGCTGCTTTGTCTCGTTCTGCTCAAAACCTGTGTCAGCCCCGCAAATCGAGCACCTGAGAGACGGGGAGGGAGGAGAAAGGCTCAGAGTTGTGTCTCCAAATGCATCTTAGGGACATCAGACCACGCTAAAAGCCGACCTAGGTGACACTTTGTCTTCTACATCACCTCCTTGTCAGCATTTAGCACCCAAACCCATGAAAATGCTAAGCTCCCAGGCTGCTGCTGCATCCCAAAAAACGCCAAACTGTGGTGTGGCTGGAGCTGGATTTAGGGAAGAATTATTTGGAGGGGAACGGTTGGAAAGCTGGTCTTGAAGAAGGGGTTTGTTGACAGAGAAATTGGGAGTCCAGAGTCTGGTAAATATTAAAAAAAAAAAAAAAAATCTGACTTATGTTCATAAATGAGTAAAATTAAACTGCTGACATTATTCCCAGGAGTCTCAAGGGGACTCACATGGAAAACTGCAATGAAAAGTTTATAAATGGTGGCATCAATTATTAGTTTTATCAAAATGTGTGCCCACAGAGCAGCACTCAAGAACTGCTGCCTGCGGGGTTTTCAGGCAGGACTTGGAGCAACCTCCTTTAGTGGAAGGTGCCCGTGGTGGGGGCTGGAAGGAGCTGATCTTTAAGGACCCTTCCAACCCAAAGCATCCCGGGGTTCTGGGATTCCAGGAACCAGCCAAGCAGAGGTGAAGCCAGCACTCTTTGCCGTGGCCCCGCAGTTTGCCACGCGTGGGATATCAACGCCCAACTGATGAGCAGCGACTTGTTGGGATGCTGTGACTCGTCCTTGAGCCCTGGGGCTCCAAACTCCTCACTTTGGGCTGTGGGAGCAGCGGAAGATGTGGCTGTTGCCAGCTCCCTGTCCACCTTTGTGTGGTTTGGGGCTGTGGGGGTGATGGAGCCTCCTGTTCTGCCGTGGTTCATCACCTGCAGCCGGGGTTGTGTCACCCCCGGTGCTGTGACAGCGTGGGCAGTGTGGGGCTGGCTCTGCCTCCTGCTCCGTGCATCACAGAATAAATCTGTAGCAAGGTATTAGTGACCAAAAAGGGGTTGTGGAGGTGGTGAAAGCCCAGCCTCGAGTGCAGCTTTCTCTCTTCTCACCCCTGCCCAATTTATCCCCCAGAGCAGGCTCTGACCCTCAGCTCTGCCAGTTTGAGGTGCAGCTTCTCCAGCGGAGGAGGCAGCCCCTGAAATCAGCCCTGAAATCAGCCCTGAAATCAGCCCAGCTCCTGCTTGGATTGCTCATGACTCAGAGCTGTGAGTAAATGTGAGAACACTCTGCAGCACAGCTCCTCTGATGGGAACACTCCCTCTTTCACATGCTTTGGAGGTGATCTTTTTAAAAATAAAATCTAAAGGAGCAAAATATGAGCAACAGCCAAGGAATTTATTTGCCCACATGCTTTGTACTTCTCTCTCACACCTCTGTTCTCCTGCAGCTTTGCTCATGGTGCTGATCTGGGTGGAGTGGAGGGAATAAAGGTGATTTTCTTCATGGGAATCTGTGTTTTTTCACAGGGGTGGCTGCACTCGCACACTTTGCTCAGTGAGGGAGGAAGGCAGAGCTCTGGGAGGAGTGGCAAGAATTAAAAAACAGGTGAATGTTTCTGAAACATCTGAGCATCTGCATCAGAGCATCTGCTCAGAGGAAAAGGTTGTCGAGATCTAAGTTAAATATTCCTGGGACAAAGACACGTGTCTGCAAATGGAACTGGACTTTAGAGGGAAATTATTATGGGATTGAGGGAGATCACTGCAAAGCAGGAGTGAGGTGGGTGCAAGAGGTGATGGAGGAAGGATCTCCCTGGAAAAACGCTGCCTGTGACACCTCACCAGGTGCCCACCCCAGGTGAAAAACCAGCTCCAAAAGGGGGTTTGGGTCCCTGATATCCCCCAAGAGAGGCTGGGTGTGTCTGGTGTGTGCCAGGACTGTCATTGAATGAGGATTTATGCAACCCCCCCCCAGCAGTGACATCTCTCTGCCAGCTGCCAGGGTGAAATTCTGATATTCTGAAGTCCTCACACGTGAAACATCAAAAGCAAGAGCAAGGACTCTCCAAGCTAAATCCAGCCTGGCAGAAACCAGCCCCTGTTGTGGGCACAGAGAAAAGGCTGTGCACTGGTATCTGGGTGGAGCTGGCTTCGGGGATTAGCTGAGATCAGCCCCAGCCAGTGACTGCAGGGCAGCAGGAGCTGATTCTGGGACTGGGACCTGTGGGAACCAGCTGGGAGTGACTCAGCCAGGCAGGATCCCTTTGGAAAGTGGAAACCATCACACTTCACTTCCCTGCAATGCTATCCTAAAAGCTGAAAGCAAAACCGTCCAGCTGAGGTGTCAGCCCCAGGCACCTGGGTCATCCTCAGTTTTCATCAACCAGAACAACTGCCCTCATTTTTTACCCAAAACAGAGCATGGGAATAGTCTTGGGGGCACCTGTGATGTCTTTATCCAAGGCTGTGGGACAGCACCCCAGCTTGGAGAAAAGGAGGCTCAGGGGGCCCTTGTGGCTCTGCACAACTCCCTGACAGGAGGGGCAGCCGGGGGAGTCGGGCTCTGCTCCCAGGAACAGGGACAGGAGGAGAGGGAACGGCCTCAGGCTGGGCCAGGGGAGGCTCAGGTTGGACATCAGCAGGAATTTCCCCATGGAAAGGGTGGTCAGGCCGTGGAACTGCCCAGGGAGGTTTGGAGTCCCCATCCCTGGAGGTGTCCAGGGAATTCCTGGAGGTGGCACTCAGCACTCCGGGCACAAAGTGGGCATCGGGCAGAGCTTGGACTTGATGGTCTTGGAGCTCTTTTCCGACCTCAGTGATTCTGGGATTCTGAGAAGTGCCACTTTTGGGTGTCACTGCGCCTGTAAGAGACAGAGCAGGCACTGGAAGGTTCTGTGAGACCTTAGAGACACCAGGGAGAGAAGGCCAGAGAAACACAATAATTGGAGGTAAATGGAAATAAATGGGGAGCCTCAAGCTGCTGACACATGAAGGGAAATGGAAGTGGCACAAATTAGGCAGTGACTAATAGGACACTGCAAAGAGAAGGAGGGTCACACACCAACAAGGAAAGGAAAGCAATTAGGGGGGTCGTTAAGAGAAATGGAATGACTAATTGAAGGAAAGTGTCAGCTGAATGTCAGGAAATAATTCCTAAGTGGGAGCAGCTCAGGGCTGTGGAACAAGCTTGAAATGAGATTTCCTGAGCTGTTCAACCCTGAGTCAAACACTCAGAATCCACCACGGACCTGGCAACAGCCCAGGCCTGAGCTGCTTCCATCGGAGCCTCTGCTCTTGTCACAGTTGTTTTAAAAACAAAAACGATGGTAAAGGCCATAAAACACAGCTAAATTTCCACTCAGCCTTCGCCACAGGAATCCTTCATTCCTTGAAACTCCTGGTCAGGCACAGACCTTTGGTTCAATAAAACAGCCGTGGAAAGATCTCCAACACTGATTGAACGTGTTTGCCTCGAACCCTTTCTTCTCCTGAAGTTCACAAAAAGCCAAATAACCTCAAATCCCGATTTTATCTTTATTGTCCGCCCTAGAAGGCGCATTCATCTTCTGATTAATTCACTCCTGTGGCCAGTGCCAGCTTGATCCCTGGAATTGCCTCTCTAGGAAGCTGCTGCCTGGCTGGGATGGGTGATCTGGTGTTTTCCAGTTCTGATGGAGCTGATTTCCACTTGCCATTCCTTTCTCAAAGTCCCCTGTGCCATGGGAATAGGAAAAGAGGTGGAGTCCCAAAAAAACTTGTGGAATTCTGAGCTCCAGGGGAAGGGAATCCCAGAATTGCTCATGAATTCCCAGCACAGGGAGTTTGTGTTGATCTGGAGTTTGATATCAGGAGATTAACAGCATTTACAGATCTTTGCTTCCATCCCTGATGAACACAGGACTGCTCTGCAAATCTGGGCTGCTTCCTGAAGTTTGCCAAGAGCTCCCACTGTCTCAGACCACACTGGCAGGAAATTCCCTGAAAATTCAGCCCATCCTTGTTTTCCTTGCTGTGTCACTCATCACAACTTCTTTGTGTCCAAGGACCACTGGAGGTGGCACCCAATGCTCTGGGCTGGTGCCAAAGTGGGGATTGGGCACAGCTTGGACTGGGTGATCCTGGAGATCTTTTCCAACCCCAATGATTCCGGGATTCTGAAAGATTTCTTGTATTGTTTTGAGATCTTGGAGTGAAACGTTTTCCTGAATGGAAATTCCTTTCCAGCCTGCTGAATCCAGCTGCCTGTGGGATGTTTAAATTCTGTGGTGACGTGGGAGCAGTGGTAAAGGCTGACTGAGAAGTGTCACAGACAGAGGTGTCACTGCAGGACTGATTTACACAATAATGTGAATTTCCCAATGCTGGAAATTGGGAATACAACTCAGCAGTGAAATCAGCAACGAATTTAAACTCTGAGGCTACAAGAAAGTTCCTCTGCATTAAAAATGAGAATAAGAACAGAAAAGCAGCTTGAGGAACTACAGCTGAAGGGCAGAGGAAAGTCCACATCCACCATGGGGTCAGTAATTTTTTCCTTCAGCTGCTTTGCCTCTGTTCCTTCTCTGAAAATGAATTGAAGCCACACTGATGAACCTGCTTTACCAATCCTGGCCCCTGGCCACAACCTGAAAATGTGTCTGCTCAGTTATTTTGGGCTTGGAATGCCCTCTCCTTTTCTATCCTGCTTCCCCAGCCAAAACACTGAGTTTCAGGAGCAGGAGAAACACAAACATGAACAGCTCTGCCTAATCTTGTCAGCATCTGTTCATGGGAATGGCCTGACATAGGATACTTGTAAAACATCCACAATACTTTATCCAAAGTGTGGATTCGTGTTTATCCACTTTCCCAGGAGTCCCCCAGAGCACAGGGACAGTCTCTGCTGGGGCCACACCAGGATGTGTCTGAAATCCTTCAGCCGTCTGGAGTAGCAGAACCGGATTTTTATCAATGTGAGCGAGCTGAGATTCTGTCCAAGATGTTCTAATAAAAACAAGAGTCTGCCCTGGGAACAAAGAGCCTCCTGAGAGGTTTTTTCTGGCTCGTTCAGCACTGAGAAGCTGCAAACAAGGTGGTGCTGCTGACATGGAGGTGCTGACATTGCTCACGCCCTTCACACTGCAGCTCCAGGGCTACAGGAGGCTCCTGATCCTTTAGGGATGGAGGTTTTGCTTGGAGATGAACTTTGGTACTGATGCACTCTGTAAATACCTCATGGAACACGCAGCAGGGGCAGGATGTCAGTGAACAGTGGGGAAATGTGGATTTGTTGTCTGCACTGACACTCAGGGCACGGCAATAACCAAATAGCTGCAATTTCTAGCTTTCTTCAGTGTTGGCAATGCCAGTTTTATTTTATTTTATTTTATTTTATTTTATTTTATTTTATTTTATTTTATTTTATTTTATTTTATTTTATTTTATTTTATTTTATTTTATTTTATTTCATTTCATTTCATTTCATTTTATGTTATTTTATTTCATTTCATTTCATTTCATTTCATTTTATTTTACGTTATTTTATTCTCTGGGTTGAGAGACGTCTATTTAGGCAAATATTGTCTTGTCCAGGACATTATCGCTGATGATGAAAATTTCACTTGTGAGCTGCTCATGTTCTGATGAAATCCTCTGCCTGGATTGGAGCAAGTCCAGGATGATCAGAGGGATGGAGCAGCTCTACTGGGAGGAAAGGCTGGGAGAGTTGGGCTTGTTCAGCCTGGAGAAGGGAAGTTTCAGAGTGACTTAATTGTGGCTTTCCAGTGCCTGAAGGAGCTCCAAGAAATATGGAGAGAGACTCTTTACAAGGGGTGGAGTGACAGGACAAGAGGGAATGGCTTTAAACAGAAAGAGAGCAGGTTTAGATTGGATTTTGGGGAGAAATTCCTCCCTGTGAGGGGGGGGAGGCCCTGGCACAGGGTGCCCAGAGAAGCTGTGGCTGCCCCTGGATCCCTGGAAGTGTCCAAGGCCAGGCTGGAAGGGGCTTGGAGCAGCCTGGGACAGTGGAAGAGGTCCCTGCCATGGCAGGGGGTGGAATGAGATGATTTTGAGATCCTCCTAACCCAAACCCTTCTGGGATCCTGTGATGATATTTTGAAATGTCAGGGCCCCCGTGGCTGGGCTGTCCAGAGAGGCCTCTGTTTCCTCTGAGGACAGATAGTTCTTCTCTGCAATTATCCTACACTTAAAGCGGATTTTGGAGATTTTATTGTTCCTGGTGTGTCCCTGTGCTCGTGTCCGTGGTTTGGATGCAGCCTCTGGCTCGGGGAGGCCTCAGGCTGCTGAGGGCCCTGAGGGGAGGCTTTGTGCAAGGTTTGTCCTGCTGCTCATCCTCCCTCCCTGCTCACCCTCAGAACGCTGCTCCAGCTGGGCTTTGGCTCTCAGCAGTCCTCGTGTTTTCCCAAGAGATGTTTCATTCCCCACAGGAGGAAGTTTATCCCGTACTGACACCATACAGAGGCTGCTTGTCCAGGCAGAGCTGGGTTGTTTGATTTTTGGGACAGGCAACGTGCTGGGGACAAGGGGACACCAGGCTGTGAGGAAACAGAGGGGACCCCAAGGATGAAAAATCCATTTCTGAAAGTGAGGAGCTTCTCAAAGCTCCGGTGCCTTGCCCAGCTGTAACTATTTTATCAGCTAATGCTGAGCTCCAGCAAAGTTTTCCCCACACGTGTCCAGAATTCCTGAATTCCTGCTCCCAGAGCTGCCAAGTTTCACCTTAGGGATGGAGAAGATCAAGAGGAGCATGAGGAGGCTGCAGGAACAGCTTGGGGGTCTGTGACCCTGCTACCCTCCCACTGCTGAGTGGGACAGGGAGGACAAAATCCTTTGGGATTTGTCATTCCATGTGTACCCAACCAAGGATTGGCTTCTGCTGGCATCAGAGCTGCTCAGTGGGGATTTTAAACTCTAATTCGGGGTGGTTTCCATCACAAAAGAGATGCTGGGACCTCTTGGTGTGCTGTCTTTAGACCTTCCTTGCAAAGGGTCTGGTCAGGAGTGAGGTGGGGACACACTGAGAGCTCCCTGTACAAATCCCTTGGGAATCCCTGGATAAAGGGAGGCCAGCTCTGCTCAGAGGGAAGAAAAATGATCCAGAACTGCATCCCAGCATGACCTCTACCCTGCTCTGCATATCTGTGGAGAACTGGTGGTCAGCCCTTCCGTGGGAAGCCTGTGGGGTGACAGCAGAATGGGACATCCCGAGGGGATTTGGGTGACTCCCAACAGCCCATCCCTGTCCTGTGTGACCTCCCTGCCACCACCCACTGTCCCAGTGCTTCTTGGAAAGCCGGGAGCAGGCTGTGGGAGCAGGCCAGGGGACATGACAGTTTTACAGCTCGTAATGCTGAGTGCGGCTCCCTGCCCCACGTCGGAAAAACCAGTTTGGCCTTTTCCAGAGCTGCCCCCGGAGCTCTCGGGGTCACGGCAGTGCAGAGGCAGCCGAGTGCTCACAGGCAGAGTTGTTCTGTGGGAGAACCAGCAGGAATTCCAGGGAATGGATGGATGGGAGAGTGGGAAAACTGCGTGGAGTGAGTTGTGATGGACAGAGAGGCTGAAGGCTCAGGAGTGGGGGAAGAGGGCGGTGGGACCATTCCAGGCCTTCAGTTCCGGGGAGGTTGCACTGCTGGTGATGCTGAGCCTGTGGAGAGTGGGAAAACACCCAGGAAATGATTGGAATTTGCAGGTTTGGGCTGTGAATCCGGATGTTTCTGGTGTGGGTGTCCAGGTCTGGTTGTGAATATCAGCCTGAGTGTGTCACCTGTAGCTCACAGCACACACGTGGCGACACGGCCTTGGCGTCATTTAATGCCAACCCACACAAATGTCATATTCTGATTCTAATTAACGAGTTCTAATTCAGGTCTCATCCGAAAAACTCTGCCAGGATGAATTTTATTTGCATGAACTTTCTGCTCGTTCTCTTTTTAATGCCAAATCCCACTGGATATTGCCCAAACCCTTTTGAAATTAAAGAACATTAAAAAAATTCTGCTTTATCACCTCATTATTTGGTCTCTGGGATCCACAGAAATTTCTGCTTTAAAGAGGTAAAGGAATTTCTTCCTGACTTTTCCAAAGCACTTTATCCACAGGCACACAAGTGGGAACGTGGCAGTTCTGGGGCTGTTCCCAGCCGTGACCCCACTCTGAAGCAATCCACTCCCAACCATTCCCAGTTTTCCCACCTGGACAGGGTGTTGATAAGGCAGGAGGCTGGGATGATGAATGGATGGAGGTTTCCCTGTGGAATCAGACCCTGCCGTGGTGGAGTCCTGACGTCAGGAGACTGTGGAAAAACCTGGAATCCCAGAAAACACAGCCAGATGCTGCTGGCCTGCTCTGAGAGCAGCACACAAACACAAATGCCTGGGATAATGCCTGGAAAAGCCTTACCTTGGGCATGGTGCTGTGCTCCTGCTCTTTTCCTGCCGGGATTGGGGCAGAGCCCAGCTGGCAGCGCTTCCCTGCCTGGTTCAGAGCTTCAAAGGCTGCTGGAATTTCCTTTGAATCATCTGGGTGAAGAGGATGAGAAGGCTGGGCCAGGACTCATGGAGGTGTCAGAGCCCCTCTGTGCCTGCCTGGAGCTGCACAGCCCTCCAGGGACATTCCGGGGCTGGATTTCAGCTCTCCTGGGAACAAACTGTGATGGTTCCTGCCAGGAAAAGCTCCCTAGACAAGGTCATGCCAACAGGAACCACTTGAAGAACAGATTTCACACCATGGATGAGGGTTAGGATGTTCCAAAGTTTTGCAAACTTTCTCAAGTCCCTCTGTGATGTTTCCTGCTTCCAGACCAGGTTTGATACACATTTCTGGCCCTCTGAAGGTTTGGGAGCACTTTAAGGACCTTTAACGCCAATTTAGGTGTCCCTGTCTGAACAAGTCAAAGTGAGTGTACAAAACACATGGATAAACGTTGGAGCTGCATCCCTGTGCTGGATTGAGCTCTGGTTTTGGTGGAATTTCATCATTTTTTCAGCAGGAAACACACTCAGTGCTCTGATAAATGCAACAGGGATGGAGCCAGGACTTTGCATTTCAGCAGAGGATTTGTTCAGAGAGATCCAGGGAAGTTGGAGGAGTGAGAACTCCCCCAGGGCTCATGCAAAAAGCTGGATGGGGTCATTTCCACCACTCACTTCCAACTTCCCCTGTGATTCCCTGAGGTTCTTCCAAGACAAACAAACCCCTGTTTGCCGAGGCTTTCCCAGTCCTCCCTCTGACACCAGAACTCTTCAGTGGAGACCAATTCCCCCAAGCTGTTGGCAGCAGCTCCTCCTAATGCCTCTCCTGCTGCTTCTCCCTTCCAGATGACTCCGAGATGCCAAGGGATCCTTCCTGTCCTGGATGGATTCATCCAACTCTGGATGAAGTTGAAGAAAACAAATGGAAACCCCAGCAAAGCTCTCGTGTGCTGCTGAGGGAGCTCTGCTTGTCATTAAAGGGCAACTGCTGCCCGGCTGCTGCTGAATTCCAGAGTTTTATTTCCTGGGAAACCAAGTGAACAACAGGGCAGAGCTGCAGCTGGAAGAGGTTGGAGTGGGATGGAACTTCCTCACTGCTCCAGGTCCTGTGGCAGTGGGAGAAACCTTTCAGAGCACACAGAGAGAATCTGGGAAATGGGAATTGCTCTGCTGCTGATTTCCTGTGTATCCCTGGGCATCATCTTCACGTATTTCCACTTCTCTTGGATTAAAAAAAATTGCATTGGTTCTGTTCCTCTGCTTCTGCAGGGAGCAGTGAGGACCTTGAGCAGTCTTTGGTCTTCTAAGTGCTGTAGATAGATAGAAATTCAAATTCATGTGTCAGACACTGGAGCTGGTGCCAAGCAAAGGGATAGAGCTGGGAGAGGTCATCACAAAATTATGTCTCACCCTGGATTGTGCCAGAAATTCCCTTTGGTTTTCCTTCGGCGGCGAGAGGCTCTGTTTACGTCAGAAAGACTCTTCAGCCTTTCTGCACCAGGCTGGGAAGCTCACAAAAATCCTGGGATGAGCTGATGCTGTCCAGGGTCTCGGCCAAATGTGCTGTACAAATCCCGGAGTTTCCCGCACGTTCCAAGCGTCTCCAGATGAATTTAAGATGTTCAGGATCGAGGAGACGTGGAAAAAGGGGAATAAACCAGGGCTGATGTCCTGTAACATCAGTGGAACACCCATCCTGCATGAGGAGTTCGTAATTCCATCCGCATTCCCAGATGGCACCACCAAATGAGAGAGGGGGAAAATTCCAGAAGCTCCTTGGTTGTTGTTTCAGCTTTAATAACCCTGATCCCCATTCCCACCTTTCCTCAGTCTGGAAAAGCAGGAATGTGATGTGTAAACGTCCTTGACACTGAACTGACATTTTAATTTATTTTCTTATTGTCTGAAGTGTTACCAAGTCTTGTCTTGCTCTTCTGCTCAGACTTCAGTTGGAAAGAAAAAGGAGAATTCCAGAAAATTCCCAGCAGAAAGAAGGAACATAAAGAAATATGAAAATAAAGAAAAGATGTCAGGGAGGTTTTTATACAGGTGACCAAGCTGTTACCTCCATGGAGGTATGGAAACTGTTCCCAGGTGCTCTGCACACCCTCAACAGGAGGAAAAGTCTTTTTTTTCTGTGCTTTTTTTTTCACAGAGTTGTTTCCGTCTCCTTTAAAATGAGTTTTGGACAGAGGAGGTCAGCACTAAAACTCTTTATCTGTTTGTCAGCCTTATCATAACCAGGCATCAGTAAAAGCCTTCTAAATCTTGCCTTTATATAGAAAACAAACCTCTTTTTTCCATATAGATTTATCCTAGTGCTCCAGTTTAACTTTTGTGTTTGAAGTCAGAAATCCCCAGTTTTTATGGATTTACCTTTCAGATTATGAAATATTCCCCCTGGCCCTTAGAAATCCATTCATTTTGCTTTTCTTGCGGCAAACACGAAGTGATATCACCCCTATCATAAATGAGTTTTGTTTTTCTTTTCCATTAAGTGCTTTGTCTCCTTAGGAAAAGCAGAGGCACATCCAAAAGGTCCTTTCCATACATTTTTTAATGCAGTTTTCCTCGTTACCTGTAAGCTCAGATCCCAGTTAGGATTTCCAGGAGTTCTCCGAGCTATAACTCTGAAAAGTTGTGGGATTTAAAATGTAAAGAGCAATTTCTCAGTGCAGCCCTGAGCTCTTTCCAGTGCCCACAAACGCAAACCTTCCCTGGATGCAGGATAAGGATTTCCCTTCCCTGGATGCAGGATATGGATTTTGTGTTGTTTTCCTCTTAAAACACTTTGGGACTCTCGACCATCATTCCCTACATGGTCAGATATGAAGACAATTCCCTGCTCGGAGCACTGCCAGCTCCCAATCACTCCTCAGGGAGGGCCTTGTTCCCTGCCTTGGGGATGGATG
The DNA here is from genome assembly GCA_013397795.1 of Orthonyx spaldingii. NCBI lineage: Eukaryota > Metazoa > Chordata > Aves > Passeriformes > Orthonychidae > Orthonyx > Orthonyx spaldingii. The sequence goes on along the minus strand of VZTJ01002595.1, from coordinate 305,283 downwards.
GGTGCAGGATGGAAATCCCAGAGGATGAGTTGGATTTCTACCCCGCGGAGCTGCAAAATCCCGCTCGGAATTGTTCTGAGTGAGGGCTCCACCGGGATGGGGATTTTAGGGATATCCCTCGGAGGCTGGCTGGAAAACCACCTTTTCCTGCTGCCTGACAGGAGGCTGTAACAGGATCCCAGAGGAATAATCTTTCCAGGGCAGGGAGAACACAAGGTTCATCCCCATGGAATGCCAAGAACAGGAACTCTGGAGCAGGCAAACAGAAGCTTGAATGTCTTGTCATTCTAGGTGCTGCCTGGGCACTGACTCAGTAATTATTAGACAACGCTGGCTTGTCAATATTGCAAAAATTCCCTCTAATTGCACATTGCTTCTTCCCTCTCATTCCTCCTTTTCCTCTGCCTGCATCCATGGGAACATTTATCCCCCCAGTTCCCTCTCTGTGAGCTCACATCCCATGCCACGTGCAGGAAAATGAACCTTTAATCTGAGAGGGAGAAACTCCTTCCAAAACAATAAGGAAAGATGTGCTCCTCTCTTGGAAGCAGGTGGAAACATTTTTGCAGGAGCCATTTCATTTCTTTCCTCTTTGTTTTTTCCACCCCGTTAACATGTTTTAAAGTGAATTCCGATGTTCCAGAGCCCATTGTCAGCAAGGCTCTAGCAGGGACCCAGTGCAGTCTCTGGTCCATTCTAAGGCAAATTTTCCCTTCTCTCCTGAAGCATTGCAGGGAAATAAAAAATTTTCTACAGTGCATTAAAATTCTCCTTCCCACCAGCAGTTGTGAGTGATGTCCAGGCACAGAGGTTTTCCTTGGGGGACAGAGGAGGTTCCTTAACACCCACAGCAGCTCCTCCAGCCCTGCCACCAGCCTGTGATCCTCAACACCCTCAATCATCCCTTTCGCCCCTTCAGGCCCAATTCCTGCAGCTCTGTATTAATAAAACAAATGCTCACCCTTAGGTGGATTCCTGATTTTCTTAAATCTTGTGTCTTCTTCCAAGAAAGGCCCTCCAGGATACCTGGCAGCCCTTTTTATTCTCTGCTGTCCTGAACTGTAAGAACAAAAGGGGTTTTAATCAATATCTCCCAACTATTCCGAGCCTGGAGCAAAGAGAGGTGCAGGGACCAGGTGTGGTTTGTGAATTTGGGTGCAGGCAGGCACAGCTTTGCAGACATTAAGGAATTAAAATGTGAAAAAGTGGATGGATGAACCAGGAATGTCCAGAGCATGCCGGGAATCCCCTGCCCAGAGGAGAGAGCCCCAGGACTCTCGCTGTTCCTCTGCTGCAGAAAGGATGGCAGCGGTGCCTTCCTGGCCTTTCCCTGCTCCAGGGCTCTCCCAGCTCCCTGGCTGTGCAGCCATAACATCTCTGATGTCACTGCTGGTGGCACAGGAGCAGGGATCTGGGGGTTAAAGGAACATTTCCTGTGACAGGGATACCCAGGTGCCATGGCTGGATCCCTCCTGCACTCAGAGCTGCTCCCTGTGGTAGTTGCAGGGCTCATAACCAAGTTCCTGTCCCATTTTGTCTCACATAGGTCTCCAGGCAGGAATATTTTGTTTCTTGCCCTCCCTCATGGCACTGACAGGTTTTGAATCTCCCAACTCCAGGCCCTGCACAAATTTGGAGAGATTTTATCTCCACAGAAGCATCAAAGAGCCGAGGGCTGGGTCTCTCAGGGCTGGATCAGACTCTGGAATTCCTCCCCCCACAGCAAAATTCCTGTGAACTGGGGTCTCCCACATCTCCCACAAAAGCTGCTGACTTCATTTAGAACGACAGCAATAACCCAGACTGTGAGGACTGGATAATTAATGAGCTTTAAATTTTTGGGGGGAGGAAAGCGTGGGTGACTTGGCTGGCGATGACAGCGATGGGGCCAGACCCTCGACCTCCTGGTGCCCCTCCTGCTCTCAAGGAGGAGGTTGTTACTCCTGGCACCGAATTCCAGAGAGATGCAGCCACTCCAAGCTCCTCTACCTGCCCCAAGAAACCATCCACACCCACGGCTGGGAATGCTGGACCCAAGCTGCCAGCAGGTAAAGGCTGTTGTTTATTTTAGTTTAGCTTATTTAAAGCCTCACAAGTACTTTTCATATGGCTCTATCCATTATTATTTATTTTGGGCTTCGAGCAGGATTTTCCCTTTTCAAACTGCACCCACTGGAACTCGGCAGCTGCCTTAACTCACGCAATAGGAATGAGCTGAGATTTCCAGGGAAAGGGAATGCAAACCTTGCTGTGAAATGTTTCTTACCAGGGTCTATCAGCTACAGCCACCCTGGAACTCTAAATCTGGACACGGACAAGGCTCTTTTCCAGATGAAAAGCCTGGGATGGCTGCACTGCCTGACATCAGACACTGGATCTGTCCCGCACCTCCCTGTGCCTGTAAAATCCCCCACGGCCTTTCAGCCTCAGCCAGGCTCTCAGGAAGCAATTTAAGATGTTGTGGAAACTAAAGGAGGGAGTTGCTCTCAAATGACAGGGATAAGGGTTCCTTCCCCTCAGTCACCTCTTGTTTTCGTGGGACAAAGCCTGGTGCTCCCATCAGTTCTTGGTGGTGACAGCTCCTGACCTGCCCTAGGCTGAGCTGAGTGTCCAAGCCACCCATAAGATGTGTCCCCAGCCCTAATGGGGACATTGTGTCACTGTGATCTCCTCAATCTCTTCCTTTCAGCTGTGCAAGAGCAGTTTAGGAGATTAAACCCCAGGATCTGTGCAAATGCCTGGGGAGAAACAAGGGATTTACGAACAGGTGACAGACAAAAATTCCGATTTCCTGTTCCCTGATGTCCCTGCGTTGTCAGCTCTGGGATGGAGATGCTGCTGCTGGACCACACCTGAGCATCGAGAACCAAAGCAGCAGCAGGGAAAGGGACACAAACCTGCCCTGAGTGCCCTGGGAAGTCCCCAGGTCCTGTCCCTGCATCCTCCTGGCTGATCCTGCAGGAATGGAGCCCTCGGAAGGCACAGGGATGGGCACAGCCCTGCCCGGGAGTGCTGCACCAGCAGAGCTCACACATCCCGCGGGCTGCCTGTGCTTACATCCCAAATGGAACTGGGAGGACTCAGGAATTCATCAAAGACTGGGGCAGCAGGGAGAACGGGGAGCTCAGGAGGGTAAACACTGGGATAAAAGGTCCCGATACAAAGCACACGGGCCCCTGAGCTGCCCCTGCCCGGGACTGGTTTCTTTGAAGGATGAAGTCAATTGGTTTGCATCTGCACTTGTCAAATCCCAAAAAATTCTGTGCAGTTCCATGAAATTCGTGCCTGCTGCTCCTTGGCTGGGGGTGAGCTTGGAAGACCATTCAGCCCCTGGCTCCGAGGGATCTGGCAGTGGTGGGGAGAAGAGCTCAGAGCAATTTTCAGGAGAATGGGAATCCCAGGAGAGAAGCCAGGTGGGCTGCCAGAAACCCCATGGATGAAACTGCAGCGGCCTGGAGGGAGGAATTCAGCCCCGTGAGAGTTCAATGGCATTTCTGCCTTTATTCCTAAAATCCCAACCCCGATCCACATTTACACCCAGCCCTGCATTTGGGCAATGCAGCAGCTCCCTCCTCGCTCCACCTGCTCCTCCAGGACACCTTTCCCTGCTTCCCACCTCCCCGAGAGGGTTACACAAGTGGTTATGAAACCAAACAGCTTTGATCTTTGAAGTGGGGAATCAATGGCTGGGCAGGGCTCAGTTCCCTGCCGAAATATTTACGGGCACAGCAGGAAGGTTGCAGGAATTTCTTTCATTCTGGGGAGAAGGCAGGGAGCCAGCACGTGTTGTGCTCACCTCAAGCATTCAAATCTTCGTTATTATCTTGGTTTACCTGGCCTGGCCTTCTGCCCTGCCCTGGGGAGCAGCTCAGCTGCAGGAGGGAAGCCAAGAGAGATTTTTTTTGGGTGAAAATATTCCTAGAACAGGAAATGTAAGTGGAGAAAACTTCTCTCAGGGATTTCTTGTGGTCCCCATGGACTCAGTGACGGACACTGGTGACTGAGAGAAAATTGCAGGCACGGAGAGTTCCTGGAGAATTTCTCTGCTTTCTGTGCTGACTGCCAGGGCTGGACCATCCCTGCAGCAGCATCTCCAGGGATTCAACCAAAAAATCCTTACACAGGCACAAGGATGGATTTTTTGAAGGCAAAAAGCTGAGCCTTTGATAATTTCCAGTGAACTGAGGGAGAACATTCCTGTTTTCTGGGGAATGGGGAGGAATTCTGGAGAAGAAAAGGCTCTACAAATGTTGGGTCTGTGCCTCCATGAGAAACGTGAATAGCGGGAGTAGGGGAGGCAGGAATTGCAGCTTCTCTGGTCGGACTTGGATCCATTTTTCATCCCAAATATTCTGCCGGGAGCCGGCGGAAGGGGCGAATTTGAGCTTGCCAGGGCTAATTTTAGCACGAGACAGCCTTACACCATTTCCCTCAGGGCTGGCAACATCCAAAAAAAAGAAAATAAAATCAACCCCAGATTAAAATCGCCCAATTACCATCGTGCAGCAAATAAAAACCCTCGCCAGAGATGTAATCGGCCGCGCTGTTAAATCCCGGTACCACACAAAGCCCCGGCCCCAGATACCATCGCCGAGGTGGATGCCGCACACAATAGCCCATCTAAAAGCAATTACTGGCATTGTTTAAGGAGTTAAACGGGGTTTGTTTAAGGAGTTAAACAGGATTTGTCTGACATTCCAGAGGGGCTGAGGTGGGGAAAGAGCCTGGGTGGTGCCTTTCGCTTCCTCGGGCTGCTCTGCCTTCAGCGCGGCTTCGTGAACGGGAAAATGAGAGCGGAATTAAGAAGGTGGGATGTGCGAAACGAGCCGGGAATGGGCTGCGAAATTCCCCTGGAGCAAGGGAATGACAGAACAGGGTTCATATCACGGCCAGGCTGAGAGGGAGCGAGCGGAGGAAGAGCGGAGAGGGAATTCCGCCTGTGGGAATTCCCTGTGGAAAGGGATTTCCAACACCTCACCCGGACACCTTCGTGCTTCCCACCCTTCTTGCCGCCAGACACGGCCCCCAGTAAAGCAAATTAGTTGATGGAAGCCAATTAAACAACTGTCTTTGCATGGTCTGGGGGTGGCTGTCTCCGGGATTATGAGTGTGATGGTTTTTCTCAAACCCAGGCACTTTCAAAGGATCCTCCCGTCCCCCAAATCATAGAGAACTCAGCCACTGACTTTTTTTTTTTAGGGCATCCATTCACTTCCATGCTCAGAGCAAAATCCCCGTCACAATTCCCCCTGGAACTGCCCGGTGTCTGTGTAAAACGGGACCGCTGATGGTACAGCCAGGCTGAGGCTTTGCAAGGAATTCAGACAATTCACCCAAGCCACTTTCCAACTGTTATTTTCTTTTTCCAACACGGTTTCTAGAGAAAGGATGGGACCCTTTATGATATAGCCACAGAGAGAAGCAAAATTTTTAGGACTGTTTGTGAAGTTGCTCCGAAAGAACTGTCAGACATCAGTGAAGTCCTCTTAATGTGCCTGGAGTAATGAGGAATTGCTGATTGTGCTTCACTGAGGGAAAACAGAAAATCATGGCCACAATGACTGCAAAGGGATCCAGGAAGAAAAGGTGATCACACCAAATTAAACCCTCTTGGGTTTGCCCCAGAGGAAAAACATCCCTGCAGCACCCACCAAGGCCATCCCACCCTCCAATTCCTCCTCAATCCATCCCCTCGGAGCTGAGGCAAAGCTCGGCAGCCACTCAGCTATTTTGGGTTTGATACGAGGCAGATTTGATAAGAAAGCTCTCAGGAAAAACCAAATTTCCTCTTGGACTCCGCAGGACTGGGCACAGACTCCGGCACACGGAGTTCCTTTTCCTAGAATCTCATGAAGCAACCTTCTAAAATTAGGAGTGAGGTGGAGGTGTGCCCTCCCTGCACACAGGACCCGTGTGCTCAGCTCCAGGACTCACCTTGGGGGCACAGCAGATCCTCCTGGATGGAGAGGCAGAGAGGTCAGAGCTGCCTGTGCTGTTTCCGTGGAATATCTCCTGTATCCACAGCCGTTCTTTATAGGAGGCAGAGCTTTACACCAGTGGAGGTGCCACACAATTTGCCTCCTGCTTAATGACACTGAGAATTGTCTGGGCAGCTCAGGACACCAGGAAAAAGGCAGGGAAAAGGTTGGAAATCAGAAGGCACCTTCAATTCAGCCAAAATTCGGTGCATTTGTCTTGGAATCAGCCTTGGCCTCACATCCTGAGTGTGCAACTCCAGCCCAGGCTCCTGGGAATTTATGGTGACATTGAGGTGACCTCCTGTGCTCCGTGGCCCTGGTGTCCCCTCTGAGCTGCTGGGTGGGGGTGATGGAGCAGAAGCCACTCAGAACCCCCACGTGTGGCAAACTCCCCTTGTGCAGCCTCCCAGCCTGCGAGGAAAGCAGAGCCTGGGCACGGGGCAGGGGACCAGCGCTGGCACCACGGCCCAGGGGTCAGTGCCAGGGACCGGCCCACAGGGAGGTGTGGGCTGCAGACAGAGATCTCCTGTGCTTGTGAAAACCATGCTCAATTATGGGAAAAACAGCAACGAGAAGGGCAAAGTGGAGATAACTATCTGTTATCTGCGGCTGTGACTCCGGAGCTCTCTCCTGTTCCCTCTGCTGCCCTCGTGTTGTGTCACTCTGTAACCTGCATTCAGCAGCAGCGCTGATTTACGGACCGGCAGCGCTGATTTATGGACCGGCAGCTCAGTCTCTGGCCCGGAGACAATGAATCCTGGTGTTCAGCTGTCCCAGCGGTGTCGTGTTCCACAGAAAGTGCCTCACTTTTCTCCGGGGTCGCTGCTCATGCCCAGCAGTTTCCTTTTCCCTTGGTCTAGTCCAGAACACAATAACTGCTTCCCTGCAAGTGCTGGGAATCCAGAGGTTAAAAGCTGGGATCTCCCACGCTCAGATCCTGTGGGAGATGCACAGAGAGGACCAGAGCATCCTCCAGCCCTGGTGCAGGAGCTCCTTCTCTGCTCAGAGTCCCTTCCCACCTTCACAGCTCCCTCGGGTGGGGTGAGGTGGGGATGGTGGCACCTGTGGGAGCTTTAGGGATGCTCCAGTTTGAAGCCATCCTCTCTTGTCCCGTCACTCCAGGCTCTTGTAAATAATTTCTCTCCATTTTCCTTTAGGTTCCCCCAGGTCCTGGAAGGCTGCAGTTACATCCCCAGAGGAAGGCAGAGGTGACCCACAGAAAGTGTCCCTGTCCCTCCTGACAGCCACAGAGGAATGCAGCGGCAAAAAGAGGGAAAGCAGCGTGAATTCCCTCGGACCGGGCACTGCCAGGTTGCCTGAAGGGTGCCTGGAGTGGCTCGGGATGGGCAGCAGGGGCTGGGGAGAGCCGGCAGCCAGAGGGGGAGCGGCGCTTCCCTGCTCTCTGCATCCTGCTGCTGCCTCCTCACACCCTCCCCGCGGCGACGCCGCTTCCCTGCAAGCAATGTCACAAATTCCTCTGCCGCCAAACGCTGTTTTTGTTGAGGATTGTCACTTCCGAGCGCTCGCCAAGAGCCTGCTCTGGCCAGGCTGCTTAATTCCAGAGTGACAAACATCTGGGCAGGCAGGGTACGGCCAGCACCCAGCTCCTCACGGTCCTCTGCAAAGTCTTCCATGCTCCAAAGCCCGGCTGTTTATTCCAATTATGTCAGTTGGGCTGATAAAAGTGATTATTTCTCTCTCCCAGCCCTGCTTTCTCATTGATCCCACAGGCTGCTCTTCAAATGTCACTCAGCGAGGAGGGAGCACACATCCAATTATGAAAAGGGAAAAGAGCAGCGTGATGACAAAGCACCAGGGCCAGTGGTGCATGGAACAAATGAGATGGGTCTGGTTTTGACACCTTCCAAACCAGAAGGAGGCGTTTTGGGGCTCTCCCCCACCAAAAAATTAAAATTGAAGGGTGTTCATAACATCTCTGAGGTTTGGTGTTGTATTTGTTTAAATAAGAAGCCTTGAACCTGCTGGAAATCTAATAACTGCTCAAAAACACAGGTAAAGTCATGCAAACCTCAAAAGCAAGTCAGATTCCAGGTGATGGAATTCATTTCCATGTGAGGGAAATTCCTGCTTTTCCTTTGAACCTGTGGTCACTTGTCCAGCTCAGTCTGGGCCAGGGCTGTGTGGTCAAAGGCAAAAATCAGCTCAAGCCATGGGCCCACCCTGCCACACCCAAAAGGGGAGCAAAGATTGCCAAAGAGGAAATCAAGGGAGAAAATCAAGGAACAGAAATCAGCCTCGCTCTGCTCCCTCCGGCACAGCCTCTTAACCAAAGCCCGGGCTGGGGTTTCTTTGAACAGAGAACAGCAAAGACAATACCTCGAGCTGTAAACTGGGCTGGCTGATCCCTGCACCCTGGGCCATGGATTTACAGAGGCCTGGAGCAGCCTCTGGAGAGAGATTGTCAGAGACGGGGATACCTTGGATAAGACACTTGTTCTGAAGCAGAGAACCCAGCTCTGGCTCTCCCTGAGCTGGGGTTTCCCATCACATCCCCACAACCTTCTTCTGCTCCTGTCAGGGCCCAGTGCTTGCTGCAACACCTGTAGGATGAACACCTGAATGTTAGTTAGGATAGGGGATTTAATTCTTTTGGAATGCTTGGATTTGGTGTCAGAATATTCAGAAGCAGCCCAGCAAACTCACCTGGTCACTCCCTGACACCTCAGGTGCTTCCTAGAGCTGTCACATCAGCTCTTATCAAAAAAAGGGGAACAGGAAGCTGAGGATGAGGTGTGGTTCCCACACCTTCTGCTTTTCCTTCTGGTTCTGCTCCAGACTCCCACTGATGCATCTTATCCATGCTTTTCCTGCAGCTCCTGGCCGTGTTTTCCCTGCGAGGTGAGCGCTGCTGGCCCCGGGCTGAGGGTGGGAGCGGATCTTGCACCCAGCCGTGCTCTCCGAGCCCCTGTGGGCCACAGTCCCGAGGGCGTGAGGGCTGTGAGAGCCTCGGTGCCACAGCCTGGACCCAGCAGGTCACGGCTGTACCTGGCTGCGTGTGCAGGGAGTCGTGGCCCCGTTTGCCTTATTGATCTTAGGGCAGGGGAAGCTCCAGGTCATTAGCTCAGGTCATTAACTCCTCCCAGAGTCCCTGCTTTCCCAGATATCTGCAGTGGGACAGGGTGAGTTCTGGATCTTCTCTTCCTTGTCTCTTCATTTGAAAACCTCTGAAGTGTGTGGATGCAGAGGTGGAGGGTGGAAAGGGTGGGGAAGCCACAGGTTCAGGGAGGTCGCTGCCGAGACAGACACTCCATACTGCTGAAACGGAGTTTATTCTCGTTTCCTGATTCCAGTACCTCATCTGCCCCTCTGTTTTAAAACACTAAACTTCCCCTATTCTCTATAAATACCCCCAGAACAACCAGGACATGCCATAGTGGGCTGTGGTGTGGGGACAGTGGGGCGAAGGCAGCAAAAAGTGAGAAATCTGTCCCTGGCACCTGGCCCTTGGCACCCCAGTGCTGCGCTTCCATGCAGGAAAAATGAGGCAGAACCATGAAAACACCTCAGACCCCAAGAGCTGATGAGTTTCAAATAAGATTCAACATTGATAATTGTTTAATTGCTAACCCTTCCAGGAGTCTGGCACTGCCTGTGCCATGGGAGGGCCACGGTGCTGCATCCAAGGAGGGACCGACCTGCAGCTGCTGCTGGGGGCATTGGGGTAATCTGGGCAAAACCAATTCTTCATTTTCACCCTTGCTGTGGCACAGGGCAGTTTGAGAACCTCTGACAGCCCCTGGGGCCAGCAGGGTGTGATATGTCTCTGGGAGAGCAGTGTTGGTCCAGAGGGATGGCAGAAATGAAACTCCAGAGGCAGCATTATCTCCTGTCAGGCTAAAAGGAAGTTTTCAGGATTCCTCAGCCCTTATTTAGCAAATGTGTTTGTTTCAGAGGGAAATACTTGTGACAGTGCCTGGCTCTGAGCACATGCCTGGCTGCTGCAGTGGCCAGTGCTCACTCCCTGCCCGGTCACTGTCCCCAGGAGTGAGGGCTGTCTCTGTCCTTGACCAGCTCTGGGATTTCTGTGGCTGCTTCACTTGGATGCACCCCACAAGTGGAGTGAGTGGCAGTGCTGTGCTGGGACTGACAGGGATGGGGACCGGGGCAACATCCTGTGTCACCAACGGTGCCAGGGGTTCTGCAGTGCCAGCAGCTCCAGAACCCTCGGGATTTTCCCGGTGCCGTGTGTCCCGGTGACACCCGGCGAGCACACGCGGTGCGTGGGTGGGGTGGGGACATTTGTGACCCAGGGAGCGCACGTGTGGCACTGCGGGCAGAAGGCACGGGGACACGGCAGTGCCTGGAGAGCACAGGGTCACCCTGGGGCGGGGGGGCACGCGCGGAGCAGGGAGAGCCCCCGGGGCGGGCAGCACGCGGGAGGCTCGGGGACACGGCGGGGACACGGCGGGGACACGGCGGGGATGCAGCGCGGGGCGGGGACGCGCGTGGGGCAGG
>VZTJ01002595.1:262427-294818 GCA_013397795.1 Orthonyx spaldingii | reverse complement strand
CGGGGTGCGGTGCCGGCTGCCATTGGCTGCGGCGGGCTGATGTCACGGGCTGCTGTCACTTAAAAAGCTCCGCGGCGCCTAACGGGCTGGGACACGGGCTGGGACACGGGCTGGGAGTCGGGCTGGGACTCGGCCGGGCCGGGCGCGCAGCGGTGCCGGGTGCGCCCAGCGGAGCGGCCCCGCGCCTGTCCCGCACCTGCCCCGTAGCTGTCCCGTCCCTGCCCCGTATGCGCGGCCCCCGGAGCGGCGCCGCGGCTGCCGAGCCCTGAGCAGAGCCGAGCCCCTCCCCGCCGCCCCGGGGCTGTCGCCGGGCCATGGCCGCGGCGGGGACGGAGCTGCCCGGCGGCAACGCCAGCGCCAACCAGAGCGCCGCCGACCCCACGGTGTCGCGGGACGTGTGGGTGGTGGGCATGGGCATCCTCATGTCGGTGATCGTGCTGGCCATCGTCTTCGGCAACGTGCTGGTGATCACGGCCATCGCCCGCTTCCAGCGCCTGCAGACCGTCACCAACTACTTCATCACCTCGCTGGCCTGCGCCGACCTGGTCATGGGGCTGGCCGTGGTGCCCTTCGGGGCCTGCCACATCATCATGGAGATGTGGAAGTTTGGGAACTTCTGGTGCGAGTTCTGGACCTCTCTGGACGTGCTGTGCGTCACGGCCAGCATCGAGACCCTGTGCGTCATCGCCGTGGACCGGTACTTCGCCATCACCTCCCCGTTCAAGTACCAGAGCCTGCTGACCAAGGGCAAGGCGCGCGTGGTCATCCTGGTGGTGTGGGTGGTGTCGGCCCTGACCTCCTTCCTGCCCATCCAGATGCACTGGTACCGGGCAGACCACGAGGACGCCATCCGCTGCTACAAGAACGACATGTGCTGTGACTTCTTCACCAACCAAGCCTACGCCATCGCCTCCTCCATCATCTCCTTCTACCTGCCCCTCGTCGTCATGGTCTTCGTGTACGCCAGGGTCTTCCAGGTGGCCAAGAAGCAGCTGCAGAAGATAGACAGGAGCGAGGGGAGGTTTCACACGCAGAACAAGGAGCAGGAGCAGAAGGGGGGAGCCGGGCACCGCCGCTCCTCCAAGTTCTTCCTGAAGGAGCACAAGGCCCTCAAAACCCTGGGCATCATCATGGGCACCTTCACGCTGTGCTGGCTGCCCTTCTTCATCGTCAACATCGTGCACGTCATCCAGGACAACATCATCCCCAAGTACGTGTACATCCTCTTGAACTGGCTGGGCTACGTCAACTCTGCCTTCAACCCCCTGATCTACTGCCGCAGCCCCGACTTCAGGTACGCCTTCCAGGAGCTGCTGTGCCTGCGCAGGTCCGCGCTGAAGATGTACGCGAACGGCTACTCCAACAGCAACGGCAGGAGCGACTACAACGAGGAGGACAACGGCTACCCCCTGGCACCGGATAAAACCTGCGACTTGCTCTGCGAGGAGGGCTCCTTCCCTCGCCCCGAGGACTTTTTGCAAGGCAAAGGTACTGTGTCCGACGGGGAGGGTGCTGGGGGCTCCGGCGAGGCACGCGGGGGTTGTGCAGAGGAGCCTTTCCAAGGAAAATCAGCCTCCTTTAATAGTAATAATAGTGATCCTCTTCTAGAGAGCGCCTAAACCCTAAAGGCTGCAGGAAACCCCGAACTCTGCAAAGCGGGGCTGGCCCCGGGCAGGGCGGAGGGGCTGCTGGCAGCCCCCCTGGTTTGGGGAATGCGAGGGGGTGCAGACTGCGCGTCCCTGGAGGGACTTCCTGGCCGTGGCCGGGACTGAACTACCTCATGACCTTGCTGGGGGCTGGGAGCGGGGCTGGACCCCCCTGCAGCGGTGGCAGCCCCGCGGGGGTGGCAGCGTTGTCCAGCCCGGGGCACTGTGCGGAGATGGCACTCGGTGACACCACGGCGGGGACGGGATGCTGGCAGCGGGGCTGAGCGCGGCTCGGCGGGGCAGGCTCGGGGCTGCCGCCGCACTGGGACAGTTCGATCACCGCCCAGAAGCTGCCAATGGGGTTTTGTCTTGCCAAGTGCTACAGGGCTTTCTGCAGAAAAAATAATACTAGAAATAAACGGAGCGTTTGCCTGGAATGCGAGCCTGTGACTGTGGGGCTCGGGAATGTGGCACTGGGAAGTCGGGTGACACGCGGCCGCAGTCACAGCCCAGCGCTTTGCGTCCAACCAAAAGCTTGAGAAGCGCCCGGTTTGTTTAACTCCAAGGCTCGGGTGACAGCGAGCCCGGGGCGGTGGGAGGGGACGAGGCTTTGGGTTTTCCGCGGCTCCGACCGCGGGACGGCTGCAGGTCGCTTGGGCTGGGTGCGGAGGGGGTTTTGCCCCGTGTGCCAGGCTGTGCCAGGCCGTGCCAGGCTGTGCCAGGTGTCCCCGGGCAGGGGTGGCTGCGGGACAGGACAGGGCTAGTTCTGGGGACAGGAGAGTCCCTGGCTGGAGGGGAGCAGCGGTTTGGGCTGGGGACGCAGCCGGGTGCGACAGGCTGGACCGGGGCCGGGAGGATGTGCAGGTGCGGGGTTCTGCCAGGAATGCTCGGCAGAGGTGCAGGGAAAGCTGCTCCAGGGGCCGCGGTGTCCCGGGGGATGCTCGGGCGTGCGGAGCCCCCGCATTTCCGCGCACGGACGCGTTGGTGGCGTTGTCGGTCGGGCCGGGCCGTGGTCAGTCTGGGGGTCGGGGGTCGCCGGGTGCCCGGCAGAGCTGGGTGGGTGGCGGGTGAGCAGCCCGGGGCGGGGTCCCGGTGCAGGAGGAGGCAGAGGGGCTTCGGGGCAGCGCCGTGCCCGTCCCGGAGGGGCCGGAGCCGGCTGGGGGTGGAGCGGGGTTTCTGGTTACCGACACCTCCCGGCAGTGCCCGCTGGCCTTGGCTCTCCTGGCTGCTCTCGGAGGGACTCGTCCCGAGCTCCGGGGCCGACAGCGCTGGAGGGGAATCCCCCCGGATCGGCAGGGACCGGGGTGTGATTGCTGCTGCTCTCTGTGGGGACAAACTCCTCGAGCTCTCACACCCCTCAGGGTAAAACCCAAGGATCTAGAAACTCCTACTGCTCCATTTTTTTTCCCCCACAAAGTGTTCCTGATCCTGCTTGGGAAGGGTGCTGGGAAGGAGGAGAAGCTCTAAGAACCCGCTCCTCCTCTAAGCCTGTGACTGACTCGGCTCCTCTTGCCACCTTTGCAGCTCATTCTGCAGCAGGGGCAGGGAATGTGGCTGAGAGCCCTTCCCTCATCCTCTGTCTGCCTGTGCCCTCCCCTGGTGCCTTGGGGTGGAGTGCCAGCAGCGCCCCAAGTCCTCGGAGCGTGAGGCAAAGGAAGGGTGAGGTGACACGGTGACACTTTGTGGCGTGAGAGGCCCCGGGGCAGCCCCTCAGATAAACATTAACAGGCTCTGAGCAGGGACAGCCAGGGCAGGAGCGGGGCTGGCAGTCAGGTGCTGTTTGCTTCGGCTGCACAAGCACTGAGAGGTGAGAGGCTGTGGGGTGGTGTGGGGTCGGTGTAGGAACACACTCGCTGTAGGAACAGTCGGTGCAGGAATTCACTCGCTGTAGGAGCACACTCAGTGTAAGAACTCAGTGTGGGAGCACACCCGGTGCAGGTCACTCACTCTGGGGCTGCAGATGCAATTTCACTCAGTGCAGGCTGTGATTATTAAATAGCATTCAGGGGAAATGAGAATTAACCTTTGATTGCAGAGATCGATATCTCCTGTGTTTTCCATCTCCTGTACTTGGCTCTTGCCAGTCACTTCCATTCTGCAATGCCCAGGGCACTGTGGGTGTGAGGGCAGCAAGGGCCAGGCCAGCCCCCAGCAGGCTCAAATTCTCACCAGCTTGAGGCAGGACCCTCTGGCACAGAGAATTCCCATATCCACATCTCTGTTGTGGTTTGTATTTTCACTATGATTAATTATTTGCATTTCAGTAGCACTTGTGGAGCAGGACTGTGTTGCCCAAATAATTGCTCTGGTTTTTTGGCTGCCTCTTCATACTTCAAATATTGTGGCTGTGGGTAGCCAAAGCTGAGAGATGAGCAAGTGATTATTTGCAGAACCACTCACTCAAGCATCCAGAGCACGTGGATGTGGAAGGGACAGGGAATTTTGGGCTGTGTGCACTGGACAAATGACCTCGGTACTGCAAAGCTCAGCTGCAGTGTCAGGAAGCCTCAGGCGTGCAGTGGAGATTGAGAGTTGAAGAACTGATTTGTTTCCTCTAAGGCAATATTAAATATAAACTGCACAATTCTGGGGGCAGCTGGAATCAAAAGAGAGAAGTATTGGAGGAAAAATTATTCTGGCACCACCAAAGCCAAACTTTTCCATGGTTGGAAAAAAAAGCCTTGTCCTGTTAAAATATTTTATATTAAAAATAGTTTTATAGACACATTGCAAATGGAGCATTGAAGTCAGGAGTCACTGTTTAAATTGGATTTTAGGATTTTACACTGGCAGAGAGCTCAGGTTTAACACATCTGATAAAACACACAGTGGTGATTTCATTTGAGGGAAACCAGTGACAAATATTAAATTCTTCCTGCAAACAGAGCAGGCTGGAGCAAATGCTGTGCTGCTGCCTTGCACCTCGTGCCACTGCCACCAAGGGTGGGGACACAGGGGGGACACAACCCCCGGGTGCTGGTGTGCAGCCAGCTGCAGCTCGGCCCTGCATTCACTGCGTTCATCCACTTTGGCCAAACAGATCGGTTTTGTTTTGCAAGTCTTGGTGGAGTGAAGGTCACAAGCACAGCTTTGGTGTTGTCACAAAACACTGCCCGGGCCGTGGCTGCTGCTTGGGATTGGGGCAGCTGCAGTTTCCACATCGGGGCTGCCTTTGCTTCACCCCCCAGAACAGAAAGCTGCTGAGTTACACCAACCCTTTGCCTCTCGGGAGCATTCCTGGGCAGCTCTGGGCAGCCAGGGCTGGAAATGCTGCTGGCTGTGGCTCTGGGGAGATGTGGAAGGACACAGAGAGGAGGGAAAAGGGTCTGGGTGCAGATCCCCACCTGGAAGTGTAGCTCGAGCCCCTTTTGAGGACTGGCTGTTCCCGAAGTGCCTCATATCCCAGATTGTTCAGCAATTCCTGAAGTCCAGCACTGCCCACGGGTGCATCTCACACTGTCCTGGGGTGTCAGGGCTGTGCCTGGCCCAGCCCTCCCTGTGGAACTGGACCCCACCCTGGATTCTGGTGAAGGTGAGGCCCCAGCACAGCGGAGGGAGGGCAGAGATTTCAGTTTCTAGATGCCCCCAAATGTTTGAAAGTCACTCAGGGATTAGGAGTGTGGAAAGGAGAGCCTGCAGAGGGAGCGGTGTGTGAGCTTCCTCAGCTCTGCCCCCTGGCAGCTGCTGGGCTTTGCAGAGTTTATTTCAGGGTTTATTTACTACAAGGGCCGTGTTTGTGGCACCCCAGGGAGGGCACTGCCAGGCTGGCTGGCAGTAAACAGTGACAGTAAACTTCACCTTCCAGCATCTCTTGCCCTTCTGGTACAGAATCACAGACTTTTGGGCTGGAAAAGGCCTTGAGGGTCGAGTCCAGCATTAACCCAGCATTGCCATTGATCCAGATCCCTCTGCAGAGCTGTCCTACCCTCCAGCAAGTCAACATTCCCTTCCAATTTAGTGTCATCGATGAACTTAATGAGGATGTACTCAATTCCCTTGCCCAAATAATTGATAAAGATATTAATTGGGACTGGCCCCAAAGCTGAGCCCTGGGGACACCACTGGTCACAGGCCACCAGCTGGGTTTATTCCATTCCCCACTCTCTGGGCTTTTAACCCTGTCAGGGTTTACCCCAGTGAAGAATGGACCCATCCAAGTCAAAGGTATCCAGTTTCTCCAGGAGAATGCTGTGGGAAACGGTGTCAAAGCTAAATAAAGTCCAGGTAGGCATCACCCACAACCTTTTCCTCATCCATGGAGTGCTCATCCTGTCACAGGACATCCGGTCCCTGGTTTCCAGCCCAGGGGATACCTGGAGGATAAATGGTCTTATTACTAAAGACCAAAAAGTCATTGAGTACCTCAGCCTCTCCCTCATCCACTGCGTTTCCCCAATAATGGATGGAGATTCTCCTTAGCCCTCCTTCCCTTGCTGATGTGTTTATAGGGACATTTTGTCTTTTGTGGCAGCAGCCAGGTTAAATTCTAGCTGGATTTTGGTCCCTCTAACCTTTCTCCCTGCATCTCCCTGCATCCTTGTGGTCATCCTGAGTTCTTGCTCCTTTTTTCCCTGAATTCCAGACAAAACTCTCTGTCCTGCCAGGTTTGTTTTCTCCCCTGCTGGCTCATCCAGCACACAGGGCCAGGCTGCTCCTGCACCCTTAATTCCAGCTCCTGCTGCCAGGAGTCTCAAACCCCCCCAGACGGAAGGAAGGGCTTCGTCCCTCCCTTTGCCAGTCCTCTCCCAGTGTTTATTTTCCCTGGGTGATGAATCTATTTCCCAAGGAGATGGCTTTATGAGCACGTTCACTCCTCTGGCAGGAGGGAGGATGGCCAGCCTTGCCTGTTCCCTCTCTGCCCTCTGTCACAGTGCTGCCCTGGAAGCAGCAGGGGAGCAGAGGTCTCCTGACCAGGCAGTGCCTGGCGTGTCCCTGGGCTGTGGGGACGGCAGGGGGAGCAGGGGAAGGTTCTGCTGCTCCTGTCACAGCGTTCCCCCCGTGCGCCCCTCCCCAGCTGCCTGTGCAGAGGCTCCCAGCCCTGGGGGAGCCCCTTGCTGACCCCGTTGTTTGGTGACTGCTCAGGTCTGCGGTGGGAGCGGGACCCAGGGCGGTTCTGCAGGTTCAGGGGAGCACAGGCTGTTGTGAGAATCCATCCTGGCCCGGCTGCTGTCCCCAGCAGACACGCAGTGCAGCCCAGGCTCCCTGAGATCGGTGTTTTGCAAGATGAGGGTTCCTTTCAGCGCTGTTCTCACACTTTGCTGGGTTTTTCAGCTCCACAGTAGCATCATGGCCACCTTGGCATCCCCTCCCTGTGCAAAAATCTCTCCCAGTGTGAAACCTTGGCTCTCTCTGAGACTTCAACCCAGCATTTCTCCGCCTTGTTACATTTTATTGGAGCTCTTCTGAAAGCAAACATGAGCACTAATCTCTCTTGCTGGGGGCAAAGAGAACATTTTGCAATGAACACACAGCCCGGGCTGTGAGGATGCTCTCACTGGGCTACACCCTCCCATCAACACATTGCAGCTGCACCCACAGCAACTTGTAGGTGCTTTTTGTCATACTGCAGAGCAGGGCAGGAATATTCCACCGGCACTGGCTCCTGGGAGATGCTGTTCCTGCAGCTGGTGGAACAGGCAGACCCCGTGGAACAACCTCTCCCTGTCGTGCCCTCCTGTTTGCCTGGCACAAACAAAGCCCAGCCAGCTCAGCTGGGGTTTTAGGGACACAGGCTGGCTCTAGACAGAGCTGGAAACTGGAATTTCCACAGCTTGGAAGGAGGTTCTCTCTCCTGGAGTGTTTGTAAGAGCAGGACACGACCCCAGTGCCCCTGGATGTGGCAGTTGGAGGTGCTGTGTGTGAGGGTGCTGAATCAAGCACAAGCATTCAAGGCATCACCGAGATTTTCTAAATTCTCTCCATCATGAAAAAAAGTGGATTTGCTGCTCCTCCATGTATGAAATTCCAGTTTTGCCATTTTCCCTGTGGTGGGAGCATCCAGCTGAATTTCTGTGCCATATTGTCAGTGCCAGTGTGAGAGGATTGGGAAATATTTACTTGGTAAGGTCATTTTTGCACAAGTGCATATACAGATGTATATGTGTGTAGATGTAGCTCCATTATCTATTACAGCAAGATGTAGATCTGTACATAAACAAGGAAATGTAAAGGGTTTGCTGTGCCAGATAAATACAGAGATGAAGATCTGTATGTTCAAAACTCAGAGTATTTATTGCAGGTGCTACTGACCAACGCTGTGTTTAAATAAAGAGGATTTATGGTATTTATGCTGTAAAGTGTCCTTGCTTAAAGCCATTTATCCCATATTTTCCAACATTTTCCCAGTGAATCCTTCAGGGCTCATTAAAGAAAACGAACACCTCGAGGAGCAGGGAGGGAACACAGTGTGGACAAAAAATTTCAATAATTTATCCAGTGCTTTGAGTCCTGGGAATGGGGAAGGAGTTGTGGGTGCTCAGCACTCTCTGGTTTCCCCTCTCCCATCAGGATCTGCAGACAGGGGTTTAAAAACCCACCAGCTTCTCTGGGCTAGGCAGTGGCAGCCTTGGATGGCTCCTGTGCTCCCGTGGCAGCGCTTCCAGCCCCTGGGAGAGCTTTAATCCCCTGTTTGTGGTCACCAGTGCCGGCCTCCCCTGGGACTGGGAGGGAGCTGCAGCTTCCCCAGCTGTGGGGTTTGGGGTTTGGGCTGGGAGAAGGTGTGGGGTGACTTGTCCTGCAGGACGGGGTGACAGCAGCACAGTGTGGGACACTGCTGTCTGCCCCAGGCTGCTTTGTCTTGGAAAAGCTCCTGGAGGCGTTTCTGTGGAGAATTATCCAACCTCCTGGCCTGTCCTGTGTTACCTGTGCCCTGATGTCCCTCTTGCTTCAGGTGGGGTGAGGCAAGGACGTGGGTGATGCAGAGCAGGATGCCAGCCCCGCGTGCTGCAATGCCAAGGATTTTGTGTCCCTTGTGCCACTTAAGCCCACGAGGGAAGCCTTGGCAGCAGAGGCCACTGTGTGCCCAACTCATTTTGAGGCCTCTCCAGAAACAACAGCAGGGAATTGTGCAGCTCAGACAGGGGGAGATTCCACCAGGCACTTCCAAAACACGTCAGATGCCCAGATTATAACAATTTGTGCTTTCAAGGGGTAGAGAGCCCCAGGCATTGCTGACTGCAGGAAGAAAAAATCAGTCAGACCTTCAGCATCAGCTGCCACCCATCTTTCCCTATTCCTGCTAAAACAGGACATTCCTAACAGGGAATATTTCACCTGGAAAGGTGGTTGGTGTTAAGAGGTTCTCAGAGCCAGTCCTTATTTCCCTGATTGCCCTGAGGATCCCAGCAGCCCCTCCCGGCTCTGATCCTCCAGGAATGCCCAAGGAAAGGCCTCGGGGAGCCACAGCAGCCACTGGCAGAGCCTGAGGGCTCACAGACACAATTCCACAGGCCCAGAAGGCACAACAAGGGGATCTCCCAGCCCTAAAATCAATCCCTCAGTGGCCCAGGGAGGTTCAGGCTCTGCAGCCTCAGCCCAGGCCCGAGAAATGCATAAACAGCAAATGGCCTCTGGGAAGGCCCTGCCAAGTCCTTTTCCCCTCATGTAAATATTTTTTCCTCTTAAGTGTATGCAAGTGTGAAAAACCTCTCCTTAATCTTTTTTTTTTTTCTCCCTGGCTGAAGGAAATGCTGGTTCATCCCTGGGTGGGAACGGCTTCATCTTGAAATGTTGCAGCTGAAGCAAGAACCGCGCTGCTGCAAACATTTCTTATCACCCCCAAAGCCATGCCAAAGGAATCAGATTAAGTGGTGCCTGTCAGGACATGACCTCCTTGGTGGCTGTTGGATGGAGGTCCCATGGGACAGCAAATTGGTGAGGCAGCCTTGAGGAAGACTTCAGAAAAAACCCCTGGGGTTACAGGGTTTCAAAGCCTGAAAGTCCCACCCTGTTGCATTGGACACGTGAGTGGAAACGTGTGGCAGTTTTTTCTGAGAAAAACTGGAGCCCTAAATAAGTTTCTTGCTGCCTGGCCCTGAAATCAAATGTCTCAGAGGGAGGAGAGTGTATTTTCCGATAGCTGGCTGTGAGAGGAAGTGTGTGCACGCAGCAGCCCCAAAATATCTGAGGGGAGCAGAGTGGGGGAACTGGGTCAGTTCACTGGGGAACTGTTCTCGCTGCTCAGAGGTTTCCTTGCTCTCCATTCCCCTTGGGAAAGGCTGGGATCAGGCTGCCACCCCTCTTTTCCAGCCCTCTGCCAGCTGAGCTCTGTCTCGTGAGGATCAGAAGTTGTTGCTCTGGGTGGTTTCTGAGAGGAAAGCTGTCAGCACTGTGGCCAGCCTTGTGTGATAAACCTTGTGATAAACCTGGGCTCGTGGTGACATCTCAGCAGAACCCAAATCCTGCTCTGATGCTCTGCCTCGACATGAGAGTGGCTCGTGACCTCCTTACAGAGCCAAGGCAGGCTCCTGAGCTGGGCTCAGAGCTCCTGGGTGTCAGGGATGCACCAACAGCTTCACAGACAAAAAATCCCTTCCGCAGCACCGAGGCAAAGGGGAGCTGCAGAGGGCAGGAACAAGGGAGAGCACAGCCACAGAGGGAAGGTTTGTGACTCACAACGAGCAGTTCCTCAGTGACATGATTTGCACTGCTCACTTAGAGCTGACTCTGCTTCCCTGTCCCTCCGGGGCTCCCTGCTGCAGAGGAAGCCCCTTCATAAAAGGGGACCCTCGGGGTTCCTATTTATAGCACGGAAAGTGCTCCAGGAGAGTCACCCAGCCCTGGATGAACATCTCCCCCCGAGCAGGGGTGGACAGGCTGTTCCCTGCAGCCCCAGCCCCTCCTGCTGCATTTGCTGGGCTGGAAGGGGCAGTGGCATCTCCCTGGTGCCGGAGGTGATGACACAGGACTGGTGACACAGCCTGGCAGGGCCAGGAGGAGGCAGGGCCAGGGGCAGGGACAGGGACAGGGACAGGGGCAGGGACAGGGACAGGGGCAGGGGCAGGGACACAGGGACAGGCTGCTCCTGTGGGGCTGCCCAGCCCCTTCTGTGGTGGGAAGCGAGGGGAGCGTGCTGTTCCCAAAAGGAAAGGTCAGTGAGCAGAGCTGGGGGTGAGGAGCCTCCAGGGCAGAGTCAGCAGGGCTGGGACTGTGATTTCGAGGCAGGGCTTGGGAGTGTTGGCCAGGAAAGACAGAAATTGTGGCCAGGAAAGACAGAAATTCATTGAGGATGGGGGGAAAGGATTGTTGGTTTGAAGGGAAGTGTGAAGGGCTCTGAAGGAGTGCATGATGAACAATTCCTACCAGCCTGGAATGCTCCCCTGGACCTCAGAGGGACCCAGGATGGGGTGCGGGAATTGCAGCTGCTCAGGTTTGGTCTCAGGCTGGGCTGGCTCCAACCCTCTGGTGTCCAAAGCTGTGCCAAAGGCTGCAGGGTGGGATTTCAGTTTGCCACCGTTACGTGGCCCTTCAAAGCAGTGTCAGCTCAAACAGTCAAGCAGAGTCCCTGCCAAATGTGTTGTTGCTTGGATAAAACCCACAGCTGGGGAGAGCAGTGGATGGGTTTGGGAACTGGGGCAGACACGTTTGTGCAGTGCCTCTTTGTCCTCTGACTGGAATTAGCTGGGGTTTTTAACTTCTCATGTCCACAAGTGCAGAAAGGATTAAGAAGTGGCTTAGAAAAGCATTTTGTAATGTGTTTTTTACTAGAAGTCTTCACATGTAGAGGTGCCCAGAGGGAACCAGTGATGGACAACTGATGAAGAAAGCCTGGTATCCATTTCCAAAAATGTGCTGTCTACCTAAATATATCTTTATTTCCCTTACCCTCTGCTGGAGCTGGGGCATTTGAGTCCTGGTTGTCTCCTGGAGCATTCTTTTCCTCCTCTTCCTTGTAGAAGCCATTTGGAAAGTCCCCTCCCAGTCCTTGGTGCAAGGTGGGATTATCCAAAGCAGTAATTCCTGATTTGCTCAGAGCCTCCCAGGTTCCTGCCCGGAGGTTTGTGGGGAGGATGGAATGAGCAGTGGCTTTGCTTCCTTCTCGGAGCTGCTGTGCTGCCTGCCAAGGCACGGCTGGGAGGGCGTGGAGCAGGCGTTCCTGTCATTCTGCAGGAGTGGATGCCTTTGGAGTGAGCGTGTGACAGGTATGGAGACAGACCAGGACAGCCGGCCTGGCCCCCCGGCCCTGCACGGGATGGCCTCGGTGACGAGGAGCTGTGAGTGGGAATCACAGAACCACTGAGGCTGGGAAAGACCTCTCAGATCATCGAGTCCAACCTTTGGCCCCTTTTCCAGCCAGAAGAGTTGAAGGGGAAATGGGATTTTCCCAGGTGAAGGGGTTGGGTGCCTGCCATGCTGCTGGGCTTTGGCATCAGCGTTGCTCCCAGGAGTTTTGCTGCTCTGAGTTTGCTCTTTGTTTATCATCCTGGGGTCTCCACGACGCCAGCCAGGAGCTGTGGTTTGTTGGGAAGGGACAGGTCAGCGTTGTCACCTCTGCTGGTGTGTCCACCACACTTGTCCCGTGCTCTTTCCAGTGCCCCTGGGAACACGAGCACCACTGTCCCTGCCACTTCGCTGGGGTGGTTTATCCACGGGCAGCCCCAAAGGAGGAGAGGAGGGACCCACAGCTCACTGCACCCCAGGGAATTCCAAAAGGTGGCAACCCACAGGATGGGGAGCCGGGCAGGACCGTGGCTGTATCAGGGATGCAGAGCATGGCCCAAATGTGGCCAGGAGCTGTCCTGCTGTGCAAGGAGCCCTTGGAGCATGGAGATACCTGTCCAGTGTCCATGTCCAGCCCTGAAGAGCAGCTGCCTGGGTTGTGCAGTCCCTGGGTAGAGACTGTGCTGTTACTGACACGCTGGGGACTTGGCGGTGCCCAGGTGTCCCCCCGGGCTTCGTGTGGAACTCCTCGAGGCCTCAGTCCTGTCTGAGGCACACAGGCCTGGGTACGAGGGGCTGGTGGAGGGGCAGGAGGACGGAAATGCAGCCTGAAGGTGTCACCCTGCTCGGGGTGACAAACAGCAGGGCTCAGATTAGAAACCAGTCTGTGCCCTGGTGACTCATCGCCCACCCGGTGCCACCTGCCACTGCCGCCTGCCAGGACCTGCCACTGCCGCCTGCCAGGACCCTGCTGCCTGCGAGGGCACTGCCCCTGCTCACACTCCCAGGAGATGGGAGAGAAGACGCTTCCCAATTGCCACACATTGTCCATCCTTGGCTTCCGCAGCAGGAGTCTGAACCCCAGCCCGATGCAGACCCACCTAAGGATGAAACCCTTCTCTTTCTGTGCCGGTTTTGAGGGTGTCCGTGAGACAGCTCCCTCCAGATCGTTCAGATCACAGCGGAGATGAGACACCAGAGCTGGATCCCCGAAGGATAAGACACAATCCAGTCCTGCAGTCCTTTCCTGGCAGTAGCAGAGAGCCATTTTATGTTTTATATTTCAGTCTTGAGTAATCCTGACCTAAAAGTGACTGCATCCCCTGCAAGCTTATTTCATTAACCTTAATTACCTGCTAAATTCTCTTCCTCCAGCCGCTGATGAAACAGTTTGTGTTCCCAGGGAACTTTCTTCCCTCCCCCTCCCCTGCGGTGTGATTCATCCGAGGATGCCTCATTTCTCGGGCTCCTCATTTCTCGGGCTCCTCATTTCTCGGGCGAGTGGAGAAGCGAGCGGCGATTGAATCAATGCAAATGGGGCCGGAGGAGTCGCGGGCTGGTAATGGCAATTTCTGTACAAATGCTAATTATAGGAACAGCCAGGCCGGGTCCGCGCCGGGGCCTGGCACGAGGAAATCCCCTGTGGGTTTGGGCAGGAGTTCCAATTCCTTTTTGTTGCAATTAATAAGAGAAACGTGCGGGTTTCTGAAGGGTTTCTCTGCTCTAGTGCAAACACAGGGATGGTTTATCCTGCTCAGATGTTGCTGGAAGTTTTTCAGGCTGTGTCTTTGCAGAAGGAAGGGGTGCCACCTCTTCCCTGGATAGGGACGAGCCAGAGGGACATCACCTCCCAAATCTGTGTGTCCTGCCCGTGCCCCGCCCCGCTTCTCTCCGCAGGAATCCTCACCCCCATCCACGGCTCCTTCAAAGGACGGCGATGGGAGTAACGAGCACTTTGTTGTTAATAATAGAGACAATTTAGAGATGAGATGAGCTGCTGAGGGATTAAAGAGCTGCTGGACTGGTTTTGGAGGTGAGAATAATGGAGCTGAATAAAAGTGTGGAGCTGAATAAATCCCACCCGCTCCTCCTTTCATCTTCCTTACATGGAATTTGTTAACGTTTGACTTCCAGTAATTTATGGAAAGCCCGGTTATCGTTTCCACACCCATGTTACGGATTTCTGTGCACAGAACCACTCTGTCATTGCACAGCACAGGTTTTTATTGGCCACCTTATGTGATCCCCAGCCCTGCTCTGTCCTCTTGCCTTCGCAGGGAGCCCTGGAATCACAGGGCCAGCGTGGAGGAACCAGACAATGTCACCCAGCTCTGTGAAAGGCTGGGCTCCTTCAGATTCCAGTGCTGTCATAACTATGAAGCTGATTTAAAACAAAATACACCTGAAAATCTTTCGTATCAGACCCTCAGAGAGCTGTAGATGAGCTCCTTGAACACTCCTCTCATTCCTCCACAAGTCTTGGGACCATCCATTTTCAAACGGGGTTTCAGGTCACAGCTGAGCTTCTCAATCTTCCTAAACAGGAGGGAAATTCCAGTAAATGAGTGACCGAGATGAAAACCTTGTGTCCCTGTAGCATCCTGCCCCCGCCATTTCTGCACTTCTCCTTCTGCAAGGAGTGTCTGTCTCGTTTCCAGCCCCCTTTCCGAGGGTCAGGAGCACAGACTGGACCTGCTGTTGCTGTGTGCGACTGGGATTAGCCCTGGAAGGGATGGCTGAGGCAAGCCCAGGCTGCCTGGCAGAGGTCGGGAGCGCTGCGTGACAGGGGCAGGGCCGCATCCATCCAGAGCAGCAGGTCACCGCCACTGAAACCGTGAGCTCACCAACCGCCGAGCTCCACCCCGCAGGGAAATCTTTTTATATCTCCGTGGCGGATGCCAGCCATGGGCTCACTGCCCACAGCAGGGGCTGCCCGGGGAGCGGAGCGGGAGAGCCCCGTGGGCTCTGGTGCCGTCACCGGCTGGGAGCCGGGCTCTGGGAAACCAGGCTGTGTTTACCCAGGTGTGATGGGCAAACCCTGCTCCACCCGTGGGTGCCTGGCCCTGCCTGGGTGCTGTGCGAGCGGCAGAGCCTCTGCAGGGCTGTGCTGTGTCTGCCTGTGATAGCATCAGCGCCCCGGCTGCGCTCGGCTGTGGTGAGGGCACCGAAGCTCGGTGTGAACCCAGCCGTGGTGCAGCGTTTTCCACACAGGTTTAGCCCTGTGAGCCCTGGGAGTGTTTGCCAGGCCTTGGCACAGCTCCTGTGCTCCACCCTTTGATGTGGGTGAGGAGGATCAGGGAAAAAGAATCCGATTTACTCTCATGGAGTAGCAGCTACTGCTGAGTGAGCGATTGCCCGAGGCGATTTTGGGAATGAGACTCTGGAGCAGCTCCGGAGCAGTTTGGAAACAGTTAGTGGGGATGTGTTGCACAAGAGGCCAGCTGGGGCTCTGTGCCTCTCCCTGCCCCGTGTAATTGTGCATTTCTGATCTGGTTTAATGGGATGGAAGATCCACAGGACTCCTCAAAAGCAGCGTCCTCCAAAACCCAGAGATTTAACCACCAGTGCAGGAATTGCCACTTACACACCTTCAGGTTGTCTGTGTGACTTCAGCAGGGATGAAATAAATGTGTTTGCTGTGGGGTGACTTCTGTGGGAAGTGAGAAATGGGCTCAGTTTGAATCCATGAGGTTCTGTGAGGAAGGGATGGGAAGGAGACCTGATGGATGCTCCACACTGGGCAGAGAATTTCTGAGGGGCTTGAAGTCTTCAAAAGAAGACTTTCCTCTTGTCCTCAGGTGGGAGACAGCAGCACGAACTGATGGAGAGGATATCCCTGGTTTTTGTGGTAGGAAGCAAATCCCTGGCTGAGAGCTCCATGTGTTACCAGGCAGCTGCCCTGGGACACTCTTGGACTTCCTAAAATAAAAATCCTTCTGCATTTTCCCCTGACACCGAGGTATTTTACATAAAACAATCAAACTGACCACCCCAAACTCTGTTTACAAGTTTTCCAAGAAATCCTTGGAGCAGTTGGAGGAAATCAGAGTTCAGAGCTGAATTCCACAAGCGATGACGCCGAGTCCGGGGAAGGATTCTCACTGCTGGAATCCAAATGTCCACAAATGCTTCTTCCTTAAAATGTGGGGGGTTTTTGGTGTGGATCCCCTGCAGGCATTCACAGGAAGAAATGCTCTCCCTGAGGACTGTAAAATGTCCAGAGGCATTCCCGAGGCTGAGGCCTGGGAGTCAGGGATGAACTCTGCAGGAAAGGTGCTGCAACAAACCCAGGAGCATCCCCAGACCTGGAACATCCCCTTGCCCAGCCCAGCACAGAGATGCCCTAAAGCCCAGGCTTGGCACTGCAAACTGGAAGGGATGAGATGGAATTTTTTCCTTTCCTAGATAAAAGTGATCATAAAATAGGCTAAATCTGGGACTGGATCACTCTGGGGTTTTTTGTGTTACACTTTGGCTTCTTATCAGGCATTCGCAGGTTTTTCTTTGACCTTGAGCTCTGCAGAAGCACCTGATGGTTCCTCTCCTGTTGCTGTGCCCTGGATTCCTCTCACACCCCACACTTGGAGCAGATGCTGTTTAAATGTTCCAGGGGGAACTGTTGGCAAACGGGGGAAGACAGGTTGCAGAAACAGGATAAAATAGCAGGAGTTTCCAAGGAGAGATTGGAGAGGCAGGAAAGGAAAGGGGGGATGGTCTGGGGAGGGGCTGTGCCAGGCTTGGCTGGGTTGTGAGACCCTGGTGAGGTGCAGACTGTGCAGGGCAAGGCTGGCAGATTTTCCTGGTTCCTGGAGGGCTGGAGCAGGAAATTCTGTCTTGCTCTGCCCTCATTCCACCCTGAATCCTTGGATTGCTCAGGGAAGAGCTGCTCAGTGGCCTTGCAGGGAGCTGTGTCAGTCCCAGGGTTGGGCTCCATTTCCAGGGAGTTCCCACGGAGATTTCCACAGGGTACACTTCAAATGGAGTGAAGAGAATCTAAGATTTATGGAATCCCAGAATCCCAGAATGGTTTGGGTTGGAAGGGACCTTAAAAATCATCTCATTTCACCCCTGCCATGGGCAGGGACACCTTCCACAACCTAGGGTTGCTCCAACCTGGCCTTGGACACTGCCAGGGATGGGGCAGTCACAGCTTCTCTGGGTAACCTCTGCCAGGGTCTCAGCACCCCCACAGGGAAAAATTTCTTCCCAATATCCCATCTAACCCTGCTCCCTTTCAGTTTGGAGCCATTCCCTGTGTCCTCTCACTGCTGTTCCTGCTGATTTGTGAAACCACTTAGTGCAAAGCACTAAGACAGCCCACAGGGAATTTCTTTCCTCTTCATCCTCTCCTTGACCTCTTGGGAAATGTCCCATGGGAGCCATTTCAGACTCCTGCTGTGACTCTGTGGGCAACAATCCATTGCCATTGACTGGAAAGGGAACTTTGACTTTCTCATCAGCTCTCCACCCTCTGGAATGGCTGTCCTTGAGCCTGGGATTAATTAGGACTAATGACCAAAAATGTCATCATCAGGCTTCCACCTCTGCTAGGACTGTCCTGAACCAAAAGAAGGGAATGTAAATGAGTGAATTCCAGCTGGGAAGTTGTTAGCAAGACCGTGCATCCCTGGCTTTGTGGGATGTGGCTGATTCATCCTGCTGAATCCGAGATTCCCACAGGTGAACAGGCACCGGTGAGAACCAGAGGCTGCAAGTTTTCCTCAGCTGACTTCTGTTTTGAATATCAAGCTTTGCCTTGTGAACCTTGAGGAATTCAGCTCCCAGGGCAGAGGAGATGTTGGAAGGGGTCAGGCGAGCTGTGCTCTGTCCGTGTCACTGGGAGCAGCCAGCAGCATTCCAGGCCAACATCTGATTTTGTGCTTTTACGAGGCCGATGTCTGGGAGAAGGGATGTGCTGTTTATCTGAGCTGCCATCCTCCAGCCCTCGTCCCAGCCCATAAATAAGGGTTCACAAATCAGGGTTCATAAATAAGGATTCTTGGGATGATGCCGCTGTTTGGGCTGCCCTGTCTTCCATCAGAGCCTGGGCAAGCTGCAAACCCTGCTCCCCCTGCACCTCAGTTTTACTGGGGAATAAATCAGTGAGGGCTAAATCCTCCCTCGGCGACGCGAGGATAAATCTGGGCTGGCCGCGCTGACGTCGGCGCTGGGCTGGAATTGCGAAGGGAGTTTGGCTCCTGGATTTCAGAGCAGTGCTGCGGATTTACTCCAAAAGAGCTTGGGCTCAGCCTGTCCTAGGACTGAACAGCGAGGCAGGGTTTGCTCTGGGATGCAGTGCTGATGACAGAGAGTAATTCCATGGATTTTGCTGGAATTAAGTTGATGGAAATGAGTTGTAGCTTCAGCACAGTTTGGGCCTCAACGGACTGCAGATCATTAATGAAAGAAAATATAAATCCTGTGTAAAGTGATTAATCCCACTGCCTGACACTGCTCCAGGAGAGTCCCACAGGGATGACTCCCACCCTTTGGCTTGTGTTGGGATGAGGATGGAGAGCAAGGCAGTGGTGCCCTCACACCCTGATGGACACCAGGCAGATTTCCATGGAGGGAATGGAGATCCCAGCTGGTCCCAGCATGTGGAGGAACTGCCCCTGGATGTGGTGCCAAGAGCTTTCCTGGAGGGGTGGGAATGCTGCTCTTGGCTGCACTTTTCTCCTCCAAGAGAACACAAGAATTTGGTGAAGGCAGCAGCCAGGGTGTTACTCCTTACTCACTTGTTCCTCTAGGTTTTCCCACCTTTTTATTAAAGGATTAGAAGTAAAAGAGGTGCTGGCCCTTCTCTGCTGTGGCTCCAGGCTGCAGCCTGTGGGTTTAAGCAATCTGGGGGATATTTCCTCTTAAATATTAATATTAATATTAATATTAATAATTATGGATGCAAAGTGGATATTTCCTCTTGAATCTGTAGGGCTTCCCAAACAACTCTGCTGCCTAAAGAGCCTTTGTAAAGGAGTGCCTGGAATTCTGGTGGCTGCTCTCAGGGAAGCTGGAGAGCCCAGTGGTCACCTCAGGCCTGCCAGCCTTGCCCCATAAATGCCACTGGACACAGGGTGATTTACACCCCTCTCCTGGTGGCACCTGGCCAACTCTTAATTGTTCATAAGTGACTTTTTCAATGGCTCTGAGTGGCCTGGGTTGCCCAGGGTGAGATGCAGTCATGTGTGACACGGCTGCTTTCGAGGTCCAGGGGAAGCACTGGGTGACCTGGAGGTGCCACCGGGCAGGACGTGGGGTCAGCAGCTCGGGCTGGACCTGGGACCTGCTGGGAGTGTCCCCAGGGGTGCCACCCTGTCCCCCCTCAGCTGGAAGGTGCCCACGGAGGTGCAGTGAGAACTAAAGGAGCACAGCCCCAGTTTTCCCACCCATTTTGTTCTCACTGAATGACTCTGCTGATGGTGGAGTTTGCCAGCAGGGAATCCAAACTGGGATTATTGCCATGGAAACTGGAGTTTGGATGGGAGGCTCATCCCGTGGGGCAGCAGGAGGAGAGTTTTGGACTTCTGTCTCCTACCAGACTGTGTGGCTTGGATTTGGAACACCACAGTCATCATTATGATAATCTTGTCATAAGATATCCAGAAACACCAACTTCCTTTGTTTTCCTGGGAAAACAAAGCCAGGATCTCAGACCCTGACCTGGGAGGAATGGGGGTGATGAGCAGCACCACCATAACGAGCAAAGCTCTCTAATTATGACAGCAGCAATTAAACCCCAGTGGCAGAGGGATGCAGAGCTGGGGGCACAACCTTGCGGTGCTGCGTGCCTCCGTTTCCTGAGCGCAGACATGGAATTATTGCGGAGTATTCCCTTTCCCTTCCCACTTGAACTCCACAAGAGGCTTTGCCCTGGGAGCTCCGGGAAGGGCTCAGGTTTCCCTGGAAGCTGACAAGCACCATCTATAGGATTGCTGCAGAAGAGCCCTCGGGCTCCCAGCTGATGAAAAAGGGCAGAGGAGCTTCGCTCCGAGTTTCCAGATTTGTTCTGGAGAAACTCCAGCGTGCTTAGCATTCCCCAGTGGACAAAGTCCCGGCTTTCATCATCCATCCCTCACGTCCGGGTGCACTGTCCACCCTGGATAAACTGCTGCTCCCATGGGGGAATGTTGCCTGTGGAAATTGCTGGAATGCAGAGCCGGGATTATTTCACACAGGGATTTTCTAAAGAGCTCATAACCTGCAGAATTACCGGGCTCCAGTTTTCCTCAGGAACTGCAGGGACAGGACAAGGGGGAATGGCTTCAAACTGGAGAGAGGAGGTTTAGGTGGGATAATGGGAAGAAATTCCTCCCTGTGAGGGTGGGGAGGCACAGGTTGGGAGGGAAGAAGGGAGCAAGGAAGGAAGGAAGGAAGGATGAACACACTTTGCAGGGCAGATGGAGAGCAAATATTCTTTTTAAAGAGATGCTGGCAAGGGACACTGGTGCAAATCATCCCTGTCACGCTGGAGCTGCATCCTTGATTTGCACAAGAAATACAGCTCCAGTTTGGATACCCAGAATTCTTCCGAGAGAGGCATTGTGTTCCCAAAGAACAGACATGGGGTTTTTTTTCCTCTCTGCAGATCCAGTTTGGCTTTAAAGCTGTTTTCTTCTCCTACACGCACAGATGATAATCTTTTACATGTCCTTATTAAAAAATATCACTTCCAGAAAATAAAAACACAGGCATATTCTGTACTTGTTCCTTTCTCTATCTCTGAATTAATTTCCCATTTTTTCATGGGACTTGTCAGTCATTTGATATCTCCACAATCAAGGAAAGAGGTTTAATGTCTCTCCTGGCTTTGGCATCTGAATCCCTGCTCTATCCCAACCTCTCCATCCTAAATTAATGCTGTTTTATTTTCTTTTTTTCCCCACAGAGATCCCTGGATGTCCAGGAATGGTTGAGAGCTGAATGATCCAACCTCTGTTCCTCACCACCCTGAGCTCATGAGGGCTCTGGAGAGAGGGAGTGGGAGCACGGCCTCGCTTCCCTGAGCCAGGGGATGCTGTGGGAAGTGATTGCCTTGGCCAAGGGCCTCATCCCAACCCCTCGCCCATCGCGCAGCACCTCCGGGAGAGGCTGGGGAAGGACCAGCAGGGGACCAGGAGAGGCTCTGAGGGCCTTGGAGGACACTGGGAAAGAAGCTCCAGGGAACTGAAGGAGGGGAACGTCCACACCACGACAAAAGGTGCTGAGGGGTTTTTTTTTTTCCCTTGGGAAACCCTTTCCAAAAGGGAGCACCAGGACCACGTGTGGTCTGCAGTTGGTTTGGAAGAGGCACAGCCGGGTCAGGAGAGCAGCAGGACATGCTCATGGAGCCTGGCCAGTGCTGGCTGGGGATCCAGGTGAAACAGGAACGTGTCCGAGACCAAGAGACAGGAGCATGGAAGATCCCTTTGGTTCATTCTGTGCTTGTTTCTCCTTCTGGTGCCTTCTCTGTCTACCTCTTGTTCTCTGCAGAGAGCACAGGGGGCCCTGACTGTCACAAAGGAGCAGAAGGGTTGGCACAGGGCTTTGTTTGCTCCTTGCTCCAAAAAATCTGAACTGTCCTGCCTGGACCTCGGCCATCGGAAAGGCTGGGACCTGGCAATCCTTGTCCTTGCAGGAAGTCACATTTTAGCAGGACCAGCCACACTTGGGAGCCAAGATTTGTCACCTGAGGCTCACGACAGAGCATCCATCCCTCTCCTGCAGCTGTGGGAAGGAGCACACCGAGCTCCTGGTTTTGGATTGTGGAAAACTCATTGAGCAGAGACAGAGACGGGGGCAGTGACAGTCTCAGGCAGAAAATGGCAGGAAAAACTGACTGAAAACCATAAAAAATGTGCACCTTGGACTGGCAGGTGGTGGCCCAGCTGCAGCTCTGTGCTCACTGAGCTGCTGGCAGAGCCCTGGGCAGGACGTGCTGGTACTGAACCGTGGGAGCCCCATCTCAGACCTCCCCTCCCGGGCTTCCAGCTGCAAAACCTTTCCCTCAAGTGCAATCCTATTTATTTATTTATTTTCTCGCTGCTTGATGTGAAGCTGCTAAAGGAGCCCCCTCCCCAGGAACCCCCAGGGCTGTGTGAGGGGACTGAGCAGAGGGGCAGGACACAGGGACAGATCCCACCAGGCCAGGAGCAACCTCCTGCTGGAGGTGTCCTGCTGTGCTGGGGGATTGGTTCCTTCCAATCAAAACCATTCTGTAAGATCTGAAAGGGTGTCCCATCCCTGGAAGTGTCCAAGAATGGTTGGATGGAGCTCTGAGCAGCCTGGGACAGTGGGAGGTGTCCCTGCCCATGGCAGGGGTGGCACTGGATGAGCTTTAAGGTCCTCCCAACCTCAGGCCTGCTCCATGGATTACACTGGCTGCTGGAGCTGTTTTCACACGCCCCGACAGCGGGGTTGCTGTGCTGTCCCCTGGGTGGTGGCTCCATGCTCCAGGCAGGAGCTGCTGGGAGTTTTCCACCTGTGTTTTCTCCTGGAAACTTCATCCCGTTTTTCCTGGTGCTGCTCCCCAAGCCCCTGCTGTTCATTCTGCCCTGCCACTCGACCAGTGTGATCTCCTCTTCCCTTCCAAGAACCTCCCTGGCTCCCCGATTGCTGCTGCTCCCTGTCCTTCCCGTGGCTCGGCCCAGGATGAGCCTGGTCATTAATGAGTTTATCAGGGATCCACATCCACCCCTGGAGCAGCCTCTGGCAGTGCCCACAAGTTGTGGGGCTGCTCCCTTTCTCTTGTGGGGTGCAGGGAAGGGGCAAACAGAGCCAAAACGGATCAGAGTTGGCAATGAGCACTCGTATCCCAAAATATCAGGAAGAAATTTCTTCCCTGTGAGGGTGAGGAGGCCCTGGAATAGATTTTCCAGAGAAGCTGTGGCTGCCCCATCCCTGGCAGTGCCCAAGGCCAGGCTGGACGGGGCTTGGAGCAGCCTGGGACAGTGGAAGGTGTCCCTGCCCATGGAAAGATTGGGAATGAAACGATCTTTAATGTCCCTCCCGACCCAAACCATTCTGGGATTCTGTGATCCCGTGGGGAGCAATCCCTGCTAGGGATGAGTGCACAGCCAGGTCCAGCTCAGCAAAGCCCAGCCTGAGCCCCGGCACTGGGGATGCTGCAGTGTTCCCAGTGCAGCTGTACTGGGAACGAGTGGGGGACAGGGAACGGGGTCTGTCCTGCCTGGAATGGCATCCATGGGCTGGAGCTGCAGCTCTGCAGGGAGGGAGAGAAGCTGCAAGGAGCCGGGCAGGCTGGGAGCACACGGAGCTGCTGTGGGGAGCTGTGTGTGCAGCCGGGGCACCGCGGGGGGGTCCCAGCTCTGCTCCTGCCGCCGAACAAATCCTTCCGACCAATAAAGAACGCAGAGTCCTGCTCTTGCCCCTCGTGTTTCTCCCGGGCAGCGCCGCGGGGAGGGGCCGCCCCTGGCTGGGGGGACCCCAAGGTGCCAGGGCGCTCTGGGGAGGGCTGGGGTGCCAGAGGGAGAGGCTGGGTGCAGGCAGGATAACCAGGGGGATTCCAAACCCTGTCCGTGGGCTCCTGGTGCTGCTGGGTGAGGGGTGGCGATAACTCCGGGTGGGAATGGGGTGTGGGACCGGGCTGGGGAGGAGCTGGGCAGCACGGGGCAGTGGGTGTGGGGCTGCAGGAGGAGCACAGGCCAAAGGAACCAAGGAGGAGGAAGAAGAGGGTGAAAGGAGACGAAGAAGGTGCTGAGCCTCGCAAGGGTTTCACAGGATGGCAGCAGAGGAATCTGGAGTCCCCTGTGTGGCTCCGTGGTGTCCCCTGGGCTGGTTCTTCACCCAAATCTCAGATCAGCTCCTGAATTCCTCCTCTCCATCCCGGCTGTTCTCCCCGGTGACCCGGGCAGGGGGCAGTGACAGTGTTGCAGCTTCTCAGGAGTGTTTGGCAGGGGGGAAAAATGGTCCCAAACCAAGGAAAGAATCAAAATGATGCATTTCCAACTGAATTAATGACGAGACAATTAATCACCTCAATTATAAACACTGGAGATCCTGGAGAGCCCTAATCCATAAAGATGCTCCAGGCAGCAGCACCCTGGGGTTCGCAGTGCCTGGGCTCCTGCTCTGGTAGGAGCTGCAGGCAGCGCTGCCAGGGGAATTTGGGAATTGCCTCAAACTGCACAGATCCCTGTGGAGTCACCTCCCGCTTTTTGGTGCCTCTGAGAACCCCAAAACCTCAGAGCTCATCCCTGCTGTCTGGGGACGTTCCCAAAGCCACCTGCTGTGCCACCAGAGCCTTGCCCAACCTCTGCAGGCCTCCAGGATGGATTTTCTCCAGCTCCCAGCCTTTGAATCTGGATTTACAGAGCTCTGGGGTCAGCCCTGGGTTTTGGGACAGGATGAACCTCGTTTGCCAAGAGCCCACACAGCTCCAGACAGCCCAGGAGGCGTCCAAACATCTTCCTGAAGTTCCTAAAGCTTGAAAGCGGAGAGCTGCGAGGAGGTGCTGGCAGCACACGGCTGCAATAAACCCTTTCTTCATCCTTTCATGGTCCGAGGTACGGACGTGAGTTATGGCAGCTTTGAACCTCCTGAGAGCAGCATTTCAAACTGCTCGCTTAAACGGCTGGTAAAGAGCCTCGTTAAGCCGAGATGTCTGAATGAGGCTGTTTTACGAGGCACTTTAATCCTTCCAGGAATCCAACCACCCCTTTTCCACCCAGGGATCCACTCCTTGCTCCCTGTTTTCTGTCCTGTTTGTTCCCCGAGGCTCTGGCACAGTCACCTCGTGGCTTCCAGATGCAAACAGGTTCCTAAAACCCCACATCTGGCCGGATTCGGGGCTGCCTGGCGAACGGCAGAGGCTGCAGAGAAATCAGGGGCTTCTCCTGTGCAGCCAGCAGTGGCTGCTGCCATTTTTGGGGTCATTTTGCCAGCAGGGCTGCCAGCCTGCCCCCAGCAATCCCTGTGGGATTCGTTCCTGGGGTGCCCTGCGGCTTCTGGGCATGGATTTTCCTGAGGGTGGAGGAGGATTGAGGGACTGTGCCCTCAAAGAGCCATGGGCACCCCAGGCACAGCCACATCCCTTTGGGATCATCCTTCATCTCAGCATCTTTTAAAAATCCTGCTTCAAAATCAGCAGCAGGTACTTTCCCTGCCTTCCTTATTTCCCTTCTGGGGGATGTGTCCCTTTCCTTGCCTTCCTTATTTTCCCTGCCTTCCTTATTTCCCTTCTGGGGGATGTGTCCCTTTCCTTGCCTTCCTTATTTTCCCTGCCTTCCTTATTTCCCTTCTGGGGACTGTGTCCCTTTCCCTGCTGCCTTGCCACCAATATCATTCCTGAGGTTTTTCCAACAGCCCCAGCTGGTGCCTTCCAGGGGCACAAGCTGAATTCTGGGTCTCACAGCCACATTTGTTTCAATTCAAAAGCCACAAACCCCAGCAAATGTTGGATGAAACAACCCCAGGCTGGTGAATTACCATCGTTCTGATTGCTATAGGAGAACGTTGAATTCCCAGGTGCTCTGGATTGGTCTCCATGGAAATTGGTAGGAAGCTTTGGATTGCAGAGTCCTGAGGTTTTGTCTCATCAGTTGAGGATGTGATGGGGGCTGCTCTGCTTTGCTTTTTGTGTCAGTGAAATTCCTCATGAAAATGGGAATGTGTCCAGCCCAGGCTGTCACCTGACAGCAGAAAACGAAAAACAGGAAGAAAAGGCATCAGAGAAATGGAAATTATGGTCATTAAAGCACAAAAAATCCCATCAAAACAAATCTGGGCATTATAAACACCCGACTGCTTTATCCATGCTGCTTCTCCAGAGCTTGTTGTGGCTGGGAACTGGAAAAGCAGGGAATTATCCAGTGCTGCTGTTAACCATTAACTACTTTGCTGCAGGTTCGGTGTTTTTAGGAGTTAATTTTCCTTCAGAGCGCCACCCAAGCCAATGGAAAGGCTGGATGGGAGTCCAGGGATGCAGGTGATGATGAGCTGTGTTTGCAGTGGCAACCAGGCAACCCAGCAGGGAGCTCCAGGTGGCTCCAGGTGGCTCCAGGTGGCTCCAGGTGGCTCCAGGTGCCACAGCAGCCACGTGTGAAAGGGGCTGGTCCTGGAAGCTCAGGATCTAGAAAGTCAAGAAGGGATAAGCAGGAGAATAAGAACAGGCAGAGGGGACATCCCAAAGGCAGCAACAGCATCCAGGGGGATCCCTGGTTCAGCAGAGGTCAGGAAAACATCAGGAAATGAGGGCTGAAGGAAAGGGTGGTTCTTCATCAGGGAGACAGAGAAGGAGGGGTTCTAGAAAGAGGGGAGATTTGGGGTGGATATTGGGAAGGAATTGTTCCCTGGGAGAGTGGGGAGGGGCTGGGAAGGAATTCCCAGAGAAGCTGTGGCTGCCCCTGGATCCCTGGCAGTGTTCCAGGCCAGGCTGGATGGGGCTTGGAGCAGCCTGGGACAGTGGGAGGTGTCCCTGCCCATGGAATTCAATGATCTTTAATGTCCCTTCCAAGCCACCCCTTTCCATGATTCCCTGCCTCTGGGACCATCCCATGGTGGGATCAGCCGCCTCTCCAGACGGGATATTTTCCTACCAAAGAGCTTTGGAGCAGCTCAGCTGGAAACCTCTGCACCCATCCCGGCGAATCCCGGCTGCTCTCCTGGCACAGACACAGGACCCGGCTCTGGCTTTGCCCTGGTGCCAGCACTCCAGGGCTGGGAAGGCGGCAGGGCCCTGCTCTGGGGAGCAGCACATTCCCATTCCCATTCCCATTCCCGACGGCCGCACGATCCCACAGCAGCACCGGCTGCTGCTTCCTGCCGGAAACATCGGAAAAATCGGAGAGCCAGAAGGAATTCCACCCCAAGCACCAAGGCAGATTTGGGAGGAGGTTCTGTGTTTTGTTTGTCAGCTTTGAAAAAATCGTTTCAGATGTTTCTTCCGAGAAAACAAAGAAGTCACAACTCCGTGGTGGCTTCGTTCCCTTTTCGAGCGGCGAGGGGAGTGCACTGACCCAGGGATTGTTCCACTTCCTTCCACCCTCCTTCAGCTGCACGAGTTTTGTGATCTTGATGGGTTT
Organism: Orthonyx spaldingii; assembly: GCA_013397795.1. Classification (NCBI taxonomy): domain Eukaryota; kingdom Metazoa; phylum Chordata; class Aves; order Passeriformes; family Orthonychidae; genus Orthonyx; species Orthonyx spaldingii. The sequence continues at coordinate 267,997 of VZTJ01002595.1, read as the reverse complement.
CAAACAGCAAAGGAGGGGGATGGGGGAGAAATGAGCACACCCTCGGCATCATCTCGACAAGGGCGTTCCAGGACAGAGCAAACAAAGAGGAAATTAAATTTTCCACTTTTCTTTTATCATCCAAACCAAAGCGAAATGAATGCGTCAATCCAAAATTAAATTTTCCAGTTTCAGAAGCCTCCCCCAAGAAAGTGTAATCAGAAATGACATTTTTTTAGAGAAAAAAGATGGATTTGATGGGATGGGATTCTTTGATCCCCACATTGTGTCTAAGCAGGGCGGAAGGGCACTTGCAGCTCTCCGTCCTGTGGCTGTCGTTGGACATTTCCTGCCTTGTGCAAACTCGATGGGATGGTTTTGGTAAACAGGTGGAGAATCCCACTTGGCATCGAGCCACAGGCATCCCACATGCCATGGGAAGCTGGGAACAGGAAGGATTTTTTCAGGATTTTGCCAGGGTTTTGTCTGGATTTTGTCAGGATTTTGACAGGATTTTGACAGGATTTTGACAGGATTTTGCCAGGGTTTTGGCAGGATTTTGGCACAATTATTGTCAGGATTTTGCCAGGGTTTTGGCAGGATTTTGGCAGGATTTTGACAGAGTCTCAGTACGATTTTGTCAGGACAGGTGGGAGAGGGGAACCCCTCCTTGGCCTCCCATCCTGCCACCTCCACCCCAACCTCAGCTGCATCCCAGGTGCTCCTGCCCGAGCAGCCCCGGCTCCAGGGCATCACTTGTTGTTGAGGCTGCACTGGAGGGAGCTCCGAGCTGTTTCTGGAGCTGCCTGAGGGCAGGGAGGATTAACGAGCCCCAAAGCCACAAGAGAGGGCTGAGATTTGCTCAGCCACAAACTCTGCCCCAGCTGGGGAAAGGCAGGGCCAAGCTGGAATCCTTGGGAAATTTAGGGAAAATTCCCTAAATATTAGGGAAAAAATCTTCCCTGGGAGGGTGGGGAGCCCTGGCACAGGGTGCCCAGAGAAGCTGTGGATCCCTGGCAGTGCCCAAGGCCAGGCTGGATGGGATGGGGCCGGTCCATCTCACCACTGACAGCACTGGGGACAATCATGACGAGGGACAGGCATTGCAAAGAGCAGAAAAGGCCACAGAGGGACTTCACAGGGCAGGATTTTCTTGCTGAGAGCAGCCAGGTCATGTGGTGGCACCCAGGGATGCCAGAGGAGTTCCAGAGCTGACGTCCCCAATAAAGATACACCGAGGGCAAGTCCCTGGAAAGCTTTCAGAAGAGTCGTTTTCATCCTTCTGCACACAAACCTGGCCCTGCTCCTGCCCTGCCTCTGCCTCTGCCTGCAGCTCCCCCTCTCCCCTGGATCCTGCAGGCAAAAGGGACCTTTAGCCCACGAGGTTCTCTTGCCAAGCCCCGAAGCCTCATCAGGGCTCCTTTCCATGGGGACACCAATCCCACAGCCTCCAGCAGCCGAGGGGCTTTGTCCCAGTCGAATGAGACAAAAAAAGAGGTGGTGACTCCACCACTCCTCCTGCCCACGAGGGGCATCCCTGGAGGTGTCCAGGGACGTGCCCTGGGGCTGGGTGACAAGGTGGGGGTTGGTCACAGGTTGGACTCCATGATCTTGGAGAGCCCTGAGGATGAAACACTGAAGAGATGAATCTGAGCCATAAAATTCCTGCTGCTGCAGCAATCCAGGCTGAAAACTGGATTGACAGCCCCTGGATCTCAGATGGGCGTCCCCTGGCTGGTTCGTGCTGAGCCATCCTTTGGAATATTCAGCTTTTGGGGGAGAAGCAAAGGGGGAGCAGTTTCCTTGAAGAGCCTGAGTCACTGGAGAGCCCTTCCCGTTTCTGCAGAGGGATGTGTCCATATCTCAGAGATGAATTCAGTCGATATCTGAGAGGTGAATTCAGTCGATATCTGAGTGATTTCACCTGCTGGGGCCTGGCCCTGCCCAGGGGGATGTTCTCCCATGAGCAGGACCTGGTGGGACAAGGGGCAGCTGCTGCTCCAGCCCCTCATCCGAGGGGACACCGAGTGGTGTTGGCTGAGCTGAGCTCAGGGCTGGGGGTGTCCCCAAGGTGAGGGACAGAGCCAGACCCTGTGGATCACCTGGAGCTCCGGGGGTGTGGCTGCCACCTCCAGCCCTGTTCCCAGGGCCAGGAGGAGGGTGACAAGCCCCTGGCATCCTCCCGTCACTGTCAGCCCTGCAGGCAGACCCTCAGGGCACTGTCACTCTGTCCCTGGCAGCAGAGAGTGTCCCCTCAGGTCCCCAGGGGGATCAGGGAGATGCCAGACTTGTCTTCCCTCCTGGCACGTGGTTTGTTTGTCATGGGAGCTCTGGTGATGCTCCCCTGGGAGAGACTGAAGGCTTTGGGGGATAAATAAAGCTCCTGCCAGGCAGGAGGGATTTCTTTTTGCAGCAGCCATTTATCCTTCATGGCTTTTCCCAGTATTTATTGCCTGGATTTTCTTCTGAAGCAGAAAACTCGGAGGTGGGGATTGCTGTGCCTGGAAAATGTCCCTTCTGCCTGTTTTCTGAATTCCAAGCTGGACCTCCCCTCTCATTTAACTGCTTGTACATCCCACTTCGCTCCAGCCCTGCAGGACTCACACACAGCCAGGCCCTGCAGAGTTCCTAAAGCTCTGCTTTTTCCTGGAAGCCTCTCCCGAGACCTCACACGACCCAACCTCCAGGGCCCCTTCTCAGGGGATTATTCGAGGCAGAAAAAAGCTCCTGACTCACCGTGCCCTGCACCTGCGGCTGGAATTCCCTGCAGCCTCACAGCAGGGCATGGCAGGGTTGTTTTCCATCTGCTTTTCAGGATTAACCCCCCAGGGCAGTGCCCCGACTCCATCCTGCCTGGGCAGGTGTCTCTGTGGTGACAGAAGTGTCCCTCAGGCCTGGCCTGTGCCCTCCCTCTGCTCCCTCCTGCACCTGGGGCAGCTTCACCCACACAGACATCCCTGTTTGCCTCCACTGCCCTCCATCCTCAAGGGTTTTGAACCAAAAACATGGAAAATCAACCGGAGTTCTGAGTGGGAAGTTTCCTTCCAGAGAGCTGAGTTGTGTCTGCATTCCCTGCCCCAGCTCAGGGATAAATCCCAGTGGATGATGTATTTCTGTCTTTTAGTGATTAATGCAGCCTTCAGCGACATCAAATACTTCTGCTGATGCAGGAGGATTTATAAGCAAGGAGATATTTTAGTGCATCAGGGATTGAATAACAGTTCTTTCAACCATCCCATAAATAAATTAAATTAATGGAGGTGGTCCTTCCCCCATGCCAGGGAATCCATGAGTGTCCCAGGCCAGGTTGGATGGGTCTTGGAGCATCCTGGGATAGTGGAAGTGTCCCTGCCCATGGCATGAGATGATCTTTAAATTCCCTTCCAACCCAAACCATCCAATAATCCTGTGGTTTCTAATCAGAGAGTTTTAGTCTGACGAAGCCTCGTAGGGAGACAGTGGGACAAGAGCAATAAGGAGGCTCTGACATTAAATCACATTAATTGCAACATAATCCTGCAAATGTGTTCCTGGCTGCCAGGTTTGCTCATTCCATGAGCAACTGCGAACCCACATCCCCTCACCAGGAGCTCCTCCCACACGTAAATCACAGCAGGGCCTCCTCCGGCTGCGAGGATTCCTCCTGCTTTTGCATTTGTGTGGTTTCTGGTTTCAAACACGCTCTGTCCCCCTCTTAGGTGCTTTTCCCCGTGTTTTCCTGGATCCAAATCCCTGCTCTGCGTGGAGCCAAAGCCCAGCTGCCCATGGGAAGGTGCCTGTGGTCAGTTTAGGTGCTGCCACTCAAAAATCAGGGGAACTGTGACCTCATTAAGGAGATAAAAAGTGAGGTAATTCCAAAAACAGCTCTTGTGGGTGGGCAAACCCAGTCGTGGGGCAGTGGGGCGCAGCCAGGCTGGACCCCCAGGCCATGGAGGTTTAGGGGTTTCAGCCTCTCTGTGGGTTTGACACCAAACCCCACCCCTGGAACTCCTGCACGGGCTCGGTCAGCTCAGCACGTTTGTGGGAATGTTCTGCTTTGCCCAGCCCATAAATCCCCCCGGGATCCCGGAGCTGTTTCGCTGGGTGAAGGGAATCTCCATGTGCAGACCCCCAACTCGTTTCCCTTCCCACCCTGGCAGATCCCTGGGAAAAGCCCTCTCCCTGTCGCTGGGAGTGAGCAAAGCTCAGGATGGCCCCACCAGAGCCAAAACCTGCAGGTGGAAGCTGCACAGAAGAGGCCAAACCCCCCCACAGAGCCCAGGCTGGCCCTGGCTGTGGCAGGGGGCTCAGAAGCCACTTTCTCATCCTGGCTTCCCCCTGAAGCACAACTTCCCTGAGCCTGCTCCAGCGTTGGACATGGCATTCAGTGCACAGGGGGCACAGGCAGGAGTCTGTGTTCCCTAAAATATCCCTGACAGGTGCCCTTAAAATCCTGGCATCGGAGTGACACCGCTGAGAGAGATCCCAAAATGGATTTCATCTCTTTGAGCCCAACCAGACACAACCCTGGAGCTCCAGGTCACTTTTATTTGTCCAACTTGTGTCAGGCACAGGGATTGGAGAGCAGGAACCTCCCCATGGCCACAGCTCCCATCTGGCTGCCAAGGCACAGAGCTCGGGGCTGGGGCAAACTCTGGGTCCCCGCTGTTAAAATCTGGATATGAAAACTTTTAGAGAGGTTAAGGTGCAAGCCAAGAGCAGAGGTTTTTATTTAACAGGAAATGTGAGGTACAGAGGGAGACTCCCTGATGGATGGGCAATGTTTGGATGGGTGGATGGATGGATGGATGAGGGATGGATGGATGGATGGATGGATGGATGGATGGATGGATGGATGGATGGATGGATGGATGGATGGATGGATGGATGGATGGATGGATGGATGGATGAGGGATGGATGGATGGATGGATGGATGGATTCCCAGTGATTTACTGGAAGGCAAAGCACTGCATGGCACTGGGGATTTTTGGGATCTCTTCCCAGCGCTGCCAAGAGGAAATTTGGAACATCAACTCCATCCCCTCCTGCATTTTGTCTTCTGAATTCTTCTGTAAAGGCAGGAAGTTCTCTCCAGGACGAACGCCAGGTTTTCCAGTGGTTGTTGTCCCTCGGGATGCCATCCACAGACAGAGGGGGATTTGGTGATCTCTGCCTTCGCTGGGACCTGTCCTGTCCCCTCTGGGATTTCAGGAGCAGGAGCAGCTGTGCCCGTGGTGGCTGTGGGACCCCAGAGGTGACAGTGGCACGGGTGGGACATCAGTTGTGTGATTGCACAGGGTGTCAGTCCCTCAGAGCTGCAGGATCTCATTCCAGGGCCACCGGGTAATTCCTCATTTGTAAAATGACGCCGTGTTCCACAGGGAAAAAGAAAAAACCCGAAACGAACCCAATCTCCAACAGCAAATCCAATCAAGTTTTCCTGTTAACCACAGGTTTGGAGAACATTGGATTGAGTCATTTACGGTGCAGAATCGATGGGAATCGTCTGGAGTGGCTCCCAGCAGCAGCCTGTGTGTGCAGAGATGATTTTGGGTGCAGCAGAGTGCTGCAGTGCCCACTCCTGCCATGTCCCCACGGGGGGGGGGGGGGG
>VZTJ01002595.1:227882-262411 GCA_013397795.1 Orthonyx spaldingii | reverse complement strand
GGGGGGGGGGGTGACACAGCACGGGACCACCAGGGAAGGCTCCCCAGGGCGTGGCAGCTGGGAGAAAATGCCCTGGAGATCTGTAGGAGGCTGTTCTGTGGCAGGGGTGGAGCCAGGCTGCCCTGTGGGGTCTCAGGTTCCAACCCAGAGGTTCTGCAGGGTTCCTGATCACAGAGCCACAGCACCAGAGGGCCCCAGAGTGGGAGGGGCTGGAAGGGACCTTCAAGATCATCCAGTGTCACCCCTGCCACGGGCAGGGACAGCTTCCACTGTCCCAGGCTGCTCCAAGCCCCATCCAGACTGGTCTTGGACACTTCCAGGGATCCAGGGGCAGCCACAGCTTCTCTGGGAAACCCTTCCCAGCCCCTTACCACTCTCACAAGGAAGGATTCCTTCCCAATATCCCACCTAACCCTGCCCTCTGGCAGTGTGAAGCCATTCCCTTGTCCTGTCACTCCATCCCTTGTAGAGAATCTCTCTCCATCTTTCCTGCAGCCCCTTCAGGCCCTGCAAGGCCACAGTGAGGTCACCCCAAAGCTTCTCCTCTCCAGGCTGAACATCCCCAGCTCTCCCAGCCTTTCCTCCCAGCAGAGCTGCTCCATCCCTGTGATCCCCTCCCAGGACCCAAGGATGATCTCCCCACCCCTCTGCACTCTCCATTCCCAAGGTCAGGCTCTCAGCTCCCTCCCTGGACCCGCTGCCCACCGCCAGTGGCAGGGAGAGAACTCCAGGCAGACTTCGGCCTGTCCTGGGAATGTGCAATGAGCAGGATGATGAGTTCACTTTTACACTTTCAGTGGCATTTGCAGGTTTAGAACAACCCAACTTCTTTCATCCCTTTTTTCCAGTGCCAAGAGGAAAGTCCCAGGGAATTGGAGTGATGCAATCCTTGAATCATCCTGTAAAGAGCAGCGGTGGGCGAGCGCCGGGGTGTGAATCACACAGCTCCTAATTGCAGCCCCCGCTTGGCAGCCAACTGCCCGGGTTGTTGTTTGCTGTCCTGTTTTCCCTTTTATTTGGCCATTTGACAGTGGCTGTTCATTACAGCTTTTTTTTGTTGGGACTTTCTGAGGCGCCTGTTGCCTTCGGCGCTGGGGTGCCAAGGATTTTTTAATGAATTCCCCCCAGACAGAGATGAACAAAAGAGCCGGAGGAGGGGGTTTGATTTCCAGCCTCCGGGAGCGCTTCATGAACAGCTCCGATGATTAAAAAGACAAGGGTGCTCTTTTAATAACAGGTTTTGTCAGGATTCAGCTAATTAATTTCAGAGAAAAATGAACCATTTTGGTAAAGCAGCACTTGAGCTCCTTTCGCTGTTCAGCTTCTCTTTGGCTTCATGACAAAGTTTCCGTGTCTCATTTGAAGGGGGTTGGAAGTTAAGGGTGGTTAAGGTCCCTTCCAACCTGGCCAAACCTCAGCCTGCTGCTCATCTCCCTGGAAAATGTGGGCAGGGTGGGAATGAGGAGCTCTCCGTGCTGCAGCCTCAGCATCCTGCAGGGTAACACAGAGGGAAAAGTGCTGGCAAAAAAAAAAAGAAAAAGGGAATTCAAATTAACCCCTCCTGTCCTCTCCTGCCACCCTGGGGGCTTCTTACTGGTAAGAAATCAGGAGTGAGAAGGGAATGGAGAGAATGGGCATGGAAAACTGGGATTCATGCAGTGGAGAAAAGCAGCAGGGAGTCTGTGACCTCCCCAAAATAAGGAATCAACCCCATTCCCGGTTTTGCTTGGTTTTCCCTGGATTCCTGATCAACCCCCCGCTCTCCCCCTCCCCAGTGTGCTGCACACCCAGGCCTGGGAAACACCAGGACCAGCGAGGCAGTGCCGGGCTGGGGGAGCTCAGCAGAGCCCAGAACTCCTTCCCTGGGCACAGCAGACACCAAAAAATCAGAATATTGCATCCAGCAATATCCAGGTCCCACAGGATAAACCCAGGTTCATTCGCCCTGCAATCTCCACCTTGTTTAGAGACACCCCGTCCCTGCTGCCCTCCCCTTGCTCCACTTGTGAAATAAATGTTTATTTTCATGCTCAGCTTCTGCCTGTTCCCCACGTACTGCCAGGGAAATGAAGAGCTGTGTTTATTCCAAATGGCTTTATTGAAGCGTCAGGAAGCACAAATCAATTTCCAAACGAAGTTCTGCGGTACCCCAGGAATCAGAGCTGACAAACACGGGGATTTGCTGGGTGAAATTAATAGCAAGGCAAGATAAAAGGCCGTAAAATGAGTCAGGTACAAAATACTCCCTCAAACGTAGAGCTCAGCAGTAAATAACCAGCAGAGGGGCTTTAAAAACCGACATGAAAAAGCAAATTCTGGGAAGCCCTGAGCGCATTTTGCCACGGAGGAGTCGCTCCTGCCTTTCTGCACTGCCCTGGTGGGGGCTGCAGGAGAGAGCAGTGCTGGAAATTTCACAGCAAAATCTTCCACTTTTCCCGTTTTTTTGAGGAGAGGCAAATTCAGATTTCCTCATGTCCTCCTCAGGCGCTGCTGGGACAAGGGCTGGGGCTTCCCTCTGGTTGTGGTGTCCTGCGGAGCTTGGGAAATGCCGGTTTTTGGCAAATAAATGAATGGAAGAGATCAAGCCCTGGGCAAAGCGGGAGCAGAGAGGTCACACCCACCCCGCAGGACTCGGGAAGCATCACTCAGCGCCGGAGAAGCGAGGTCCTGCTGGGAATCCCCGGGAATGCTGCCCGGGCCAGGCAGGCTCTGCACAGCGGGGCTCTGGGGATGTTCCCTTCCCCTTGCTGAAAGCAAAAATGTGAATTTTCTCTTTTCTCTCCTTCCCCAGAGATACTCTCTGGGTGGTTTTTTTTTCAGTTTAATTAAAACTACCTCACTTTCTGTTGCAGTGAGGGGCTCTCCTGGGTGTTTTTCCCCACTGGAGCTGTCCTGGAATGTCCCAAGCAGCCGCCTCTGCTCCCTGCCCATCCCCAGGGACAGGGACAGGGACAGGGACAGCCCCAGCCGTGGCCTCACCCAGGGCAGCACCTCTGGCGCTGCTGGCTGAGCTCGCTGAACATTTTCACACCTTCTGTGGGGCTGCTCCCGCTTCTCCCACCGCTTTTCTGTCCCCTAATTAACTAACGAGGCGCGATGAGGCCGGGCAGGCACAAGGAGTGACAGGGCCACCGAGCGTGGCGTTTCCCTGGGGCGCCCTGACAGGATTGCGGAGGGGATGTGGAATAAACACTGAAATGTGAGCGCCTGGAAAGTGAGAATCGCTCAGAAAGACTCAAAATTCTTTCACCCCGTGGCTTTTCCTGCCTTCCCAAGCGGTCACTGCTGGAAGGAGGGGTGGGAGAAGATCCTGCTTTCCTGGGAGTCTGTCCCTCCTCAAGGCAGTGGGACACAGATTTTTAAAACCCTTTTTTTTTGAGGATGTGGCTAAAACTCTCCCGGAATGTTCCAGGCTTGGAGGTAATAAAGCTCTTCCACACGAATTAAGTTACAGGTATCTCGTGTTCATCCCTTTGGGTTTCATCGCTTTTTGTTTATGAAATTCAATCCAATGATGCATAATAATAATAACAATAATAACAATAATTAAAGACTGGCTGATGAGCAGGAAATCCATCCCTGTCTCCTGGGCAGTCACCGAATAACAGTAATTTTTTAAAAAATCCGTTGTTTTTTATAAACATGTAATTATTGTCTGACTAAAACTGAATTAACAGGTTCGGCTGATGTGTGCCTGGATGTGCAGCAGCTCTGGCTGGTGCTGGGGATTTTTACAGGCTCCAGCTCGGGCTGGAAGAGATCCAGGGATTGGGAGCAGCTCCTTGCCATGGTAACCCTTCCCACCTGCCAGCCCTGGCTGTGTTTTTCTCAGGCAGGCCCTGAGTTTGAGATGCTGTCCCCCAAAAACTGATCCCCTGGGCCAACCCACGGGGTCCAGCCCCAGCCTTCCCAAAAAATCCTGCCTGAGCCTGGAGAACAGGGAGAAAATGCAGAACGGCCTCTTCAGAGTGAAGCGTTTGGCATGGAGCTGGTGCAAGAGAACGAATTAAATTAAATACTAGGAGCAAATTGAGGCCCTGGCAAAATTGAGCCCAGGGAAGCTGTGGCTGCCCCTGGATCCCTGGCAGTGCCCAAGGCCAGGTTGGACATTGGGGCTTGGAGCAGCCTGGGACAGTGGGAGGTGTCCCTGCCATGGCAGAGGTGGCACTGGGATGATTTTAAGGTCCCTCCCAACCCAAACCAGTCTGGGATTCTGGGATGTGAGCACACAAATGTGCACAAATCCCTGCACACATCCTGCTCCTTGCTGGCTCCTGGGCTGGGGTTTCACTCCTGGAGGGAGCTTTGACTCCTCCAAGGCAGAGCCCCTCCTGCCAGCAGGAGCTGCTGGCTGCTCTGCAGGAGAGAGAACACAAAATCTGGGCCGGGTGGGAGCAGAGGAGCTCCCTGAGCCTCGCTGGAGGAGCCTTGTGAGCTCCTGGAGGGTAATTTGGTGTTTACACCAGCTCGGTGTCAGAGCCTGATAATGGTTATCGTTACTGGAGTCTGTCTGAAGCTCTGCAGTCACCCAGGGCGTGTTTTGGCTTGAGATGAGTAAATCCAGCTTAATTAATGCTCCTTGCAGCCACATTCCCCTGGGAGCTGAGCCTCAGCTCATCTCTGCACGCGCCGGGGGCTGGGATCAGCCATGTCCCCAGGAGCTCAGGGGGTGAGTGCTCCCCTCAGCTCCGGCCCTGTCACCTCTCCTGTCCCAGAGAGCCACCAACACCACACACAGGGTGCCACCAAGGGCAGCTCCCAGCAGCCTTCTGGACGTGACTTCTGCTGCATCTCTTTCCCACTGAAGCACCCCTGGAGAGTGACTTTCCAAGGGATTTCCGTGCCAAAGGAGAGCTGCAAGGTGTCTCCCCTCTGAGGAGCTTCTGTCCTGCTTGTGCTTGATTCCAGCAGCTCTCCAGGTGCCATCCCCTCCTCCTTTGCTGCTGCCGGGAGCAAGGTGGGAAGAGCAGGACCAGGGGAGAAATGGGCTCCCAGTGAGCTGAGCAGCCCAGCTGACACCTCCCAGCAGGTGGGGTTTGCTCCTGGGATGCCCAGGAAGGGCTGGATTGGTGGTGGACAGGTGCCAGAGCAGTTTCACATCCCCGGGAGTGACCCCAGTCCCCTTTTTCTGCTGCCTCCCTCTCCTTCCTCTCCCACAGCGCTGCTCTTCACGTCAGATGTTGGGAAGTGAACCCAAACCAAGGCAGAAATCCAGATGCTGGGAGAAAATGCAGCCTGCCAGGGATGGAGAGGATTTTCAGGAAAGCCTGGGGAGGGAAGAGGAGAACAGACACTCCCACAACAGCAGCTGGCCCAGGGACACCCCTTTGTCCCCATCGTGGTTCGTGTTTATTTTTTTTTGTATCAGCCAAGGCCTCTCGCCCTTGTTTGAGGGCAAGGAAAAGGAAAGGGCTCGTTTCCCTAAATCCCACAGGAATGGCAGCTGCGGTTTGGCAGGGAAGGGCTGGGAATGCCTGCGAGAGCCGAGCCGCGGCTGGGAGGCTGCTCGGGGTAACGACCTTTAGCCTGGAGAGCAGGAAATATTAACGAGCTGTTAATTAGCGCCGCGTTTCTCTCACACCCACACCCTGCGCTTGTGCACTCGCACAGGCTTGGGCCAGAGGGCCCAAAAAAGGTGTGAGCAGGACACGATCTGGTGGAATTTTCACCTGCTGAATTCCACAGGCAGCCGCCTTCCTGCCAAAAAATAAATCACCAGAGGTCCATTAGGATTTGCAGAGTATCCAACAGAGACTTTTTCCTTAGGCTGTTGTGTCCTTCCAGGTGAAAATACAAGAGCAAGGTTTTCCCGTCGGAGGTGAATTCGGGGAAGGCAGAGGGACACATCATGAAGTGCTTTGTGCCAGCCTTTAGGGCAGGTTCGGAAAGAATTTGAGAACAAACCAGCTCCTGCCTGGGAGTGTCTCAAAACAGCACCAAGGAGATTTCAGAAGAAAAATCTGTCAAGCCCAGCAAAGGATCTTTAAGGAGGAGTTCAGCTGATGCAGGAAGAAAGGAGAAGGCAGGACAGGGACAAAGCAGCTCCTGTCATCCCCAAAGCTTCTGGGGTATCCAATAATCCCCAAAATAGGTGTGGTACAGGCACAGGAAAGGAGTCAGAAACTCCTGCCAGGTTTGGCTTCCCAGGGGTGCAGCCCTGCCCCTCAGGGGCTCTGCCCCAGCACAGGCACCACCAGAGCACACAGCTCATTCCTCTGCCACATCACGAGGTAAAAATGGGAAAACCCAGCTGATGGGTCAGGGAAATCTGGGAGAGGCTCCTGATGCTTTGGAGTCATACTGGAATTAATGAAACCCTTCCCAAAGCAGGAAGGGTTTTTTTAAACCTGATTAATGTTGGATGAATACTTGGGGATCAAGCCTGGCTTAAATCTTGGACTGGGCTAAGAAAAAGTCGTGCTGCCATTAAACAATCAGCTGCAAGGAGCTGAGGGTGTCCCAGGGAGCATCAAACCCCACAACCAGCCCATAAATCCTGCAGCTGTTGCTCCCTCCACACCAATGCGGGTTTGTGCTCTTGTGTGGCCCCAGTGCCACCGTCAGAGCAGGAGCAAAAGGAAGCAAAACCCAAACAAAGCAGCAAAAGAAAACAACCACCCCATAACAGTGTCCAGAGGGAGTTTGGTTACGTAAGGATTTATTCTTCCTTCCTCAAAACCCATCTGCTGCTCAGGAGCTCATTTCTGTGTACTCATCCTGATTCCTGGCCTGCATTCCAAGAGTCTCCGTGGCCAAATGCAGAATCTTTTTAATTTCCCTCCCCTCTCCTGCAGTGTGACAGGAATTGCTGGCACTTGTGCTTCTTCCTACACTTGTTCCCAGTGCTGTGGAGAGAGGAGCCTCCTGTGCCAGTTTTTCTGCCCATTTTCCTGCCTAATTCCTGCCTGTTTCCTGCCACTTTTCCTGCCTAATTCCTACCTGTTTTCTGCCAGTTTTCCTGCCTGTTTTCTGCCTATTTCCTGCCAGCTTTCCTGCTCGATTCCTGCCTGCTTCCCACAAGTTTTCCTCCAATTTTCCTGCCAGTTTTCCTGCCCGTTTCCCATAGAATTCCTGCCAGTTTTCCTGCCTGTCTCCTGCCTGCTTCCCACCTGCTTCCTTCTTGTTTCCTGCCAGTTTTTCTCCAGTTTTCCCTCCAGTTTTCCTGCCTGTTTCCATCCCACCACACCCCCGTGCACAGAGGGAGAGTTATTTAAGCCCCTGCAGCCCCAGTTGGTGAGTGCTGGCTCTGGCTCAGCCTCAGCTCCTGCTCCTCCTCTCCCATACATATTTATGAGCCCAATTATCACCGAACAAGCAGGTTGCTGTGCAAATAAATGATTTTTAATCTAAATTACCCAGTTTACACACTCCCCCCAGCTCTGCTCAGCAGAACAGCTGGTGTTTACCAACTCCTCATTACTGAGCCAGGCAACACCAGGAGATGCTGCCCAGGGAGGAGCGGCCACCTCTGAGATAAGCTGAGCTCCGGGCTTATCTCTGCCTCATCCACATCAGGTCTTTCCTCCATCCCGAGCCCAGTCTGCACCACAAAAGAATGATGAAAAAATGTCTGCTGATAACAACTATTATTGTTGGGTGCTGTATTTCTGCAGGAAAGAGTGGTTTCCATGAAAATCCAAATGAATCCAGCTCTCTGTCCCATATCTGTATTTCCATTTATCAGCATTTCCTTTCTCCTAATTCCATGGGAGGCTCACACCAGTGCTCAGATGATGCAAGAATTATTCCTGTCGTGGTATTTCCACTGTCCAAGAATGAACATATGGTAGAGAAACCCAGCCCCTCGTTCTTCCAGGCCTTAAATGGCCCCCTGAGGCATCAAACAAACACGGGATCACAGTGCCAGCGCTGGCTCTGGGGGTTTACGTCAGGACTGGGAGTGCTGGTGCCTGGAAGGTCAAACTGGGAAGATTGGAGCAGCACTGGGCCAAAGCAGAGATGTTCCTGCAACCCCCGGAGCCTCTGGAAGCACGGGGAAGGAAGGTGCTGCTTTTAGCAGCGTGTGCTGCCACACGTGGCTCCCTCCAGGCCTATTTCCAGCCTGCCTGGCTGCAGGGAGGAAGGAAAACTCCTGGCCTGGGCATGGGACAGGCGGTCACATGTGGCTCAGGAAGGAGTCACGAGCCAGGGCACACCTGGTGTCAGAGATTTGATCCATCCTGTGCCTTTCCCCTATTTCTGCCTCCAGCCTGACGAAGGAGGACGCTGGCGGTGATGCCTCCTGCAGGGTAATTCCTGTGTTCCCACGTTCCTTCTCCTGCTGCTTCTCCCGGAGCAGCAGCACAGCTCTGGCCGGGCTCTGCTCCCCTCAGCACCTCGAGGTGCCTCTCTCCTGCTGTGTCCCAAGAATGAGGGACAACATCCCTGTCCTGGACAGGGTGAGGGACGACAGCCCCAGCCCGGCTGCTCCGGGAGCTCAGCACCACCTGGTCACCTCCTCTGGCACAAAGTCCCCGAAGTTCTCCGCCCAAAAATCCTGGCGGCTGGAGGGATGGAATATCCCCATCCTCCCTTGGGCACAGCCCCAGCACTTGGTACACACGAACAGCAGCTTTACATTTCACTCTGTTATGGATTTCAATCAGCCCTGACCACCCTGAGCTCTCACCCCACTGCATCACAGCATGTGGGAGCGGGCAGGCGGATGAGCGAGAGGGAAAATGATATTTTATGGGATGCTCTCAAGGAGGAAGATTTTTTCCCTGCAGGCACCACAAATTTGTTTTGTTGTGATTTAAGGAGGACACGTTTGGTTTTAAAGCAGCTCCAGAGTCCCTGCAAATCAGGACATCTCTAACTCCTGGAGCTCGGCCTCTGCAAATCAGGACATCTCTGTTTAACTCCTGGAGCTCAGCCTGATATCCAACTGTCCATTTTCCTCCTGGCACAAAGATGTGAGGCTGTGCTTTTCCCCGTGCATGGAAAGACCCAGAGAATGTTCAGGGGTTGGGATGGTCCTTAAAGACCATCTAGACCAAAAGAACAAAGGGAACTGACTGAAAAACTGCTGAAAAGACCCTGCCCTGGCTCGGTGAGCACCAACCACCTGTACCGAGATCAGGCAGCCCCGTGGGGTGGGGCGGGAGGGTTTTGGGGACCCTGAGCTCGCTGGATTTCACCCAGCACGAAGAGTTCCCTGCTCTGGGCTGGGGTCTGAGGCTGCCCGGCAGCACCGCAGGAACGCTCGGTAAACAAGCAGTAAATATTCATTGCCCCGGTGACAAATGCCTCGAAGGGATTGGAAGAGGAAGCTGAACTCTGCAGAGGGCAGGGAGGAAATAAATATCGTGCATTTAGCCATCCCAGGCAGGGCAGCACGGGCAGGGCGGTGCAGGGACGCGGAGCGGGATCTGGCTGTGAACCCCAGATGGCCACTGGTTGTCAAAGCAAAGAGATCGGCTGGGAAAACTGCTCCTTCTTCCCTGTCCTCCAGCCCGGAGTGAGAGCCCAGCCCGCGGTTTGCAGGGAAGCCGCTGTCGCTGCAAAAATGGGCGTTTATTGCTCTCTGGTGGCGAGATGGGCTGAGCAGCGGAGCTGCACATTCCTCCGATGTGCCGGGGAGAAGCCTCCTCGGAGCTTCCCGACCACTCAGGTTGGAAAATCCCTCTCAGGTCATCGAGTCCGACCATTCCCTCACCACTGAACCCCGTCCCCAAGTGCCACACCTGCATTTAAACACCTCCAGGGATGGGGGATCCAGCACTGCCCTGTTCCAGGGCTCTTTTCCTGTGCTCCCGCTTTAGACCCTGAGGTTGGATGGCAGGGCTGGGGTGAGGGGGGCTCTGCCTCTCCCCCAGCAGTTTCATTCTGCCCCCAGATGAGGCTGGACCAGCCCCTTTCATTCTCCTCACGTCCCTGATTCTGTCTCTCACTGCCAAAACCTTTGGTGGTGCTTTTTACACGAGAGGGGTTTGGCAGAGCTGTCGTTACAGGCCTCGTGGAGCAGACGAG
This sequence comes from Orthonyx spaldingii, assembly GCA_013397795.1. NCBI lineage: Eukaryota > Metazoa > Chordata > Aves > Passeriformes > Orthonychidae > Orthonyx > Orthonyx spaldingii. The sequence continues at coordinate 252,439 of VZTJ01002595.1, read as the reverse complement.
GATGAGAACCAGGGATAAAGGACAGAGCTGCCATTTCAAACACGTTTGGGTCGGGGTGAGCTGCTCCAAGGCGTGGGGCAGCTGTGGGGCCAGGCAGGCACATGGAACACTCCCCTGTCCCCATCCTGGGCAGGGCACTCGGGAACCCCAGGAGCTCAGCCCTGCTGCAGCGCCAGCGCCGCTGCTGGCACCTCAGCCTGCCCTGGCTGTGCCACCGCCGCTGCGGGGCACCAGGGCAGGGTCCCAAATGCTTGGCATGAGGAGCCCAAACCCTTCCAGCTCCTCAGGACCTCTCCCGGGCCGGTTCTGGAGAGCACACGGACCTCGCACGGCGCTGCTGGACAGCTGCCACCGGTGTCCCCAGCGTGGCGGATGGGTCACACCACGTGGCCACCTTCGCTCAGCCAGCGGGGCCGGCCCGTGGCACAGCCTGGGGTGCCCTCAGGTCCCCCTGGGGCTCCGGGGATGGCACCCAGCTTGGCACGGAGCAGGGCTTGCAGGTCCTCGTCTCCCAGCTCGGCGGCTGCGGCGAGGGCCAGCAGGAAGTAGGAGGCTGCATCCTGTTCATCCTGAGCAGAAAGCACGGGGTTAGGAGTGGCTGCACTGGAGGTCACAGGGCAGGAGGGAACTGGAGCAGAGCCTGGGGGTTCCAGGCAGGAGCCAGGGACTCCTGGTTTCCCTGGAATGGTGCCAAGTGCCAGCACTTCTTTCCAAATTACCTTCCCCCTTCAAAACCAAGAGATGTGACCTCCACCCTCAGCTCTCTGCCCAAGCCACAGCATCATGGAAAACCTCATTTCTCACCTTCAGCTTGTGCAGGGTCAGGTTGCCCAGGTGCCAGTAGACCTTGCAGTAGTACAGGGCCTCTGCCGAGCTCTGCAGCACGGGGGGACGCATGGCCAGGGTCTTCAGGTAGCAATCCTCGGCCATCTCATACATGTGCAGCAGGTCATAGGCTGTGGCCAGGCGGTGGAAGGCAACCAGCTCCTGCAGCTGATCCCCTGGAAAAGAGAGGGGTGGAATCAGCCAGCTCCTGCCATGGATCCCCTGGAAAAGAGAGGGGTGGAATCAGCCAGCTCCCACCATGGATCCCCTGGAAAAGAGAGGGGTGGAATCAGCCGGCTCCTGCCATGGATCCCCTGGAAAAGATTTGCATGGAATGCAAGCAGCTCTTGCCACGCATCTCCTGGAAAAGAGGTGGATGGAATCAACCAGGTCCTGCCATGGATCTCCTGGAAAAGTTGCTGATCCAGCTCAATCCATCCCCAGCCCTGCTGAGCCACTTTGGATGCACTTTCTCAGCAGCGTGGGGACATGGATACCTCTGAGAGAAAGCAGAGCCCTGGGCAGGGCTGTTGGTCCCACAGCTGGACAGATTGGCCTGGGAGTTTATCATCCAACCAGGGGGTTTTTTGGGTGCTGGAGGGGCTGAAACAAGACTGGTCCTATCCCAGACATTGAAGCTGGCATTTTGCCCATGCCAAACTATTTCTGTAATGGGAAGGGGTTGAGGTTTTTAAGAGAACCAGGGCAGAGAGGAACTGCTCAGTCCTGTGCCTTCAGCAGACTTCCTGTGCTCCGGGGTAGCAAAAACCCTCTGCTGTCACAGCTGAAAAAAAGAGAAGTGGCCTTAAAAAGATGTCATGAGTTAGGGTAAGAATAGGTGCAGCAGTCTTAGGAAAGCAGAAGGACTCTGTTCCCATCCACAGAATCCAGTGACTCCCAGTGCCCTTTGGGTGTGCATCACCCACTGACCAGTGACTCCCAGTACCCTGTGGATGAAAACCACTGACTGACCAGTGACTCCCAGTAACTTTTGGGTGCCAATCACTCACCGACCCTGAGGCTGAGCCTGGCTGCCAGCGTGGCAAACTCCAGAGCCTTCTCGTAGCCCCGCAGGCCGATCTGCAGCTCCGCCAGTTTATTGAACAGCCGCAGCTCTGTGCGGGTGGCCTTGAGCTTCCTGGCCAAGGGCACAGCACCTCCCTAAGGAGAGAGAACGGTGAGTTCAGGATGCTCCTGGAGGGATCAGAGCTGCCTGAGAGGGGTGACAGAGCTGCAGGATGAGGACCAAGGCAGAGGATGGGGTGGTTGAGCACCGCAGGTTTAGGTTTCAGTCCCTTCTTTCCCTTGAATGTGAGTTTTCTATCCCAGAGCACGGCTCTCAAAGCCTGAGCCTCACATTTCTGTCCTTTCTTGAGTTCCTGGAATTCTGACTGGGGTGTTCCCAGGAGCGACCAGCTCACACTCAGCACTGCCAGGATTTGTAATGGAAGGAGCCCATTTCCAATCCCAAATGATCTCTGGGGTTTTTGCAAACCTATGCTCCAGGTTTCCCACTCTGGCAGCCTCAGGATCACCCCATCCCTCTCCACCCTCCATCCTTTTGCTCTGCCCTGGGACAAAGCCCCCCCAGCCACCACCTTGTGGGGACACAGGGGACAGAGAAGCCCAGAGGGATCCGTACCCTGTAAAACTCCACTGCTCGGTCCCTGTTCCGGCTGCCATTAAAGAAGGTGTCACCTGCTTTCTCGTAAAGATCCATGGCCAAGGAGAAGTTGTCCCATTTCAGGGCAGTCTGAATAGCTGCCTGCAAGGAAAAAGGGGCTGGGGTGACGTTTGGAAGGGCAGAGACATTGGTGTGGTTCAATAAGCCCCAAATTTTATGAGCTGCTCTTCCACTTTGCAGGTCAGCTGATAAAATAATGCTGGAGATGGAGAGAAGCCAGGAGTCTTCTGCTTCAAGAAGGACTTCCCTGGCCCTTACAAGGGTATTTATGGATATTTCAATAGGAACTGGTCACTTGGCACCTCCAGCTTCCTTTGGCACTCCCACATCACTTCCTTACTCAATGGATTCGGTTATTTTCACCCCAAAATCCTCCAGACTCAGTGGATGGAAAGAAAGAGAGGAAATCCAGTGCCTGAGGGTAAGGCAAGAGCTCCTCCTTCCAGCAGCAGCTTTACAGTGCTCAGAACTTTCCCTTCCAGGTTTTCCAGCCCCAAAAGGCTGTGACGGGAATGGGACAGCTCCAGCCACCTCCTCCATACCTGGAAGTACATTTCCACCAGCTCATCCTCCTGCAGAAGGTAATAGAGCCTCCCTGCCTGCAGCCAGGCCTCTGCTGCCTTCACGGCCTCCTCGAGGTCAATGAAGATCCTCAGGCTCTGCTTGGTGCAGTCCAGGGATTGTCTCAGAGCCCTGTGATGGCAAAAAAGCCACTTCAGAGGAGTCACAGGGCACTCTCAGCTGTCCCCACACCACCTCCCCATGGCACCGACCCCCTGCCCTCTCCTCCTGTAGTTGCCAAAGGCTGGGGACAAAAGGAGAGCCCCAGCTCTGAGCAATGTGTCTGGTAGGACCAGGGAAGTCTCCACGCTGTAATGTTCAGGTTTCAGTGGTCATTTGGCCACCTTAGGACAATCCAGGACACCAACGGTCCCACCCGGGCTGCTCCTCACCCTGTGTGATAAACAAGGGTTCGTCCAGGTCACCTACAAGCCCAATTTGTCCCCCTAAACCAAGCCCCAAAGTCACTCCAGCTGCACATGGGAGCAGAGGCAGGGAATGCTGGTACCTTCAACCCCCAGACAGCACCCAGACCCACACCTCTGCCCATTGCTTGTCCCTTGTGCAGCAGGGAGATCTCTGGCTACATGTCCAAGCCCCTTTTCCAGCCCCTGGTCACTGGAGGACACAGGGACAGGCAGTGGGATGAGCCAGTGGGTTGGACACGGAGTCAGCTGTGGGCAAGGGAGAGCCAGCAGTGTCCAGGGCAGTTTGTTTGCTTGGTGTCTGTCCTGCTGGCAGCCAGGCAGCCTGTCCTGGGGGCGGGGAATGGGGTGCTTTGTGATCCTAAATAGCACCGTTCCCATGACAGGCACCTGCTTCCCAAATACCTTCCCCCTGAACTCACCGTGACCTGGCTGGGGAGGTGAACATCCCACTTGGGGACAGCCCTGCCCATTTGTCCTTCTGGGACATGGCACTGGCTCTCCACTCTTTGATCCCACTGCCTCCAAGGCCTGTGGCCTGTCCAAGCCTCCTTCTCTCCTCTCCTGCCCAATCTCATCAGTCCCACGCCGGGGTCAGGCGGGAGATTAAAGGTGAGCTGACACCGGGCTTTAAGCACCTCCTGTGGGTCTTGGGCCCGTCCCTGGGGACAATATCCCAGCAGATATAGGAAGGGCAGCCTCGGCAGCTGGAGGCTGAAACCAGAATTACTCAGAGAGCAGATAAGGAGCCTGTTCTCACTGGGGAATGGTGATTGATCACCGGGATAAGCCTCCAAAGGAAGCAATGAATCCCCTGGCACTGGGTCTGCTCTGCCAAAGGCTGGATGTCCTGGAAAACTGTGTTTGGCCAGACTCCAGTTCTGACTGGGACAACGTTTGCCCAGCTCTGCTTGACATTGAGCTGTTCCCTCTCACAGCAGTGACAGCTCATAAATCTCGGAACCAGAACTGTGGGGCAGCTGCAGCCACCACACCCCTTCCCACCCACTCGAGGGACACCCCAGGAAAGCCACTGCATCCAACAGCCGTAGACACTCACTCAGGAGTGCCCAAAGCCTGGCAGAGCTGGCCCCAGACACTTACTGAGCAGTGCCCAAAGCCTGGTAGAGCTGGCTGAGGGCCTGCCTGGCATTGCCCTCCAGCTCCCTGTCCTGCAGCTGCCGTGCCAAGGACACCCAGTGCTCGTGGTAGGTGATGCAGGCCTGCAGGTCGGGGCACACCTTGCTGTAGAAATGGCACAGACACTCAGTGACGTGCAGCTGACCTGTGTGGCACAGGGAGAGGGAGAAGGACAGGTCAGGGGACGGCGCTGGGGACTTGGCAGGGTGGAACAGCGCCCTGCTCCCCTCTGTACTCACTCCTCAGGTTCTGCCACTTCAGGGCAAACCCCAGCGCCAGTTCATAGCAGAGTTTGGCATCTTCCATCCTCTGCCTGTCCACCACGGCCTGTGCCAGCCACAGCAGCACCTGTGCCAGCTCCACGTCCAGCTCCTGGTGTCCCTGGAGCTCGGCGTAGAGCCGCACTGACCACAGCAGGTAGAGCTCGGCCAGCTGGGCGGCCCCGCACGAGAGGCTCAGCTGGCCGAGGTTGGCCAGGGACACGGCCTGGTTCCTCCTGTTCCCCGTCTCCTTGGCCTTGTGCAGGGCCCTCAGGAAGTTCTCCACAGCCTCCTGAATGTGCCCCTGGGTCCTGAGGGCCATGGCCAGGAGGTTGTGCACGGCCCCGCCCTGGGTCTCGCTGGCCGTGCCGCGCAGGGAGCGCAGCAGCTGCCGCAGGATGGCCCCGGCCGGGCCCGGCTGCTGCCGCAGGAGGTGCATCCACCCCAGGGACAGCGAGGACTCGAAAGCCTCCTCCTCGCCCAGCAGCCTGCCCAGGGCTGCAGCCCTGGCCGCGTAACCAAGGGCCCCATCCAGCAGCCCGTGCTGCAGGTACATCCTGGCCAGCACGGCACAGAGCGTCCTCTGCGTGGCCACGGCTCTGCCCTCGCAGGAGAACTGCAGCGCTTGCTGCAGATACAAACAAGCCAGTGCTGGGATGCTGCTCCTGTCCGGCTGCTTCCCCAGGAGCCTGGAGGCGTTCTGGAGGATGAAGCCAGCTCTCCAGATGGGGCTCGGTGTCCCCTTGGTGCCGCTGGGATCAAAGGCCCTGGCGGAGGCCAGCGCGATGTTTGGCAGGTACTTCTTGTCATAGAGGTGGCACAGGGTGGCAGCGGCATCCAGCGGCCCAGCACGGGCGCCTGGGCCCAGCCAGGTGGTGCTGAGACACTGGAGATGCTCCAAAAAGGGCAGCACCTCCTCGCTTCTGCCCAGCTGGAGGAGGAGCTTGACGATGAGGAAGCAGACCCGCGCCTCCAAGGGAGCGTTGCCCAGAGCGATGGATTCCCTCAGGATGTAGGTCAGGAGCTCCAGCTCGTGCTCCGAGCTGAAGGGGCGGCCAGGCAGGCACACGAGCAAGGCCACGGTTTTGCCCAGCAGGGAGGAGAACTTGTGCTTCATGTTCTGCTTCAGGTAGATGGAGGCGAGGCTGACGTGCAGCGCTGCCAGCAGGGGCAGGTCCCCAAAGCCCCTGTCCAGGACACTCAGGGCTTCCTCAAAGTAGACCCGAGCCTGGGAGAACTTGACCTTTTTGATGCAGAGTTTACCCAGGAGGAAACAGAGCCTGACATGAGCCCAAACTGAACGAGTCCTCTTGGCCCAGTTCCGGGACGTCTCGAGGTACAGGACCAGTTCATCCTCATCAGAGAAACCGTAAAAAGTGGAGTGGAGAAAGGAAAAGCTGAGATCATAAAAGCTCTGAAAAGTGGGCACAAAACTGTCTTGGTTGAGGAAGGTCAGTATGGGGTCAAAGACATCAGCATCCTCCATGTGTCCAGCATTGAGGTCAATGAAGAATTTGGGATAATCCAAGTCATCCGGCTTCTCCAGGAGAACATCTTCCAGTGTGGCAGGGGCAGCTTCACTGCCTGGGCTGGACAGCTCCGAGGTGCTGCTCGTAGCCCAGTCATTTATTTCCTCCCAAGACTGCAGCACTTGGATTTCTTTGCTGCCATGGAGAGCAGCCTCTGGAAGGGATGAGGAAACCACAGCGGGATTAGGAGAGATTCTTCCCTGTGGCTGCCCCATCCCTGGAAATGTCCAAGGCCAGGTTGGACAGGGCTTGGAGCACCCTAGGACAGAGGAAGGTGTCACTTCCCGTGGCAGGAGGTGGCACTGGATGAGCTTTAAAGTCTCTCACAATCCAAACCATCCTCTGATGTTTCCTCATGTCCAAATCCACCCTCAGAACTCATCACCAAAGCCTCCCCCTCTGTCCCCTCCTCATACTCACCTGGTGGCACTTTTGGGAACATGGCAGTGGGTTCAAAACCATCTGTACGAAGAGAAAAACAGAAAACAAACCCCCAAATCCTCGGGCAGTGTCAATGTGCAGAAACCAGCTGAAGTCCCAAAGCCACCCAGGAAGGACAGAGGAATTCAGAACGCCCAGGAGCGCTGACCCTGGTGCTGCAGGCCAGGCTCAGTGGAGAGCAGCCTCTGCCAGGGTGAATCCCAGCGCAGGAGCTGCCCTGGGAGCGGAGAAGATTCCTACGAACTGCAGCGTGGCTGGGTCACCTCCTGAGGGCACCTGCAGCCTCCACCACCAGGCTGAGCAGGGGTTTGGTGCTGCCTCAACCCCTGCAGTTGTCCCCGGCTTGGGGCTCTCCGTGGGGACCCAGGGAGAGGGGACACTCACCCAGCCTGTACACAGAGGTGATGTCGGTGTGTGCCAGCTCCCCCAGGAGGACGGCAAAGTGCTGCTCGTCACCGTCGCAGGGCACCTGCAGGAGCGGGGACTTCTCCTCTTCGCTCAGAAACACGAAGCCCTTTCCCCTGGGGTGGGGCAGGAGAAAAGGGTCAGCGTGTCCCCAGCCCTGACACTGCAGCTGGGCTGTGGGGTGCAATGGGGTGGGATGGGATGGGAACCATGGGATGGGATAGGATGGAACAGGATGTTTTTCCATCCCTTCTCTTCCTCCCACCACAAAAGTTCTGCTGCAGATGAACACAGGATTTTGGACACCTTCCCCATCCAGGTACTTCATGAAGGAATAGAGAGATGCCAGAGGAAAGAACCTGTTGGGGTTTTTTAAAATCCAGAAGCCTTTTCTGAGACAGGGACAGCACCTGATCTGCTCTGTGTCCTTTGGAGTGTCAGAAAAGTGCTACAAATCACCTCGAGTGACTCTGAGAGAGGAAAGCCCAGAGACCTTGGTTAAAACCTTGTCCTCCCCCACATTCTCTTGGAGAAGAAACTTTCTGAGATGAGCATTGAATGGGAGCCACCAACAGAGACACCTGCCCGAGTCAGGGTGGGATTTGTCACCCTCCCTCCCTGGACAGCTCCTGCTGTGTCCTTGGGAGGGTGTGGAATTCTGCTCTGTGCCAGTGGCCACTCTGCCTCCACAGCCAGGGGCAGAAGGAAGGAAAGCAGGATTTTGTTTCCTCGGCAGGGAATGCCCTCCCCACCCTTGTCAGGCTCCCAGCCCCTCAAGGCTACAAGCTGAAGACATTTCTAGGACAAACTGGGAAGCCAGCTTGCAGGAAGGCAGATTAGCCGAGGGCTGGATCTGTTCCTCTCCAAGAGTCACCTCAGGCAGGTGAAACAAGGGCTTTGTCTGGGCTGCAGCAGAGCCTGGCCAAGGCTTCTGCTCACACCTCAAATCCACCCTCTGTGAAGGTCCTGCAAAGCAAATCACCTGCCCCAGGCTCTCACACAGCCTTGAGGTGGGATCTGGAACCTTCCCTCCCTTTGTCCTGAATTTAATTTCAATAAACTCACAGAGGTTCGCAAGCCTCGGGATTTACGTGTCGGGTGGGAACGAAGCCGACGCTCCCGGTGCTGAGGGATTTGCCCACGAACCAGGGCAGCCCAGGGATGAAGAAGCCGATGATTTCTATGGGGTCTCCTTTGGAGAAGCTCAGCTCATCCCACGCTGCTCCTGTGTGGTCCTTGGTGGCCATGCACCTGCCTTTGACTGGGAAACCAAGGCAAAAAAGGGAATTTCAGTGGGATCTGTGCTAAAACCTCCTCACTGGAAAAGACCTGAGCAAGGAGAGACCGTGATCCAGCTGGAGAAGGCTTCCATAGATTTTTTTCATAGATAGATTGAGCTCCTGTGATTTCATGGTTCTTTTTCACCATAGATTTATTGTGATCTTGGATCCAGATCTCTGCCATTTCTCCTTGAGAAGTGAATTACAGTAAAAAATAAAAGTGGGATGGATAAACTCCACACCTGTGTGAGCTGCAGCCTGGAAGGTGACTGGAAATATGGAGCTTCACAGAAGCTCCCGTGTCCAGCACGCTCTGAACTGGGCTGGACTGGGGTTAATGGGTGGATGGTGGGCACAGGTTTCCTGTACACACAGGTTGCACCCTCATGATTTGAAGCTTCACTCTTGAAAGAATTAAAGAAACATAAAACTGAAGTAGGACAGGGAACACTCAGTGGCAGAAGGATGTCACCAGCAGCTCTCTGCTCTCTGTGTTCCTCACAACGTGATTTGCAACTCTAATCTGCATTCCAGAGTCCAGAGATGCAGTAGTGAACAAACCCAGGTTTCCAGGAGCTGTCACTCACCCATGGCCTGAGAGCTCGTCCCGCTGATCTCCCGGGAGAGGCCAAAACTCACAGCATAATTCTTCAGGAACCACCTGCAAGGCAAAAGGGACCCTCGCTGGTCCTCCCTGAGCACTCCTGTCCTCAGGCCAGCCCCAGGGATGGTGTCACACCAGGGGAAGAGCAGGATAAATTTGCCATCTCTAAGGAAGATTTCTCCAAGTGAAAGGAGCTGTGGGCGTCCTTGAGGCTCAGCCAGGTGACCAATGTGAAGCCTCACTTTGGCTGGCATTGCCTAAATTTTTTCTGCCACTTCTTCATCTGTAAATCAGAGACAATCTCATGTATGACCTAAATCAGTTTCTTACAAAAATGCCATCTGAAGTAGGAGCTTGTCCTTGTTCTGTCCCACTGACAGCACCTGCACTGATTCCTGTGGTTGTCTTTGTGCCTAATGTGGATCCTTGTGGAATTGTGAGGCTCTTGCCCTTTGCCAGAGGCAAGAGGAGTTTCAGGATCAGGAAAAGATCCTGGTTTGAGCCCTTTAATTCACCACTTACTGGTAAAAGGGGTGAGGTATTGGCTCCAGAGCTGCCGCGGGCAGCACGCCTCGCTGCCCCGTCAGCAGGGACATCCCTTCCCACGTGGAGTCCTGCCCAACACTCTTCACATGGATCAGCTCATTCCTGCAGAGCTGCAGGCCCTCCTCTCCCTCCTGCTCCGACTTCCAGACCCCGGGCACTGCCCTGGAGAAAAAATTCCCTGCAGAGAGAAAGAGTCAGAGATGGGATCAGTGCATCAATGGCTCTGGTGGAGGATTTTCAGGAATTCCTGCATGTGCATTCCCATCACACCTTCCTGCAGGAGCAGATCCATGTAGATGCTGGCCAGGTGCTCTTCATCCACGCTGACCCTGAGCTCCGTGTCCTCCACCAGGGCACAGTCCAGCCAGAACTCCTGGCCAAAGAGCAGCTGCTCCAGGCAGGCCCCCACGTACCCTGAGAAGCCAAGAGAGGGGTCAGGGTCAGCACCTCCTTCCCTGGGCAGCAGGAAGGGTCTTGGAGGTTTCCAAACATGAGGCGAAACTTCTCATTTTGTCTCCAAAATTTCCCAGAGGGAATCCTCCCGAGCCTCTCACTGATCCAAACAGAGGTTTCACAAACAGTGGACTGCAAAGGTTTCCAACTCACATTCTCACTGTCCACCCTGAACGTTACAGTTCTGAAGTGTCAGACAATGCCTTCTCCAAAAACCCTTCCCACACTGTCTGCTGAGACCTCGGGAACGTTACCTAAAGTCAGATACGTGGAGAACTTCCAGACTTCCTCCAGGGTTTTGAAGGTGAGGAGGAAGCGATCCTCGTGTGCCTGCAGACACACCAGCCTGGCTGACAGCTCCTGCACGGGACACAAAGCGGCATCACGGGATGGCCCTGGAGCCTTGACATCCAGCAGGGGAGGAGAGTTCAGCCCAGGAATCATCTCTATAGCTGGGATTTGTTTCTATAAAACCCAGCCTGAGAACTCTGTGCCTGCCCAGGGCCGTCACCTCCAGCAGGGACAGGGATTTGGTGATCCCAGCCCTGTGAATTCCTGGCTCTTTAGGTTCCCCCCAGGGATCCCTCAGGCAGTTCAGTCCCCCTAAAATGACACAAGGCTCAGCTTTGCCTCTCACTCAGTTCATCTCCCCCATCATTCCGGTCCCCTCCGGAGTCCCCTGCAGTGGCCTTGGAGGAACTCCCCAGCTGGGTTTGGTATCCCAGCACACATCCCACCACTCCAGAGCATCCCAGCATGCTGGGATGGGGTTTCTACCTTGAACAGGGCACAGACATCTCTGTCATCGCTCTCCAGGGCCCGCAGCTTCTTCCTGGCAGCTTCCTGGAGCTGGGAATTGCGGCAGCGGGAGGAGCGGCTCTCGACGGAGAAGGAGAGCGAGACCTCTTGGGAAGGCAAAGAGCAGGATCCGAGGGGAGAAGGGGCTCTGTGGCACCCAGAGCCACCCCTGCCACCCAGAGCCACCTCTGCCACCCTGCCAGGCCCACCAGAGCCTCCAGCCTGGCTGTGGTGCTCGAATAACACAACCCCAGCCTGTCCTCACCCTTCAGCCACCAAAGCGAGACCTGAGGCACCGCAGGGGTAGATTCAACCCCAGATGTGTGGGAGATCCCACAGGCAGCACCTTACCTGGGGGAAAGCTCTCCCTGAGCGCCAGCAGCGGCACGGAGGGGTCCGGGGAGCCGTGTCCTGCCGCGGGACTGGGGCTGCTCTGCTCGGTCACCCCAGCCTTTCCTGGAGAGGAGGGGACACCCAGAGCTGTGGGGAATGTTGTGGAAGAGGTTCTGGGTGCCCTGCCTCAGCTGAGACCCCCGGGAGCACAGCCCTGCAGGTCTGGCTTGGGATTGTGTGGATCTGGAACCACCCTAAAGTCATGCTCAAGCTTGGAGAGATCCATGGGATTGATGTGGTCTAAATCCATTGTTCCCTTGATGTTGGGCTTTTTTTCCAGTGCTGAAGGGGCTCTGGATTGAGGGGATTTTCCCTCCTTGCTCCTGGAGAGACCCTCACTGAACAGATCTGTCAACAGGGTGAATCCCCAACAGAGATTTTTTGGAAGAGGCCTCAATTCCCAGCACAGGAGAGCCAAGACCTTGTAAAACTCTTTATTCAAAAATCTGAAAATCAAAATAAGATTTTCTCTGCTGCCTGCACTGGTGGATATCCAAAATCCGAGCAGCTTTCTCCCTGCTCCACACATCAACTATTGCCATAAAGGATTCAGGGCCTGCAACTTGAGCTGCTAATTATGTTAATGAAGGCTGAGGCACACAGAACTCAGCCTGCTCTTCCACAGCTGCATTGGCAGTGGAGGGATAACCAGATTAAACCCCAATATTTGTCAGCAATCAGACTGGATTTGAAAGACAAACACAGACCTGGAGATGTGGAGCTGGAACGTGCAGCAGCTTTTTAAAGCCCCTTCTGTGACCAGAACTCTGCTCTACAGTTCTTTTTATTGAGCCAGCTTTGCCAGTCACTCAAGTAAACTGGTATTTGCTAGGTCAGTCAAACAAACTGGTATTTGCATGCAGAAATAGAATTCTTATTTAGAGAGATAGAATTCTGATTTAGAGAAATAGAATTCTGATTTAGAGGAACAGAATTCTGATTTAGAGGAATAGAATTCTGATTTAGAGCTAGCAAGGAGAAAAGAGCAGCCAAGATTGGACATGCCATGAATAAGTTTTTCTTTAAAGAAAAAGCTCCACATTGAACAAAGTCTTAGCAAAGGATTTCATGTGGCAGCTCTGCCCCTTTCCACACGTGGGGGAAATGGAGAAGGGGAAGTGAAAGGAGGCAGAGGCAGAGCTAAATCTGAGCTGGCTCCTGCCAGGGTCACCATTGCTGCACCCGTCCCTGTCCTCCCGCCCTTGCTGTGCCCTGCAGACCCCGGCAGGGCCTGGGGACGGGTACCTGGTGCCATCCCCTCGTTTTGGGTACCTGGTGCCATCCCCTCCATTTGGGTACCTGGTGCCGTGGTCCTGTCCCTCCACCCTTGTCCCCCGCGGTGCAGGCGGTCCCGGCGGGGCAGGAGCTCGGGGGAGCGGGGCCAGCAGGACTCACACTCCTCGCCTGGGGAACACGGAGGGTGGGCAGAGGTGTCCGGACCCCTGGGGAGATCCCCCCTGCCCGAGAGGTGTCTGTGGGATGTGCCAGGTGGGACCCTGCTCGTGCCACCTCTGCCAGCAGCAGGACAGAGCCCGTCCATGGGTCCCCAGAGCCAGGAAGGGGCCAGGGCTCGCTCTGGGTGCTCTCACGGGTTCGGTGTTTATTTTCATTCGGCCAGGCTCAGAAAGGGAACTGGCAGCTTTTCTTTCAGGAGACCAATTGAAACTGGGGCTGGGCAGTTGTTCCCAGTGACTCACCGAGCTCCCCAGCGCTGAAATATTTTGTAACAGTGGGCAGGAAGCAGCTCCAGCCCCGAGCCAGGCGCAGGTCCCAGCTCAGGGCTGCACTCCTGGCTCCAGGGCTGGCTGCCCGTGGCACCTTGTGGCCCTGGCTCTGCTGGGCACAGCGGCTGGGCCTGAGCCGTGTCCCTCCTCCGGCTCACTGGGACACGCTGGAATGGGAATTGTGCCTTGGGGGATGCACGGGCTGTGCTTGGGGGGCTCCTGGGCAGGGAGGGTGGCGAGGGGAAAAGCCAACAGCACAGGAATAAAGCAACCCCCGAGGAGTCATCCTGTCCCCTCCCCAGCCAAAATGTCCTGCCTCGCTCCCTACACGCCCCAATCCCAGAGGAGAAGCACCACAGCCATCCCAGGAAAGGCAGACGAGCAGCCAGAGTGTTCCCAGGGCTCCCATCCCGCAGAAGGAGCTCCCCAGCCACAGCTCCACAGCCCCACGGCGACAGCAGAGCCCCACGGGCACCTTACCTGTGCATCCCAGCGCCAGCTCCTGGTGCCAGGGGGCCCCCAGGCAGCAGCCCATGTGTGCAGTGACAGCAGCAGGGGCTGGCAGGGGGCTGGCAGGGGCAGGGCTGCTCGCTGCCCGCCCGGCACCGGCCTGGGCACGGCCACAATGCACAATGTCCCCTTTGAGCGGGCACTGGCACGGCGGGGGCGGCGGGCACGGGCTCGGGGAAGGGCTTGGGTTGGAGTCACAGCATCAGTTGGGTCGGGAAAGGCTTTAAAGTCATCCAGTCTGGCCACAAAGCCAATACTGCCAAAGCCACCACTCAGTCGTGTCCCCACGTGCCACATCTCCGTGTCTTTTACATTCCTCCAGGGATGGTGGCTCCACCACGTCCTGGTCAGGCTGTGCCAGTGCTTCACCAGTCTTTATATGGAGAAATTTTTCCTGATATCCAACCCAAGCCTTCCCTGGTGCAACTTGAGGCGTGCTCCTGCAACAGGAAGATTCCTGCTCCTCCTGCCCCCGTTCCCTGGGAGCAGAGCGTGACCCCTCTGTCCTGTCAGGGAGTTGTGCAGAGCCAGAAGGGCCCCCCTGAGCCTCCTTTTCTCCCCTCTGCCTTTGCCTCCGGGAGGGCAGTGCCCGGCCCACATGGCACATTCCTGGCATTCCTCCTCAGGCTCTGCCAAGCCTGCCCCAGCTCCCAGCTGGTCCCTCCAAGCTGATCCCCCCCAATTCCGAAGGCAAAGCTGTCCTTGGCACCGCTGCCAGCACCTCCCTCACCTGCGGGGACACCCAGCTGGGGCCCACCCAGCATCCTCCGTCCGGGGCTGGCTGTGATCCGGGACCTCCTTCCTGCCCGATGCTTCTCCGGTGCCACCGTGGGGGCAGCTGGCAGCACCACGGGCATCTCTGCCAGCTACATCCAGGTGAGTTCCTGCAGCCCAGGCACTGCGGCACCTCTGGGCTCAGGGCTGTCCGAGTCCCACACCCAACACCTGCAGGGATGGGTTGGCTGCTGCACAGGATCCCTTGGGCTTCCCAGGATGAGGATGAGCCTCATTCCCTCCTCGCTCACATCCTCAGACCTTCCCCAGCCCCCAGGATCAGGGTTTGGGATGGCTGGGTGGGCTCACTGTGCTGGGGGAGGTCTGCAGAGCATCTCTGGGCAAGAGAAACACAGCCCCTGCAAAATAAAACCCAAAAGGTTTAGGGACAGAACTTGCAGGTTGGGAGTTTTTGAGGAATGGATTTTTACTCCAGTAAGCAGCCAGGGCCACCACAGCAGGGATTTGTGTGCTGGGATTCCCAGGCTGCATCCCAAGGCATGGCAATGCCATGAACTTCTCCGGAGCAGTGAGTAATTAATCCAGGGAGTGATTTAGCCCATGTTGGATGGGGCTCTGAGCACACTGGTGCAGTGGAAGGTGTCCCTGCCCATTAACAGAGATAAATTTTAGGTCCCTTTCAACCCAAACCTGATGTTCTCTACGATTCCATGACCCAGAGGGGGAATTTCTCACCAGACACATTCCCATGCCTGGCACAACTGCAGTGCCCCTAAAGCACCTCGGGGTGCTCTGAAGGTGCAGAACACTCAGATGGGGTTCTGTGATGGATTCAGGTGCATCTTTACACAACTGATGTTGCTGCTTTGGTCCCGTGCTGTCCAAGTGCTCAGAGCTCGGGCAGGGCAGTGTTTTCAAACAAAGCTTTTTGCTTTCCTCAGAAGGTTCTTGGTTATAGCTGTTCCTGCTCACCAATGAGCATCAATTTCTTCTACATAGGGGAAAATTTTATTTTTTAAATCAACAACATGGGGGTTTTTAATTTTCTAAACTCAAGCGTCTTCCTTCGTGGTTGCGAAATTCCTTTTTGTTTTTAAGTCTACCTCAGGAACTCAGCAACCAAACCCATCCCTGCACAAGCAAAGGTGTCACCTCCTGCTTGACCTGAACTGGAATTTGCCTTTTGGCCAGCGAGCTGAAAACCTCCCATTCCACTTCCTAACTCTCTGCTTCCCCAAAAACCCTGGATCTCCCCTGGAGAGCCCCATTGCTACTGCAGCCTGGCCTTCCTGGAAAAGCCCAGTCTGGATAAGTATGGAATATTTCCTGGGATCTCAGCCTGTTCCAGAGGGGGTGTCTGCCTGTGCCAGCTCTCCAGGGTCTCTACTCCCTTTGCAATCCCCTCAGCCAGCCAAGCTTCCCTTCCCTGGCACGGAACGGAGTGAGAGTGGCTTTCCGGGCAGCCCTTGGCTTGGGGACAGAGCTGT
This sequence comes from Orthonyx spaldingii, assembly GCA_013397795.1. Taxonomy (NCBI): domain Eukaryota; kingdom Metazoa; phylum Chordata; class Aves; order Passeriformes; family Orthonychidae; genus Orthonyx; species Orthonyx spaldingii. The sequence goes on along the minus strand of VZTJ01002595.1, from coordinate 236,639 downwards.
CACAGCACTGCAGCTCCCCAGGGCTGTCCCAGGGCTCCCCAGGGCTGTCACACAGTCCCACCAACCTTGGCACCAAATTCCCGCTCCCAAACCCAGCTCCGATTTCTCCTGTCAGCTCCCAAAGGACCCAAACCCAACCTGTCCTTCCCCACCGTGCTCATCCCTGTCACAGCCGAGCCTCCAACCCGGTCAGAGTCAAAGCCCCAGACTTCCAAATCCCCAAACTCCCAAACTCCGTGCCCAGCCTGGAATTCCAGAGGCTGGGATGGCTCCAGATCGCTCCGGCCTCCTGTCCCCAGTGCGTCCCGGCTGTGTTTGCTCAGCTGGGGACAAAGGGCACAGGCGGGGGACAGTCCCGGGGACAGACAGACAGCGGCTCTACTGACCTGCTCCCAGCTCCGCTTCCCTCCCGGCCAACTCCTGGATGAAATTCCAGCCTCTCCGAGCTCCGAGGGAACGCTGCGCCGCCGGGATGCAGCAGCCGGGGCTGCGGACGTGTTTGCGGGGCGGGAGAGCGCGGCCGGCGCTGCCACTCCCTCGCACGAGGGAAGGAATTCCTTCCAAGGGCTCCTTATCATCCTGGGAACCTCCGCTTCCCGCAGAGGTCAATGAGTTACCCGGGGCCGTGCCACAAACAGGACACCGCCGGCTCCCGGAATTCCCAGGCGCCACCTTCGCCCCGCTGCGCAGGGAGCAGTCCCAGGGAGGCTCCGCACGGGGCCGGCGGGACCGGCCCGGCCGCGGGGCTCTCCCGTTCCGGGCAGGAGCCGCCCCTCCCGGCCTCACCCGGGTCCTGCTCGCAGCCCCGGCGCCGCGTCCTTGGGGATGGGGACCGTCCGTGCTCGCTGTGCGACGGCAAAATCCCGGGAGAGGCATTCCCGCCGGGAATTCCAGCCCGGAGCCCCCCTTCTCCACGGCCAAAATGCAAATACGGGCGCGCAGAACAAGAGATCTGTGGACCCAGCAGTATTTGTGCATCCCGGCTAAAGTCCGCGGCGCAGGGAAACGCTGGGAATTTTTTCCTCTTGGGAACAACGAAACATAACAGCGAGCTTTGCCCGTATTTCTGTTTCCTTCTGAAGTCGGCCACTCCTTGGCAGGTTCAAAAACGAAGCCTCACGGCTTTTCAGCGTGTTATTTCCAGCTGAACCTGAAAGCAAAGGAAGTCAGCCTAGACCGGGCTTCACTCGAGGAAAAAGCAAACAGAAAAGATGAAAGGTTTCGTTTGACGCCGAAGAAACTCTTGGTTCGCGGGTTTGATCCTCTGGCACGGGTGGGGGCACCCACGTCGGTGTGGGATGGAGCGGAGCTTTCCTTCCCTCCGCCCCTGGAAGCCCGGGCAGCCCGGTGGGGCAGCGCTGGGACACGGGCAGGAGCACCGGGGACATTTCCTCGCGGACATTTCCTCATTCCAGCGCTCTGCTTTTGCTTTCACCCCGCGCAAACGGGCACAGAGCAGCGATAAGCGCCTGCCCCCTCCAGGTTTTCCACCCTCCTGGAATCCAGGACCCCTCGGGCTGCACTCCCGGAGAACCTGCCCCGTGCACCTCCGTCCCCAAGGCTGGGTGGCTTCGGGACAGCTTTTCCCCTGGTTTTTGGCACTTTGGGAAGCTGGAGAAGGGGGGTTCATGCATGGCTGAGGACACAGGGAAATCTCAAGGCTTTCACAGCCAAACTGGTGTGGCCAGTCCCTGCATGCAGCCAGACTGGCCTGGCTTTCAGATATTCCTTCTCATGGATGGCCCTCACTCAGGAATTTTCTCCCACCTCCCTTCCCTGCCTTTCTCAACACAAGGCAATCCAAAGGCGCTGCCGCCGCACTGGGAATTCTGCTCCATCCCACAGCTAAAGGGTTAAGAGGGCTCTGGGGCTGAACCGAGCTGAACTCAGCTCTTCATGTTCAGAAATGCTGAGTCCTGCTCCTCTTGCATTGTTTTCAGCCAGAGCTGCAGGAAATGAACGCTCTTGGAAAACTGGAAAACTGGCTGCATGTGTCAGTCCGGAGGCTGGGACCAGCCTTGGGCACACCAGGAGCTGTCGTTTGAGGTCTCCTCCCCGGCACTGGGGTGTGAACCCCGGGAATCCTCCTGCTCCTGCCTGTCTATCAATAATGCAGGGGCATTGATGGCACGAGCTCGTGGGCAGCTGCCACCCTCCGAGGGACACGGGGACATCCCGAGAGTGGCCGGGCAGGAGACTCCCGAGGAGGGTTTGGGGTGCAGATCTTCAGCAGGAAATTCTGCTGCTTCCACGGACCCCAGGGATGGCACAAAGGGAAGGTTTATGTTGGATTTCAGGGAAAGGGGATTCTGGGCACTGCCCAGGCTCCCCAGGGAATGGGCACGGCCCCGAGGCTGCCAGAGCTCCAGGAGCATTTGGACAGCGCTCCAGGGATGCACAGGGGGGGATTTTGGGGCTGTGCAGGGCCAGGAGTTGGACTGGATGATCCTTGTGGGTCCTTCCAGCTCAGGATATTCCCTGCTCCCTGCATTTCAGGGTGTGAGGTGCATTCCCCCTGCCCCAGAAGGGCACCAGGAGCACCAGCCCTAAGGAGCTTGTGCTCAACTCTGCGATAGGAACGGCTGTCCCTGCCCTTCCCCCTGTGCCCAGCGCCACCTCAGGGACATCGCGCCGTGTGTGGGGCTCGGTGTGGCCTCCAGGAAGCCTCGGGAGAGCTCTTGGACTCTCCCTGCCGGATATTAACTCTCAGAGCCATTAGATGGCAGCAGGAACCGCTCCACAGCATCCCAGCATCCCAGCATCTGGAAAACGGGATTGGAGCCCTGCTGGCCCCAGCCGCCAGCGCCAGCAGCTCCACAGGCTGGCAAAGAACCCCAAGCCCTGTGGGGCTGCAGGATTGGGATCGCCAGAAAAAACGAGTGAAGGCTCCGAAACACGGGACAAACGACAGGGACACAAGAGCTGGGTCTGGAGGGCATCTCCAGCGAAAATAACCCTCCGGGGCCCTTCTCCAAGGGGTTTTTGGGAGCTCCCAGCTGGGCAGTGACTCTGCAGTGAGGGGTCAGCGAGGCCACATGCAATTCCCAATTCCCGCGGGGATTTCATCGTTCCTGAGCTAAAGACACCCCGGGTCAGGGAACACTCTGGCAAATCCCGCTGGGAATGCCCAGCCAAGGTTCATCCAGGTGCTGCCGTGGATGGAACTGACTGAAAATCAGGAGGAAAAACCGCTCCAAACAGCAAATCTGTTCTCCTCGGAGGGGTTTCCAAAGGAAATGTGTTTTGCTTGGAAATACCTTTAGAAAATGAGACTTTCAAAATATTTCATGTTCACGTTCCATTTCCCTTCCAGTCTCCCATTTTCTTTATTATGCTCTGCTTTTACCCTGGTCCTCTTTTGCCACTGGAACAGAAATAAACAGGACAAGGAGAAGGAAAGATGACCAAGTGAATTTATATGAACCACCCCATAGGATTCCCACAGCTCAAGCTCCGGCTGAACCATCCAGTGAGGGGATCATATTTAAAGAAATCTTTCAATAAAACAGAAAAAAATCGATATTTTTAGGCTTCCCTCTGGAAGAAAAAGAGAAAAACTAATTAAGAAATTAATTGCTTATGCTGATCTAGAGGGGTTTTTTTGAAGTGCTTAATGATCCAAGCTTCTTGTAAAGGTGTTGGTCTTGATGCCATTTCCTTTTAGAAAGCAACAAAGCAGCTCAGCGAGGCTCAGCATCTTGTTTTGATATTTCCAGGGTGGAACATTTTGATTTTTCAACTTCCAAAGCTTTGCTGCTTTAATTTTTTGTCCATAAAGCCAAGGCTGAAATCAGAATGAAAGCTTTCAGTTTAAGCTAATTAATCCAAACACTTTGAATCAAAGCCTGGGATGTTTGCACAGTGGTGTTCTCTGGGAATTTATTTCCAGGGTCTGCATTCCATTTTTAGACTGAGGAACAAAAAAAAAGAGTGAGATTTCCTAGAAAAGAGATAACCTGCTGCTTACCTGGGGCGAGCCATTCTGCAGCTTCCAAGTGGAAAAAGAAATTATCTCTCCTTAATTACAGCAATTGGCCTCCTCCTGAGCATCTGGAGACCTGGCCTGAGTGCCAGTCCCTGGAGGTGCCCTAAATTCTGCCAGAATCACCCTGATTCCCAGTTTTTCCACAGAACAATGTGAGGAAGAAAAGGAAAACCGAATTACTGTGATAACGCCACTGCAGCAATAGGAAAGCAGCAGCAGCATTCCCAAGGTGAATCGCTCCTTCTGAGCAGGTGCTGCTCCCCGAGGAGCTCAGGGAAGGCAAGGAGGAATTCCAGGCACATTCCAGGAGTGCAGAGATCCCAGAGCTGGGCTCCCACAGGTGGCTCCTGCTGGGCAAGGCTGTCCCTCATGATCCCAACCCCATGGGAGGAATTCCTGCTTCCAGCAGCCCTCGCTGCTCCAGGGCAGCTTCAAAGGGAAAACTGAAAATAACCCCGACTTCCCCTGCCCTGCAGTGGCTGGCAGTGGGAAAGCAGGGCAGGAGCTGGAATTGAGCTCCCTGTGCCAGGCAGGAGCTGCTGGCTGGGCTCGGCAGGGTGGCTGTCCCCAGAGGGGCCCTGTGGGTGCCATGCAGGGTGTGACACAGAAGTGAAGCCCTGAGCTCAGGCATGAAGCCCTGGCAGAGCCCGGGAGCCCCAGCCCTGCTGTGAGGCACAACAGCTGCTCCTCGGCTTCTCCAAAGGGCTCCAGGGTGAAAGATTTGCAGGTTTCGGGACAAACACTGGATTTCAATGCTCTAAAACCTTTGCCATCACTCCTCCTATAGTCCAGGTCATGCAGCACCTCTCTGCTCCTAGTCCTGGTCTTTCAGGAGGGAATGTCAACATTCCTGATGTGCAGAGCTCCTGCAGGGCTTGTTGTCACTCCTCTGCTGTTAGTTTGGGCATATTTGTGGCATTTGACCTGGAGACAGCCTTGGTGAGGATAAGAAGGAAGGAGGATGCAGAATGGAGCCAAAGGATGGAACCAAAGGATGGAGCCAAAGGATGGAGCCAAAGGATGGAGCCAAAAGATGGAGCCAGAGGATGGAACCAAAGGATGGAGCCAAAGGATGGAGCCAAAAGATGGAGCCAGAGGATGGACCCAGAGGATGGAGTCAAAGGATGGAGCCAGAGGATGGAGCCAGAGGATGGAGCCAGCCCCTCGTGGCTCTGCAGGAGGGCTGCAGGTACAGAGGGGCCGTGGTGCACCAGCAGTGCCTGGAGCACATCCAGATCCCACCCATTCCCCACTGCCTGGGTGCTCCTTTCACTGCCTCTCTTTGCACAGCACTCAAATTAATGCCTGAAAATGAGAGTTTGCTTGAAAATAATCTATCATCTGATTATCACTTTAACGCAGGCAGCCCGGGGAACATCTGCCTCTGCCAGGCTGTGTCTCCTCCTGCTGATGCAGGGAATTGCTGGGAAGGGCTGCTGGGGGAACTGGAAGAAAGCCAAACCACTGGCAAATGCCTTGGTGGTGGCTGGGATGAGGAGAGGAGTGGGGACCTTTGCCGGATGAGGCACCAGGACCCCACTGCCCAGTTCTGGTCCCAATTGTGATCCAGGGACTCACAAATTAAAATGTTCATTTCCATCATGTGGAAAATAATTCTGTCATCACTAGGAGTGCCTGGCTTTGGGGCAGTGGGCAGCAGCATCCTGACCTTACCCCTGCCAGGTCCCATCTCCCAGGGGAAGCAGGGACAAGAGAAAAACGGATGGGAACTGCCCAGCGAGGCAGAATTTCCTCCATCCCATGACACAGCCCGTGTGCCGTGGTGGAATGGGGTCTGCAGCCCCCTTAGGCTCCTCTGCTGCCTTTTGGGAACATCACAGCCCTGGACTTAGAGGCTTTTTTTGGAAAATGTCACCAGCTTGTGATGAGTCAGCCGTGCCTCTGTGCAGCCTGCCCACTGCTTCGTGCGAGGCGTGGGGCTGTCCCCACGGGCATCTCCCTGCTGCTCCCTGCGCTCACATCTCGCTGAGAGGAGAGGCTTTTGCTGGCAGCACACGGGCAGGAGCTGTGCTGGGGGCTGGGGCTGGCAGGGCTGTGTTTGGCCAGCTGGAGCCCCAGGGACAGACAGACGGACACGTTCAGCACCCCGGGGCGAGGGCTGCAGCTGCGATCTGTGGCCGAGGCATTTCCACTCCTCCGGGGATTCTCAGGGCCCCGCAGCAAAGGCTGTGCACCCAAATGCCTCCCGTGGAAGGGGAAGGAAAGAGGGTGGGAAAGCAGGGGGAGACCTCTGCAGCGGGTCCTGCACAGGCGCTGTGTGTGGTGTCCGGCTGTGCTGGCAGGGATGCTCCGGCTCCAAACAACCCAGAAACGCCAGAGCTCGGGCTGCTGATGGACCATCCCCCTGTACCTCGAGGACAGGGACTTTTAACTCTCTGACGTCTCCTAACTCTGCCTCTCCCGGCCCTGGGACCTGCGATCCGATATTTCCCTTGCAGCCTCACCATTCCTCATCTGTCCCAGGGGAGAGAGGAGGGATCCCCTCCCCTGGGGCTGTGGGAGCAGGATGGGGGCTGCCCCTCCAGCCCTGGGGACCAAACTCCCCTCCCAGGGACAGCGGCTGAGCACAGCCTCACACGGGGACACAGGGCAGAGACACGCGGAGAGGCTGTGAGCCTGATTTCTCGGAATTCCTGGCGCAGGTGTGGCACGAGATGTGTTTGAGCTCAGCTCCCGGTGATTCCCGGTGCAAACAGCAGCTTCCAGCGCTCCAGCTGGTCTCAGGCATCAGGGAGAGAAGGAACACAGTGGTTGACTGGGTGGGGGAGGTTTGGTTCAGGTGACTCTCAGCATCTCACAAGGACATGGAGGAGGGATAAAAATCCCAGTGTCCAGGGAAGGAAAATTAAATGAAATTAGCACCTTTTTCCCTCTGTCCTCTTATCTCTATCACTCCTGTGTCTCTTCTCACTGAAGGATGCGGGGTTCCCCTTCCTCTGCACAGCCCGAGCTCGGTGGGACCTGCAGGTGCTGAACGGAGCAGGAGCCTTGTGGGAAAACCACATCCAATAATTGCCGTGAAAATTCGCGTTGCGGTGCACAGACACAAAGGGATGAAAGGAGGCTGCCTTAACATCCTGACATTTCCTCCTTTCTGACTTCTTGTCTCAGGCATCCCGAACATCCTTTTATGGCGGCTTTTGCAGGCAGTTTCCTCAGACAAAGGAGAGGAAATGGGATTTCCAAAACGCCCTGGTGGTGAGGGGCTCTGAGCACGGCGCAGGAGCTGCTGGCTGAGGCGGGGAGGTGACGAGGGTTCGAGCTCCTTGCTGCCACCTCCCCGGCACCAAAACTCACAGCTCCCACTGCAGGGAACCCCTGGCACCCTGCCCACCTGGCAGTGCCCGCTCCCCTTCCCCACAGGACAGCTCTGGGACCACCCAGCTGAGGAGGGGACGGAAGGGAGGAGGTTTTTGCACTCCTGAGCTCCACCAGAGCAGCCCGTGCTCCTGTGCAGCCCTTTGCAACCACAGCCTGTCCGTGCTGGAAATTTCAAGTTGTTCTAAAGGCAGCAAGTTAACAAGATTTGGAAACCAGGTCAGCGGAAGAAGCTCAATTAGCTGCTGAACCGTGGGGAGCAGCTCATGTCGTGGCTGCTTAGTGACTCCTCGGACGGGCGCTATGGACACCACACACACCGGCCTGGCTGGGATGGGCTCCCTCCCTCGAGGAGGGGACACCTGGGCACTCGTCAGGCATGGGAAACTTCATAACAGGTCAAACTCAGTGCCACAGGACAGCCTGAACCATCCCACAGGGCTGTGTCATAAAATCATCATAGAGTTATAGAACTATAGAATTATAGAATGGTCTGGGCTGGAAGGGACCTTAAAGATCACTGAGTTCCAATCCCCCTGCCATGGCAGGCACACCTTCCACTGTCCCAGGCTGCTCAGAGACCTGTCCAGCCTGGCCTTGGATACTGCCAGGGATCCAGGGGCAGTCACAGCTTCTCTGGGCACCCTGTGCCAGGGCCTCCCCACCCTCCCAGGGAGGAATTCCTTCCCAATATCTAATCTAAACCTCCTCTAAAGCCACTCCCTCATGTCCTGTCACTACACGCTCTTGTAAACAGCGTCTCTCAGTCTTTCTTGTATCAGCAGCTCTGTTCCCCCCAGCCCTGCAGGAACCTCCAGGCTCCCACTCCCTCTGCTCGTCCTGCTCTTCCCTGACACCTCAGGGGAGGGGACAGCCAAAGGGGACAGGCAGCAGGGCCTGCAGAGAGCTGGCAGCACCTGTTACCTGTCTTGTCACGTCACCACACACATCTGCTGCAAATAAAACAGCGAGAGAAAGGCAAAGCCAAAGGGCCTCTCCGAGCAGCTCTCCAGCCCCGGAGCGGGAGGGATGCGGCTCCTGTCACGCTGCATGAAAAACCTCTTTCATTAGCGGCAGGGCTGGAGCTCAGATCCCGGAATCACAGCAGCAATCACAGCTCGGAATCCCAGCGCAGCTTTCCGGGGGCTCTGCAGGCCGGCGGGCACAGCCCCGGCTCTGTGGGCACCTGGGGAGCAGCCTGGCTGTGGCTTTGTTCTGATAGAGAGCGTTTCACCCGCAAAACAAAGAGCTCAGGGCTTTGAAGCCCTTCCAGGAATCCCGAGGTGCTGCCAGCAGGGAAGGCTGCTCGCTGATCCCGAGGGAAGAGCCCCTCTCCATCCTGCATCCGTGCAGACCCCCTCAGCTCCCTTCCCGACTCTGGAGTGGGACAGGCGCCCAGGCTGCCGGGAGAGCTGCGGGAGGGAATCTTGGCA
>VZTJ01002595.1:191226-227446 GCA_013397795.1 Orthonyx spaldingii | reverse complement strand
GCGGTGCCGGGGCGGTGCCGGGGCGGTGCCGGGGCGGTGCCGGTGCTGCGCGGCCCCGCCGCCGCTCCCAGCCGCTATAAGCGGGCGGCCGCGGCCGCGCTCCGCAGTGCATGGCTGAGCCCGGCCGGCCCCCGCCGCTCCGCCGGGACCCTCCCCCGGGCCGGGACCCTCCCCGCGTCCCCTCCCTGCCAGCCGTGACCTTGCCATCCGCCGGCCGCGGGGACAGCCCTGGGCACGGCCGCCGCGGGATGCGCTAGCCGGTGGATCGCACGGGAATATTCCTCCTGGGAAAAGGAGAGCGGCAGCCTCCTCCCGCGGCCGGCGAGCGGCAGGAAAAGCGGATTTAAAGAGCATCTTTGGCCCTTTGTTGGATGAGAAGGACGGGGAAGGAGCGGCAGGATGAGCACTAGCAGTGAGTACGGCGTCCTCTCGCCTTGGCCGCGGGGATGGGGCTGATACCGCACCGAGCTGGCGGGGAGGAACTGGAAAGAAAATGTCATAACAGCGCTGACGAGCCTAGCGGGATGGAATTTTGGGTTATTTTCCTGCCTGCCTTTGGCTTGCCTGCTTTCTGACAGGCTCTGGCTCCGCTGTGTTTGATGTGGGCTGAGGCGTGGTGCTTATCTCCAAGGAGTACTTTTCTTGGCTTGGATTTCTGGGGTTTTGGAGGGCAGAGCATCGACTGAAATGTCGATACGCAACATGGTGAGAGGGAGCCAGGAGCGCTCTGACAGGCACAGCCTCACTTGCTGCTGCCTCTGCCTGGGAAGAAATGGATGTGAGGGGCGGAGGAGAAGGCTGAGGAGAGACCCAGAAACCTGAGCGAAGCACAGGTGCAATCCTGAAAAAACCCCAGACCTTCTGCAGCTGGGGGTGTGGGTGTTCCTATTGTGCGTGTGAGACGGGGACAGAGGCACTCATGCGCTGTGGATGAATTTCTAAAGGAGCAGCGCTCGGGAATGTGCTGCAGGAGATGGGAACTGGCACCAGGCTGCTCACTTTGGATTCTGTGCCCTTGTTGGAAAGTCGGGGAAGATTGATCAGGGCTAAGCGAGTCACAATCCATTTCCTTTCCCTGGCTGACGTGCTGTGTGACAGCTGTGCCCACCTTGCTGGCACGGCTTTTATCCCTTCCTTTAAAAGCAGCAAGCCCCTGGCGAAGGAGCTGCTGTTGATGGGCACCTGAGGGGCTTCCTGCTGGGGTAACCTCTCCAGGGAAGCCCCCCTGCCCCTCCCGGGGGTGCTGGAGCCGCGTGATCTTTGGAGCTCTCCCCCAGGCACAGAGCAGCAGAGCAGCAACTTCTCCATTGCACTGGCGTGCTGAGGTTTCTCAATCCCAGGGCTTGGGGTGGTTCCCGAGCAAAACACCGTGAAAAATGCCTTGGCACGCTGCGAGGCGACAGAACAGGTGATTCCAGCTCTGTTGGGCTGTGTCAGAGGCGAGGAAACTTTCCAGGTGCCCTCTGCCCAAGGCACACCTGGGACAGGAGCGAGCCCCCATCCCGGGGGAGCGGCGCTGGCGCTGCCGAGGTGGGGAACAATAGGGACTGATTCTTTCCGAGCCTGCAGGATGCCTGATAACAAAGGCATCCCTCTGCTCCTCTGGGTGAGCAGCTCAGGTCTGCTGCAGAGGACTGCTGGGATCAGTGGCCGCCGTGGTCAGGTGGGACTGCTCAGCTTCCTCCAAGCCAATTTTGCCAAATGCCTGTTGGTTCCTTTTGGGATTCCTTCCTAGCTCTTAATAGCTGGCTTGGCTGCCGCTGGAGATAAGGGCTGTTTATGGCCCTGGTGTGTTCTAACTATCTGATTGTGCTGCAAAACTCCTTCGGCTGGGGCCTCCCACACGCAGCGAGGTGCCAGGGAGCTGAGCCAGGCAGCCAGGCCGTGCTGCTGCCCGCTGCTCTGCCCTGACTCACGGGGAGGCCGTGGGGAGTCCCTCGGGAGCCGCTCCTCCTTCTGCCCCTGCCCAGCCCTGTGGCCCTGGGCACATCGCTCAGCAGTGCCTCAGCTCCTGGAGGTGCCAGCAGGGCTCTTGCCAGGCCCTTTGGGGGGCTTTGCAGTCTGCCTAAATTGCCATTCCCCTGTTTTGAGTAGCCACGTGTTTTGTCAGAGTTTGGAGACTCTGTGACATCTCCTGGTCACTGCTGTGCTGGGGTTTGGTGATTTATGGGTCACTCCAGGTCCCTTTGGAACCACACCAGGGGCGTGCAAACCCTGCAGGGCGCTGGCTCTGCCCTGGTGGGCTCCCAGTTGTCTTTCCAGCAGCTGGAATGCTCCAAGCAGGGCTTGCCGTGCCCAAATGCCGCTTCATTCCTGTTCCCAGCAACGGCCTGATCCTCTCCCAGCTGGCTCTGAGAGCCAGGCCGGGGTGCAGGGCTGTCTCTGCTGTCAGCACGCTCTGGGCCAGGTGTGAGCCCTGCCAAGAGCTGCTCTGCCCATCGCTGCTGCTGCCTCGCCCAGCTCTGGGCATCCCCCCCAGCCTGCAGCCCTCAAATCCATCTGGGGCACAAAAACCAAATCCTGGGAGCCTTGTGCCAGTGCCAGCCCTGTTTCACCCCCCCGATGCCACCTGGCACTGACCTACCATGGCTTTTTTACACCTCTGCTGGTGGCCAGCGGAGCTCAGTGCCACTTGTCAGAGGCTTCCCAGCCCTCCCAGCATGGCCAGCTCTGCTGCTTTGATTTTTTGGCTGTTTTTCCCCCCAGTCCTGTAGTGTCTCAGGGCTTGGATGTGGTGGGATCCCCCAGCAGCACAGGGAGAGGAGGATGGATGATGCAGCCAGATTGTGCACAAATTCATGATGTCCAGGTGTACCTGTGCGTGCAGGGCTGAAATTTTGGGGCTGGCAAACCAAGGAGAAGCGCAGCTGAGGGTGAAATGCCACCATCTGATCTGTGAATTCCCACCACTGCTTCCCGTTTCGCTGGGTGCATTTTGCTAACGCTTCTCTCCTGCCTGGAGCTGATGTGAGGCAGGAAACCTGTGGCTGTGGGCCACGGCTGGCCCCAGGCCACGCCGCTGAGCAGATCTGCGAGGCCTCCAGGAGCTCTGGGCAGGATTTGCTGGGTTTACCTCTGGAGATGCTCCGTGCACAGCACACCTGCCCTTGCTGAGGGGACAGGGGGTTGCTTTTCACCCTGGATTTGGAGACCCCACGTCATCGTCTCTCCTGTAGTGAAGGCAAAGCCAGATGGAAATTTCGTCTTTAAAGTGAAGAGGCAAAACCCAGTGATCTCAGGCATAAACTCCTATCCTGAGGCTGCAGAGCAGCTCAGGTGGCCCTGAGGGTGGCAGGGTGGGAAGGTGGCGTCTCCTCCTGGGATTCCAGGTGTGCAGTGAGGGTTTGGAGGGCACAGTGTTGGTGTTTACCTTTGTTAGGTTATCGCTGCCTCTCACTAATTGGTTACAAATGGATTCCTGCCTCAGCAAACAGGTCTGTGGTGCTGCTTGGCTTTCCCATGGGAGCCAGAGCTTGTAGGACAAACCCCAAAAATGCCAAGAGAACATCCCTTAAAATCACCACCTGGAATCTCCTCTGCCTGCAGCCAGCATCTCCCTGGGAATGTGGGCAGGGAATTTGGCGTGACCGATGCTGTGTTTGTGCTGAAAGGGTTCAAGCTGTCACTGCCCCAAGGATCTCAGCCTCTGAAATGAGTGGGAAGAATTCCTTCTGTTGCTTTGGAGGGAGCCAGCAGGGTTGGGTGCTGCAGGTCTATGGAGTGCTGTGAGTCACCCCGTGGGATTTGCACATCATCCCTTTGGGCTCTTTTGGGGTGGGAGAGGGGCTGCTGCCAGTCTGGGCACTCGTTTTTTCTGTAGCGAGGTGCCCCTGGTTGTTCTGGGTCTCACAAAGGACACCCCAGCTCCTGGGGAGCTGAAACCCTGGTGAGCTCCTGGGCTGAGCCGGGTTTGGCAGGATCTGGATCAGTGTGGCACTGGGGGATTGGGGCTGGGATCTTCCAGATTCCCTTCTGTCTCCAACGTGCACCTTGGAAAAGGAGGCCAGAATCTGATGGCAAGTGAATTCAGGGTGGGCTGAGCCATTCATCCCCATCCTGGGAGCAGCTGGGAGCCTGTTGGAGCATGGAGAGCTCCCGAAGAAGGTTTGGTATGCCAAGTGGAAAGTTTCATCCCCATCCCTGCCACCTCTCAAATTCCTGCCGAGAGGCTCCCCTGCCCTGGGAAGGAGCTCTGAGGAAAGGCTGGACAGCGAAGCATTTGGGAAGGGAGGCTTCCTGACAGATCCTGATGAATGCAGCATGTTTGCCTGGTTATTTTTGTCTTCCCTAAACCATGCTCCCTCTTAGATCGTGATCCTCTAAGCGTAATTACCCCGTAATCTCCAGGCACATGTGGTTACAAGGTGTTTACCAGCAAACTCCATTAAGGCCCTGTGTAATTAAAGAGGAATCCCGAGGTGCTGCACATCCCTGGGAGCTCCAGCTCGGCTCCTCAGGCAGGTGATTCACCAGGTGTCCCCACCCTGCTGTGGGGCAGGACCTGCTGGGGAGCACAGGGAGTCTTCCCCTGCATTCAGGAGTGCAGGGGACCCACAGGGATCAGCCTGTTGATGCCATGAGCAGAGTGTTTTCCACAATTTGGGCACCAAGGGGAACTCCCAGACTCCCTGTCTACCTCTTTGTCCTCTCAAATCCCTGACTCTGACACACAACCAGACACAAATCATTCCCTGTTTTCCTGGGCAGCCTCGCAGAGGGACAATCACCCATTGCTTTCACTTCGCTGCCAGAAAATTCCGATCCCAGGCAGCAGCTCCGTCCCTGGGCTGGTGGATGGGCTCTGTCCTCGCTCCAGGCTCTTTCAGACCCTCTTTCCTGGCAGCTGGCCCTTGGAAGAGCAGGAACTGTGGAAAGCGGCCCTGCAGGCCCGGGGAGTGCGTGCTGTAAGGTCAATTGAAGTGATTGAATTCTTCCAAGGACCTCCCATGCTCTCCTAAAATAAACAGCACATTTTCTGATCATTGAGTGGTGACTGGTTTAGCAGGATAGCGGCATTTGGGGTGCCAGCAGCTGGGCTGATGACAGGAGTCCTGTGCTGGGAAGGAGGGAAGGCAAACCCACCCAGACCCTGCAGCCCTGTCGTGATGGAGCCATCACGAAGTGGCTGGAACAACTCATTGGATATTTTTAGTTCATAAACACAGCAGTGCCTGAGTTGTGAGCGCTGCAGCACCTCCAGAAAGCATCTGGGGGTGGAGTGGTCATGGCAAGAACTGGGGTGAGCAGTGATGGAGGGGTTTGCAGGATGAAAGGGAATGAGGAGTGACTACATCCTGCTGGCCCAGGGATTTTGGTTGTGGCAAGGCTGGCAGGGGCACTGGAAGCCTGGAGCAGGAAAGGTGCCCAGCTCTTCCTGTGCCCAGCTCCTCTGGAGTCAGTGGGCTCAGTGCATCCATGGGGAGTGGAAAAGCCGGAATGCACTTCCCCACAGCCCCCATGGGCACACCTGGCTTTCCAGGAGAGGGCTGTGGTGAGGTTTAACAGGCCCAGAGTGATCTCCCGCAGGAGCAAACTCGGCTGCACAGGCCCCATTTATTTGCTGGTGGCTCAGTATTTGATAGGCCCCAGTTCCTCAGCGCGTTTTTCAGCTCAGGTGGAGTTTTCTGAATGCTTTATCAGTATCAGCCATAAGCCCTGGCCTGGGAATTGACGAGCTTTCTCCACTGCCTGGGGCAGAGAGTGGAAAGAAAAAGGAGCTGCTGCTGTGGTTTCCTTACCCAGCCTGCCTGACCTTCCTTTCTTCTTACCCTTGCTGGCCTGGCAAGGTCTGCAGAGCCCCAAGGATCTTTTGTTTTTCTGTTCATGAACATTCTACTCTACTTCCATTTTGAATCAGCTTCTTTCTGAGCCTTGGAAAAGGCTCAGGCCTGGGGAGGTCCTCGTGGGAGGGTTTCTCTGAGGAGAACAGCAGTGCAAGAGGGGAGTAGGTGTGTGAGGTTTGAAGCCACCCCGTTGGCTTCTGGCTTTTCTTGGCAACAAGTGGCACATTTTGGAGAGCTGTGGGGCAGGAAATCTTTGCCATGCCAGCCTCAAAAACCCTTCCTCAGCGCAGCCTGAGTTTGAGTTGCGGGGTGTGACCTGCCCTCAGAGCAGGGAGTTACGTGACTGTTCCCCAGATGCGCTGCAGGATCAGACGAGCCAAATGTAGAGCAGGACTCGGTGTGAGCTCCCAGACCCACGTGCCAGGCCCTGTGGAACAGCCCCCCTCAGGAACACCTCGCTTGTGAAAGCGCCTTGCAAGGCCCTGCCCGTCCTTCCCGACATCCCAGCTGTGCTGCCAGCCCCGGCATTGTGGAATCACAGGATGGCCGGGCTGGAAGGGACCTTCAAGTCCTTGTGCCAACCCCTGCCATGGGCAGGGACACCTTCCACACACCAGGGTGCTCCAAGCCCTGCCCAACCTGGCCTTGGACACTTCCAGGGATTGCTCTTGCTGAGAATGGGAGCTATTTTTAAATCCCCTGGGGGCTGGGTGGGTCAGTGCCTGGCTCAGAGGCCCTTGCTGGGACATGTGGTGGGGATGTCCTGGTCACAGCTGCTCCCAGCCCGGAGTCCCAGTGCAGGCACAGAGGGTCCCAGCAGGGTGGATGGCCCAGGGTGGCTGCACTTCACCCCCTGCCCAAAAACCTTCAAGCTTTAGGGGAGGAGGGGGTAACAAAGCTGTGTGTGAGCCCCGTTCCTGCGGCACAGCGGGAGCTGCAGCACCTCCATGGCCTGGAGCTGCCTCCCTCCAAGGTAGGGGGTTCCTTGCCTTGGCCCCGCAGCAGGGCTGGGTCAGGGCTGGGCTGGCAGCTCTGCTGCCCCGCCTGCCTCCTCTGCACTGAACCCCTGCGGGCTGTGTCCTAAAAGAAGGAATAAAATCCCCTCTGGCTGCGCTGGCCGGGGCTGGGGCAGCGAGTGGCTCTCAGGCCGGTGTGGCTGCAGGTCCTGCAGCAGCCGGGATGCCCGTGGTGACCACAGGAGCATCAGGTCCCTGGGCTCACAGGAAGGACCTACAGGAGGTCCCCATGGTCCCTGTGTGACCAGGGAGTGGTCAGGTGCTGAGTCCAGCAATGGGAAGGTTCTCCTTGAAGCCAAACGCCCCCAAGAAGAAGATTGGGACAGGCAGAGGTCCCAGAAGCCCTCCAGGGTGGTGCAGACCCCACTGCTCTCAGCACCAGCCCAAACGCAGCCGTGTGGGGCAGCCAGGGGTGGGTGGTGCAGCCACCCGAGCAGGCAGCTCCGCTCCCGATTTCCCCTCTCTCTGCTCCTGTGCCAGCGGCCCCGGGGTGTGATGGAGCAGAGGCTGCCCCGGAACACGCCTGGTCCCCGCGGGCCCTCCTTCCTTCCCTGCGCTGTGCGGGGACCCGGGGTGTCCCTGCCTCGCTCTGTCCCCATCCCCCGCCGGCACCGCCCGCGCCAGCTCCGGCTGCTCTCCATCAGAGGATGGAGAAGGTGGAGCAAGGTAAGATGAGCTCGCTCCCAGCTCCTATAAATAACCGCGCCAGCCCGGCAGCGGCGGAGCGGGAGGGGACCGAGCTCCCCCGGGCTCCTGGGGACCGCTCCGCCCGTGCGGGGCACACCCGGCACGGGGCGAGCGGCGCTGCCGGTGACACGGAGCGTGTCCTGGCATCACCGAGCTGCGGGGACGCTCTCGGGTCCTGCAAGGCTGCGGGGACGCTCTCGGGTCCTGCCCGGCCCGAGCCCCGCGGCGGGGTCACACCGGCTGGCGGGGACAGCGGGCACGGCGAGCACCCTTTCCCTGCGGCTCGGCTGTGCCAGCCTGCCCTGGGCTCCTGCCAGGCTGTGCCGGGGTGCGGGTGGCGCGGCTGGGGCGTCTCTGGGGTGTGTGCCAGGTTTGTGGCCAGACTTTGGGACAGAAGGGGATGGCAGCTGTTCCACGGGGAATAGGCAGATTTAGGAGGGAAAAGAGGGGTTCGTGGGGTGGATGCGGTGCCTGTGTGGGTCAGGAAAAGATTGGCCCTGTCTGTCCAGGCTGTGCCTCTGGGGGCAGCTTTCCTGGCATTTCCCCCACCTTCTGTCCATGAACCGAGCAGCAGAGCAGCTTCCAGGTGCGTGGGCGCACAGGGAGAGCCACGGCCCTCCTCCCAGCGAGGAGGCCATCCTGAATCTGCCGGCAGCTGCTGAGGCATGGAGCTGGATGATCCCAGCTTGGAGCCTTTTATCAGGGAGCAAAACCATCCCTTCATCCGCCCCCAGATGCCACTGGAGAGAACTTGCACTGGTGTCCCATCACCTGGCCCAGCTGGCAGAGGAGTGGGCAGGATCTGATCCTTCCCCTCTGGAGAAGGAGGTGCCTGGATGAGCTGGCTGGGGAGAGCTGAGGGATTGAGCGTGGATGTTCTCCCCTCCCCTGCTTTGGAAAAAAAAAGGAAAGTCGCTGCCTGCACGGTGAGTTATGTGGTGATGACTCCTTCTGATGGGCTACATCTAAAATCCCCTGCCTCCCCGAGGATGCTCCCCGTTGAAAGCTTTTATGGCATCTTAAAAATAGCCACAGAGGGGGAGAGAATGAGGAGATGGATAGGTAGGTGGATCCCTAATAAGGAGAGAAGAGGAAACAGCTCGAGAGGGAATGGAAAGACTTTGGTGAGCGGCATGTGAGTGATTGCTGAGGGAGGGGGTGGTGTGGCCATACCGAGCCGTGAGCTGCGTGCCCAGCGGGAGCAGGAAACCCCATAAAAAGCCTGCCTGGGAGATCTGTGCCTCGCACGTGCTGGGGAGAGGGCTGGGGCGGGCATCGGCTCGGGCCGTGTCTCCTGCAGGCACTCGCTGCATTCTACAAGTGGCCGTCAAAAATAATCCGCGACTGCCGGCCGCCTGCAGCTGCTGCTGCTCCTGCGAGATTCCCAAACAGCTCCCGGCTCGTCTCTGCTCCTTCCCTGCCTCCAGGCTCAGGCTGGGAGCTGAGGGGTGAGCTCGCTCCTGGATGTCCCCGAGGTGGCTTTTCCCACCTGGGCAGTGCTCCAGGAAGGACGCCGGGAGCTGCCTCTGCCCTGGCGTTTTGTGATGCCCAGGGGTGAGATCTGGGCATGGTGGGGCTGGGCTGGGGCTCGGTGAGGGCTCAGCTCCCCAGGGCCTGGCTGGAGCAGCACTCCCAGGGCCGTGCCCTGCAGGGGGACAGTCCTGCTCTGCCCTGTGGCACTGCCAGCGCAGGAAGCGGCTCCAGGCCTTTGGCTGTGCTTGTGGCAGCTCTGCCCATGCTCAGGGAAGATTACCCCGAGCGTCTCCCAGAAATGCTAATTGCTTTGGCTTCTCGTGGCACGGAAGAGCCACTGGGCACAAAGGGCTCTCAGTCAGCTGAGGGATCTGCCAGATCCTTCCTCTGGATCCCCTGGAGAGCTGCTGGAGTCTGCTGTGAGCACTGCTGATCCCCACAGCCCTGGGTCCCATCCTGTCCCCAGACCTGTGGTCCTGATATCCAGTGGCACAAGGCAGTGGGAACTCTCATCTTTGGGATGTGAAACCCCCCCAAAGTCAGCAGGCACGGTGTGGAGTCAGATTCCCTTGTGCTGAAGGGATAACGAGTTTCCCATCCTGGGAATGTGGCAGGAGCCATCAGCATTGCTCTGTCTGTCCCCCTGAACCCCTGGGGTGCTGCTGCCCACCCCAGCTCTGTCCCTGGCAGGAAAGGCCCTGTGCAGGTGCCTTTGTTTGGTGCAGGCAGCTGGGAAATGTTCCTTGGCTTTGCCCCTGCTCCAACCACAGGGAAAAAATGCTGCTAACAAGGCTCCTCTGTCACGCCCGCCAGCCTGTCACATCCAGGCCATCTCCCTCTTGCTTTCTCATCTTTTTATCTTTTTTTTTCCTCCCTCATCAGCTAGACAGGAACCCAGGAAGGCAGAGACTATGGAGGGTTAGCAATGCCCAACTCCAGGGAAGAGTGGAGAGATCCTGCCTGACCCTTATGGATGGTTCCAAGCCAGCAGCACCGTCCTGGCTGGAGTGTCCATCACCATCCCCAGCTGGAATGCTGCATCCTGCTCGAGGGTCCCAGCACAGGAAAGGCTGGGAGGGTTGGGGTTGTCCAGCCTGGAGAGGAGAAGCTTTGGGGTGACCTCAGTGTGGCCTTGCAGGGCCTGAAGGAGCTGCAGGAAAGATGGAGAGAGACTTTACAAGGGATGGAGGGACAGGATACAGGGAATGGCTTCACACTGACAGAGAGGAGGTTTAGATGGGATATTGGAAAGGAATCATTCCCTGTGAGGGTGGGCAGGCCCTGGCACAGGGTGCCCAGAGCAGCTGTGGCTGCCCCTGGATCCCTGGCAGTGTCCAAGGCCAGGCTGGACATTGGGGCTTGGAGCAGCCTGGGACAGTGGAAGGTGTCCCTGCCATGGCAGGGGGTGGCACTGGATAAGATTTAAGATCCCTTCCAGCTCCAGCCATTCCACGATTGTACCCCTGGTCCCTGCTCCCGCCTCGGCCAGGAGCATCCCGTAGGTGTCCAGAGTGAGGACAGACCAGGGGACACCTGCACCGGGCCAGGAGGGGACACTGCAGCAGCCCCAGCCCTCGCTGCCTGCTCGCGGGTCAGGGGGCAGCAGGGGTCGGGTGTGGGACACAATTCTGTTCCCTGGCAGGCAGGGTTTGGCTCACTCAGCCAAAAGCACAACAAAGCCCACGCTCATTTTTCCCGGCTGAAAGGGGACTTGTTCCCTGGAAAGTGCCAGCTCTGCCGGGCCCATTGATTGCTCGTTAATTGTCGCTAATGAGGAGCTGGGCGAAGTGGCATCCCGAGGCTCTTGGGGACAGCCTGTCGCTTCGGCTTGGGAGGGACATCTGAGCGGGGAGGGGAGCCGTGCCCTCGGCGTGGCTGAGCCGAGCTGCATGAGCGGCTTCGCTAACGAGGAACGCTCCAGTTCCTGTGCCCGCAGCTCGGGAGGGCAGCGCCGGGACCTGACTCGGCAGCAGGGAGGATCTCCGGTGCTTTCCTGTGCGCAGATGGATTCGTTGACACACGGAGAGCGCCGAGGAGGGACGGAGAGGGCTAAAGCCACCCTGCCCAGCAGGGAGGACCCAGTCTCCGGGAGCCGCTGCCAGGGCTCGGCCCCTCGCCTCCCGCCTGCCAGGTGCCGGCGCTTTTATGCCCAGCGCTGATGAAAGGCACCAAAAGCTTTTAGCCGGAGCCAGCCGTGTCTGCCCGCCTGGAGCCCCCCGCGCTGGCAGCCCCCCCGCTTTGGAAGTCGGGATTTTGGGTGCACGCGGGAGCCGAGGAGAGCACGGGTGTGGAAGGAGGAGGGAGGGGACGGAGTCTGTGCCGACCCCCGTGTGCCCAGGGCGTTCATTGTGGCCTCGTCCTGCCATGTCCCCGCCGTCCCCAGCCTGGCTTGGCTCCTCTTGCTGGGCAGCCCCACGTCCCCCCGAGGCTCAGGATGTGGCTGGGGAGGTGTGAAGCCCCCCTGGGAGTGTCTCGCTCGTGCAGAGTTGTTTTTATTTGTGGAGACTCCTCTTCCACAGCTGCAGCTTCCTGGGTGCCCATCCCCTGCTCCAGCAGCCCCTGTGGTGTCCGTGCCACTCACCTCACTCAGCTCCTTTTATCTCCTCTTTGCTCAAATGGCTGAGCTGCTTCACCAGTCCTTTTCCTGCCAGTTTTCTCAGCTTTTCTCCCATTCCTGCCAGGCTTCCATGTACCTGTGACCTCCTGCTGCCCCTCTCTTGTCCTCACTGGTGGGCTGAGGCACCAGCCGGAGGCTGTGTCTGTGTTTGCTGCTCAGCTACAGCCAGGGTGGCTCTGCAGAGGGGATCTTCCCCCTGGGATTTGGTATTCCCTTAGAATAAACAGCCAAGTGGGAGGTTATTTTCCATCCCAGCTGAGAGAGGTTGGAGTTGCTGCTTTCTGACCCAAACCCTGATGTCTGGTTTTGGGTTCTCTGCCTCTGAAGTGGGGAGGAGAAGCGAGAGTGGAGCTTGTGGATGTTGCTCGTGTCCTTGCAGGACAAGGGCTGATGTCCAGGGATTGGTGGCTGCACTTCTGCCTCCTGCTCTGACCCTGGTTTAGGGTTCAGGTGAGCCCCAAGCCATGCAAGGAAGTGTTTTGTGCTTTGGCTTCCACTGCTTCCAGGCTCCTTTCACGACAGAGATGGCTGTGGGCTCGGGCCTGGCTATTGCTCTGTGCTCCACTCGAGGGGCTTGGTATTCCGACCCCTAAAGCACCTTTTAGGTTTATTTAGGTACCTTTTAGGGGCTCAGGCAGCCCTGCTCCACTTGGGAAGCAGCAGGGCAAAGGGCTGGCACAGCTGAGCTGAGAAATGTGCCTGGACCCCAGAACTGGGGCGGAGTGGGAGAGCCCTGAGCTGGTGAGGGGTGTGTGCTGTGCTGTGACCCAAAAGCTGAGCCAGCCCTTCTGTGCTGGGCAAGGGGAAGAAAAACCTCACCCTGACATCCCTCCCTCCATCCCCTGAGGGTCTCTGAGGTCTGAGAGCTGCCTCAGGGGGTGGAAGGGCTCCTCCTGTCTCTCTGCCAGGTGCCACCTCCTGCACCAGTGGGACATCCTGGGGCTGCCAGGCTGGGAGGTGGCAGGGGGACAGGAGGGATCCTCTGCTGGGACACTGGAAGGAGACAGAAGATGTCTCAGTGGGGCGCTCAGGGTGGTTTTGCTGAAGGTCACCCCAAGGTGAGCAGCCTCAGGGCAGCTCCATCTTCCCCCACAGCTGTTTTCCCTCCCCATCGCTCCCTCCTGCCCCAGCCTTTGCTCCATGGCTGTTTGCTTTTCCTCCTTCTATTCCTTCCACCCCACCTTCCTTTTCTCTCCCCTCTCCCCGTTTCTCTCCTGGCAGCTTTGTTCTCCTGGCTGTGTACTGGGGTTGCCATGGTGACTGCCAGAGCATCTCTGCATCCCACAGGAGTGGTCCTGCTCTGCCCTGGCCATGGCACCCTCCTGCCCCTCCCGGGGCCATCTGCCACCTCCTCCCAGGCATGGAATTCCCTGGGGACATCCCTGTGACACATCCTGGTGTCTGGGGACAGGAGGGGACAGCGTGGGACTGTCAGCAGCTCAGGATGGGGCCGGGGTGCGGGGCTGGCGGCATGGCACAGCTTTACTGCTGCCAGAAACGTTCCAATAAAACCTCCAATAAATATTTTTTAATGAGAAAACACTACTTGGGGAAAACAGAGGAGCTGCTGCAGCACAGGGAGTCCCTTTGGGTGCGGGGGCAGAGCTGCTTGTGGCCTTCTGGTGGTGATTTGCAGACGACAATATCTCCTTGCAGTGTGTGTCAGAATTGCTGTTGCTGGGCCCCTTTCAGGAGATAATTAGGATGACGTGTTATTAGCTGATTACTGGGGAAACATACATTTACCCAGGGTTTATCCTGCAACCAGCATTAATCTCCTGTATAGCTGCTAAACCCCCATAAATAATCTGATTTTGATAATCAATTGCTATTGCAAGTTCCCCTATAAATCTCAATTAAATGCACATTTAGCTCGCATCAAGTTGCCAAATTTGCTTGTGCATGTGTGTCCTGCTGCTTGCCTGGGGCAGATGTCTGGGGATGTGCAAGCTCAGGTCTGGTTTTCAGGCAGCCTGAAACCAAAGTGGGTTTGTCAAGACAGAGCAGCCACAGGAACGGCACCGCTCCTCTCCCCTGGTCCCACGTGGAGAATCCAGCACATCCCAGCTTCCTGCTGCTGCTCCCACATTGCTGTGCCCGGCTCTTCCCAGCCTTGTCCTGGTGCTGGGATGAGCAGGGAGGGCAGCAGGAGGAGACTGCGCCTCTGGAGCATCCCAGGGAGGGGAGGTGGAATGGCCAAAATCTGCGTGGGGGCTTTCAGCAGCGCTTGCCTGGGGTGGAAACTGAGATTGGCTTGGGCTTGGTGGAGTCCTGGCCACCCTTGGGCCACTGGAGAGACTTTTCCAGCTTTAGTGCTGATGGAGGGTGAGAGGGTGGGGACATCCTGCAGGGAGGAGGTGACCAGCAGGACAAGGTGCCACCAGCTTGCTTCAGAGCTGGAAGGTGATTCCAGGCAGTAACTGGGCTCTGTTTGCTGTTGGGACCCCACTGATTTATTTCATCTCCTTGTTTTTGCACCAAGGGCACCTCAGGGAGGGCAGACAGAGCTGGGGGGGTGTGGCACAGCCCTGGTGACTGTTCCGTGCTGGGGACCTGGTGGGGGCACGGCAAACCTGCTGCTGCCTTCCAGGGTGTGGGATTTTGGCCTCTCCTGGGCTGCTGGACCCCACAAGTGAGGGTGGTTTTGGATGGTTTTTGGATGTTTTGGATGTTTTTGGAATGTAGTCCCCATCCCTGCTGCCTCTGTGGGTGTCAGGAGTGTCTGTTTGGGCCGTGATGATCTCGGTGACAGGGACAGCCCTGGGGAGCCGTAAAAGAAAGGATGAAGCCGTTCAGATTGCTGGGAAGATGTCTGAGAGCTCCTCCTGAGCCTGGCTGGAGCCCAGCCTGCTGATTGTGGTGCTGTGGGAAACACACAAACATACACACGGCAGGGAGAACAAAACCTGCTGCCTTTTAATGGGGGCAGCTTCAACTCCGGCCAACTGCAGCTCACACCAGGCAGCAGCTGAACATTACCGGCTCTGGGTGAGAGCAGCAGCTCTCAGAGCTCAACCCAGGGGGATTCTGCCTCTCCCGGGGCAGCAGGATGGGCCTGAGCCTGTGGAGCAGCGGGAATGCCGGGCTGCAGCGGTGCCCAGCTCTGTGTGCTGGTGACAGCCACAGGCAGGGCTGGCCTGTGACCGCTGCAGCGTGCTCTGCCCCTGGCACTGCTGGGCGCAGCCCTGCCCGGCATTTCCTCCCTCAGAACCCACCTTTCGGCTCTGCCAGGCGGGGTGGTGGCTCACACAGAGCCCTGGGGTGCTGCCGTTTGTCACCAGCCCGGCGTCACCTCGCCCAGGTGTTGCTGCAGCCCCTGGGTCCCCTCCAGCGCCAAGGGGCTGTGTGGGCTCCCCAGAGCTCTGTCCCACGGGGTTCTACCCCAGCATTCAGGGTGGATTAAGGGTCAGAAAGAGGGAATCAGGCAGCACTGGGCTGGCGAGGGGGGGTTCTCCAGCACTGTCCTGAGGGTCACAGAGCCTGTCCTGAGGCCTGGTGCTGTCCTGCACTGCCTGGAACAGCACAGGTGGAGTCCCCACCCCTGCTGGAGGTGTCCAGGGAAGGGCTGGAGGTGGCACTCGGTGCTCTGGGCTGGGGACAAGGTGGGGATGGGGCACAGCTTGGACTCGATGGGCTTTTCCAACTCAAATGGTTCTGTGTGGCCGTGGGGCTGTCCCTGGCATGGCCCTGTCCCCCCCACCTGCTGCAGCCACCACTGCCACCCATATGCAAGGCCAGGTGTCACAAAGGAACTCCCTGGGGAGTGGGGACAATCTTTTTAGGGCCACTTAAAGGCTCCATTTGCTGCCTTTAACAGAATTAGAGAGGGGATCACAGCAGATTAAGAAAAGCAGTAAACACCCTCTGTGCAGGGCCCATGGAGGCTCCACTCAGCTCCCCTCTGGAAGGGGCTCTGCACAGTTTTGGGGGGATTCTCTGTATTAGGGGACTGCAGGAGTGGATTTCATCTCTTCCAACCCCATGGTTTGCAGGGAGTTTGGTTCAGCAGGGCTCCAAGGGGCTGTGGCAGTGCCCTCCTTGCTGCAGCCCCGGATCTGAAAGAGCTCCCAGTTGTTTCAGAAAGCACCTTCCCAGGCTGTAAGAGTGGCTGGAGGAATTTGGAGCCAGCCAGGGACGTTCCTCCTGGAGCTTTGCTCCCAGCCCTGAGCTGTAATTCATCCCCTGGAATGGGATGGGCTGGGGGCTGCTGCTCTGGAGCCTCCCGTCCCTCTGAGCACGTGCTGGTGGCATTGAGAGGGCTCTGTAACAAATATCCCTGCCCTGCAGCCTATTTCTGGGGACATTGTCCCCTCTGTGACGCCAGGCCTTGCTTTGCCAGCTGTCAGCCCCAGCCCAAATTCCCATTTCGTTGCATTAATATCCATACAGTGCCTCTGGATGGGGATTTGATTTCAGTCAGTTCCCCAGAGCAGAAAGAGTTAAAAATAGCAAATCCAACACTCCTCATTCCCTGGCTATGACGCAGTCTCCCAGGTTGGAGTTACAATGCCGACAGGAATAGGGTTTAAAATAAAACAAGGGAGTGCTCTGCACTCTGCAGAATGGGAGAAAGCAGCTCCAGCCTGGAGAAGAGGCATGGAGGAGCCTCTGGTTTTATAAAACAGGCAAGAGTCTGTCTCCCTCGCAGGGCTTGTGGCCAGATAAGCGATGCTGCACGCACAGGGTGATTAGTGGGGAGTTGAGGAGGTTCTCAGCCCAGCAGGGAACCCGCGGGAGCAACCAGGCAGGAGTGAGCTCAGCGCACTCTGCTGTGGAGCAGCACGTGCAGAGCACCTCGCCAGGGCTCCGCTGGGCTCCAGCCCCGGCCAGCAGGGCAGGGATGTGCTGGGATCAGCAGCTCTGGGGCTCCTCGGAAGCTGCAGGGTGCGGGCAGGGACAGAGCAGGCGGCTCCTCTCCCAAAAGCGCTCCCAGACTATGGAAGCAACAGTCTGCTGCAAGGTGGCGAGGCGCCAGCCTGGCTCTGCCTCATCCAGCTCTGATCTGGCAGAGAAAATCCTAAATCCCCACATTTCTCCCTCTCAGACGCTGCCCTAGTTTAAAAAATGTCAGCCCCTGGCTTTTCTTTTGTAATATTTTAAATATAGCAGCCTTTATGTGTTTGATGGATGGGCCATATGTTTGGGAAGCGGCACCGAAATCCACCGGGCTGGTGGGCGGAGGTTAAGGGGGAAAAGCATTTCCACACGGGAAGCTGCAAACACAAAACACAGCAGCAGCAGCAAAGAGCAAATCCCTCCTGCAGCAGGCAGGAAGAAGCTCCTTTCTGTCCCGGCTGTCTCCGGGCGCTGGTGTGAGGAGCCAGCCTCAATGTTTCCATTGTGTCCCCTCCTGTCCTGGCCACCCTGGCACTGCCTCCACAGTGCCCAGCAGGAGATGCCACCATCTGACAGCTCCTTTGGCCTCTCCCTCCCTCAGAAAGCCCCTTTGCTGCTTTCTCTTTGGGGTTTTAGGGGTTTTTCTCAGCTGGGATGGGTCCCTCGTGCTCCAGCTCGGCCTGGCCGCTGAGGCCCTGGCTGGGGTCGTGGTGGGTGGCTTTGGCAGCCAGGGCCGGTCCCCCCGGGCTCCCCGCACTCCCACACAGCCACGGCTGTCTCCCAGCACCGAACACAGCCTCTATTTAGCAGCAAATCTGGCCTCAGCAAAATGATGAGCTCAGGCTTTTCATCTTCTGGCCAGGACCTCAAGTTTAGATTCTTCTACTCAGCACATCCCTCAACTTCAGGCCCCGAGTGCAGCCCCTTGCATGGACCCCCCAAAACCCGTCCAGCCCAGCTGGAGCTGAAAATAGCATCCTGTGGGCTGGGGCTGGGTCCAGCCTCAGCCAAGGTCGTCCCTCCTGCTCTGGCTGGCTGGGGCTGCCCCACTTGCCACGCTCAGGAATTGAATCTGGGGGAGGAGACAGACCTTGGGCACTGCCCGGCTGCCAAGGGGGCTGTGCCCCTCCAGACCCCCCCGCCAGGGCAGCAGCAGAGAGCCTGGGGTGGCCCAGAGCTCCTGCTGGCAGTGACAGCTCAGGTTTGGCCCCACACGCCGAGGGGGGTGGGATGAGTGGGGATGTCACAGAATCCCAGAGTGGGTTGGGTTGGAAGGGACATTAAAAATCATCTCATTTGTTAAATATCATCTCATTCCTTAAAAATCATCTCATTCCACCCCCTGCTATGGACAGGAACATCTTCCACTGTCCCAGGATGCTCCAAGCTCCATCCAGCCTGGCCATGGGATGCCCACAGTGGAGGAGGGGATGTGGGGAAGCCTTTCAACTGTCCCCGCTCTGCAGCACTGCAGATTTGGGGCTGGCACTGTGTCCCCCGGGTGTGGCAGGTCCAGCAGGGCACAGGGAAGCTGCTCCCAAGGCCTTGGCCGGGCACTGGCTGCGGTGTGGGATCCTCCAGAGCGTGGCCTCAGCTGCTCCTGCTGCCCCTGGGATCCACAGAGGGCCGCCAAGCCCAGCCAGGTGTCACCGGGACTGCTCAGAGGGATTTGTGCTCACCCAGATCCCCAGGCGGGGTGTGTGTCCCTGTTCCCAGCCCTGTGCACATTCTCCCTCACACCCCCTCACTCCTGCACTGTTTGTTTGCCTCCACAGCAGCTCAGGCCAGAGTTTTGAAGCTGCACCAGATGTGAGGATGAAATCCCATCTTCAGCCTCTCCCGGGGTTCCCTCCTCAGCCGCCTCCAGTGAACCTCCCTGCAGCCCAAAATGCTGATCCCAGGGAGCGCTGCACATCTGCCAGGGCTGCAGGAGCTGCTGGGAGCCACGGGAACACCGGGAGCAGGCAGGGGTGGCTCTGGCTGCAGGGGACGTGTGGGGGGTGAGAGGGCAGCGAGGTGTTGGTGGCTCCTGCCGTGGTCCTGCCCACGTTGGGGTTGGGTTTGGGTGTGAAAGGGTCGGGTTTGTGCCACTCCTGGTGTCACCTGTCCCTGCTGGGGCAGCTCCCCCATCACTGGGCTCCTCCACCAGCCTGACCCCGTGTCAGAGCAGGATTTGAGCTCAGGGCTGGGTCCAGCTGAAGTCCTCCCAGAGATTTCACGAGGAGGGGATTGCAGAGGTGTAATATCCTTGCTCCTGCCCAGGAAGGTGGCAGAGGGGGCTGCTCACAGCTGTCCTGGGCACCCACCCAGCACAGGACCTGCCACCAGCCCTGTGGCACCTGGGGACAGCTGTGCTGTCCCCTCCTGTTGGGCACAACTCCCTGCTCCGGGCTCCTGCCCTGGGCAGCCGTGCATTTCAGCGATTATTAATTAAAATGCAATCTGTCCTTTCTCATCCTCTCCCCAAGACACCAAGAACTGCTAAAATATTCTCAGGGATAATGGGGAGGAGAATTAAGCAGTTCCTGGGAAATCTGAGCGGTGCCTTTTGGAGATTTATCGCTGTTCCTGGAGTCTGTGATTCCCCGTCAGGCTCTCCATCTCCAGCCCCACACTCTGGAAATACCAGGCCTGCTGGGAGTGCAGGCGGAAAAGCAGTCAGGGTGTGATGCTGTGTGTGAGGATGAGGATCTGTGTGTCCCGTGAGGGATGTGGGGGGCTCAGCCTGGAGAAAAGGAGGCTCAGGGGGCCCTTCTGGCTCTGCACAACTCCCTGACAGGAGGGGCAGCCGGGGGGGGTTGGGCTCTGCTCCCAGGGAACAGGGACAGGAGGAGAGGGAACGGCCTCAGGCTGGGCCAGGGGAGGCTCAGGTTGGACATCAGCAGGAATTTCCCCATGGAAAGGGTGGTCAGGCCTTGGCAGGGGCTGTCCAGGGAGGTTTGGAGTCCCCATCCCTGGAGGTGTCACCTGAAAGTGGCACTCAGCGCTCTGGGCTGGGGACAAGGTGGGGATCAGGCACAGGTGGGACTTGATCGTCTGGGAGGGCTTTTCCAACTGAAATAATTCTGAGATTCTCTGGATATTCCTTGTGGAGAGCAGTTCCCAGTGCAAACACAGTGTTGGGAACTGAGCTGAGCAGCAACCAGGAGGATTTTCCCCCAAATCCTGGTTCCATCCCAGTTGAGGGGTCTGGCGTGGGCAGACGGGCAGCAGCCTCCCTTGGGGGTCCCAGTTACTCCCAGTTTGGGGGTCCCAGTCACTCCCAGTTTGGGGGTCCCAGTCACTCCCAGTTTGGGCTCTGCTGGAAGGGGTCTGTGCCTGCAGACAGACAAACGTGTGAGCACCAGGAGCCCCGGCTGCAGCTGCAGCTCCAGGAGATCTCGTTGCCATGACGAGCTGTACAAGTGTTATCCAGGAAAAAAAAAAAAGATCCAGTTGGAGAAGGGAAGAATGCTGCCAGTGTGGGGGCACACGGATCCCACGGGAATCGTGCCCTGGTGTGGCTGCAAGCACCGATGTTCAACTGCACGTGTTGAACTTCTGATCCTCCAGGGTTACACCTCCAGCTGCTCCAGCCCCTGCCTGAGCTCTGCGCCCCTCAAACTCCCACTCCTGAGGGTGCAGAGCCACCCTCCTGTCCCCTCAGCCTCCTCCAGCCCCCAACAGCCGGCCTGGCAGGGTCCTCTCAGGAAAGGGAAGGTGTCCGTTCTCCCAAACAGCAACAGGAAACGGCCTCAGGCTGTGCCAGGGCAGGCTCAGGTTGGACATGGGGAGGAATTCCTCCATTGGAACTGCCCAGGGAGGGGCTAGGAATGCTGAAGGGATACTCACCCTTCTCCTTTGCCCTAGGAGTGGTGAAAGGACCTCTCTCCCTGCAGGAATGCCCTGGGAGTGTCACTGCAGGTGAGGATGCCACACACAGGTGCCCGTGGTGCTGCCAGGGTGGGAATTCTTGGAATACAGAGAAATTCTCGGGACACAGTGCGTTCCCTGGCTCTGCCCAGCCCAGGGTGAGGCTGTCAGGCTGGGGAAGCTCGGGAGCACTTCTGTTCCCTTCTGCTGTCTCCACTCAGGTCATCAATTTTCCCCGCAGCCCCAAGAACTAGGAGAGCAACTTTTCCCTCTTTTTGTTGGGAATCTGGGAAAATCACGGCGGCAGCAGCAGTCAGTGCTACCAGCAAAGCGGGCTGATGGCAGATCCCTCGCTCAGGACACCCAGGGTGCTGCTGGAATGGGGCTGGGGGTTCCTGCAGGGCAGGGCCTGCTGAGCCCCAGCGGGGATTTTGGGTTTCCCTGGCGCATTCCAGCCCTGCCTGTGTGGGAAGCAAACATCCTGCAGGCAGGCATGGGCAGCTGCCTGCGGCCAGGTCAGCATGGGAAGACAATCACAGCTTCCTCCACACTCATTTGGAGAATAATTTCCACGAACGCAGCCAGAAACAAATTCTGCTGTGCAGGCAGGGCCCTGGCTGCTCACTGCTCCATCTTTTTTTTTTTGTTTTTCCTTCCAGCCTCTTGATTTTTCTCCTTGTCTCCTTTCCTCTTTACACTTCTCCTTTGTCTCCTCTGGGTGTTTTTGGCCTCCCTCCTCTCTGTTTTTGCAGTGTGTCCCCATGTGACCCAGCTCCCACCCTGGCACCACGTCCTGCCGTGCCCTTGAGATGCTTTGGCACCCATTTGGGCACCTGTGACGTCCAACCACGCTCACTCCAGTCCTGCCTCCACCTCCCAGCTCGAGGGTGTTCCCTCCCTCGTGTGACGCCAGTGCTGGCTCAGTACCCCCGATCCTGTGCCCTCTCCCACGGTGGCACGTGCCACTCCAGCTCCCTGGTGCCACCCTCACGGCTCGTTTGTGTCCTGTGTCACACCAAGGGAGGGGTGCAAGGGGGCAAGGGGCCAGCGTGAGGCAGGTGGGAGCAATAATTGGCCCTGATCTAATTAGGGAAGCCTAGGGCTGGATTAGGAGCTGTGGCAGTGCAGGGTTTTTAGCTGTAAGCCACAGATGGCTTTGCCTGGGAGCCAGGAGAGGCTGGCATGGCCTGGAGGGGGTTCACAGTCCCGCCTGGAATACGCTCCAAGCTGACTGACGGGTTTGGGAACAGCCCAGGGCCTGCTCTGGGTGAGCTGGGTGGTCCCCACTGCCCCCAGTCCCCTGTCCCAGCCCAGTCCTCGAGGGGACAGCAGTGGATTCAGTGCAAACAGTGGGAGAAGCAGCCGGAGCTGCTCCAGGTTCAGAGCCTCCCACAGCAGATCCCTGGTACCTGTCCTCAGCACTCCGCCTGCCCCAGCTTAAAAATGTAAATATTAAATACAGAACCACGTGATGCTTCTGGATTTTACTGAGGGGAAGGATCAGGAAAGAAAATCTTTGGTCCAAAGGTGAATCTGTCATTTTTCCTTGGTGGGAATGGCTGTGGTCTGTGGCAGCTCCCTGGAGGCCGTGGCCGTGCAGGGGTCAGATTCACCTCCAGAGCTGAGCATCCCCACTGTGGGTCCCTTCCTTTATTTCAGGGGTGATCCCACACCTGGGTCCCTCCCCTCTCTGTGCTGCTGGCACCCCCAGTGTCACCTCCTCAGCAGGGAGAGCTCGATGGTCTCAAAGCTCCTTTCCAGCCTCGTTAATTCTCTGATTCTCTGAGCAGGCACATTCCCGCATGCCGGGGTCAAGGCAGCCCCACAGGACACAGGCTGAGGCGCTCCCGTGCCTGCCGAAGAACCAGCATCGTCTGGCTGCCAGCCCATCCTTCCCTTCCTTCCCAAGGCGTTTTTAGGGCTGCAGCCAAGCTCTGGCCGCTGCAGGACAGCAGGCAGGAGCCTTTGGCCCCGCTGCTGATGAGAAACCCTTATCCCGTGGCCCTGGAGTTCCCACCCTTCCTCCCCAGCCACCCCTGGGACACAGCACAGCTCCTGCCTGGAGGGGAAATCCTCCCCCTCGCCCTCAGCTCCCTCTGGAGCCACCCTGGGCCCTGCTGCCGCAGGAGGGTTTGGGGTGCAGCTCCTGGAGCGCCACCTCCGTGTCCCCAATCCGCCCAGGGGTTCCTTTACCTGGCTCTGTGCCCCCAGCCCGGCCGTGTCCCACCCCCGGTGCTTCACCCCGGCCTCTCCCTCAGCCTCCAGAGCTTCCAGCGAAATTCCTTCCTGGCCAGTCACTGCCGCCCCTCAGCCCCGACGGCTCCGGGGCCGCTGTGCTGCCCGGGCTGGGCTTCCTCTTCCTGAGCCTCCCCAGCCCCGCTCCCGACCCTGTCCTGGCCCCAGAGCCTGGAATCGGCCCTTCCCGGGGTCTGCCAGCCGTGGGAATGCCCACCGGGAATGCCCAGCTTTCCTCACCCTGCACGGTGGAGCTGCGTCCCTGTGCCACCCTGGTGCCACCACCCACGGCGGGGTTCTGAGACGAGGATTTCCAGCCCCAGGGACCGTGCAGGGGATGGGGAATTGCTCAGTGCCAGGGAGTGGGGGGCAGCGGGAAGCTGCTGGGAGGGAGTTCAGCCCCACGGAGGGGCGGAGATTCCTGCCAGCATCGCCTGCCCTGCTGCC
This sequence comes from Orthonyx spaldingii, assembly GCA_013397795.1. Lineage (NCBI taxonomy): Eukaryota > Metazoa > Chordata > Aves > Passeriformes > Orthonychidae > Orthonyx > Orthonyx spaldingii. Next base: position 204,500 of record VZTJ01002595.1, on the reverse strand, counting down.
CCAGCATCCAACATCCAGCGTTCCAGGGGCTGCATCCATCCCCTGGTGACACCCACGTGTCCCTGCACATTCCGGGGGCTGGATCCATCCCTGGTGACACCCGGGTGTCCCTGCACATTCCGGGGGCTGGATCCATCCCATGCTGGCACCCCCTTGCTGCAGGTGCCAACTCTCAGTCCCTGCCTCACCCCTGGCACCCACCAGCCTCAGCTCCCCATGGTGGTTCTGCCTCTTCTTATTAATTTCAGGGTGAATGCTTTGCTTTTCCACAGTCCCCTTCACCTGTGGCTCTCCCAGCATTGTGCAGATATTAATTAGTGGCAGTTAATTAAGCCAGGCATGCCCATGCTCCTGTGGAGATGCTGGGTCGTGAACGTGCTGCCAGCAGTGCCAGGGCAGCAGAGCTGGGTGGGAGCTTCCAGGTAGCTGTGGATGATGATCCAAACCCCACCTGGAGCTGCTCCTCCCTGCCAGACCTTCCTGGAGGGCCAATGGGCTGGGAGAGGGAAATGGTGGGAGAAGAGCAGCACCTGCTCTGGGCCCCGTAGGGAAGGATGGATGGATCTTTAAAAACACCTCTGGGTGCTCGTGGGAAGCTGCTGCTGGGGTATGTGTGGTGTGGGGCTGCCTGGGGGATCCCAAGCTGCTGCTGGAGCTTGTTCTGAGCCCTTTCGGGGGCTGTGCCCTGTTCTTGGTGTTGGTGGTGAGCAGCAAACCCCCCAAGGCACAGGGAAATGTCCCTGTTGTCCTTCCACTGCTGAAGCGCTCCAAGTGCTCCAGAGGTTCGGCGTTTCCCCGTGCTGCCGCTGCTGCCGGAGCGCTGGGTGCTGGGCAGGAAGAGCACAGGAAGACAAACAAGGTCGTTGACCCTCCCGAAAGGAGGGAGGGGATCGCCCGGGGATGCACAGGGGGGACTGCGGGTTGTTCCCTCGGAGCAGCCCTCGGGCAGCGCCCCTGTGCCCTGCTGGGGGCCAGAGCCGCTCTGCCCAGCCCTGGGGGCTGCCTGGGGGCTGCCTGTCCCCTGCCCAGGTCGCTCTCTCGCCCTGCACGGGCACCGCTGCCTGACCCGGGGCTGCGCAGGGCAGAGCCCGTGACCGGAGGTGCCGCTTTAATCCGGATCAGTGCCAAATCTGTCAGTGCCCACGCAGCCCCCGGCAGTTCCCTGCCCGGCTGTGCCCACAGCCCAGCAAAAACCAGCCAGGACACGGGCACAGCCCCACGGGAGCCTGGCCCTGGGCAAGTTTTGCGCTGAGAGTGGAGCACAAACGCCTGAATTGTCGGCCCAAACCAGCTCCGAGCAAAACAGGAGCAAGCTGGGGGCAGCTTAAGGCATTCCTTGGGCAGCTCCCACCCCCTCTCCACGCCCGCTGCATCCCAGCCCGCGAGGCCTCTAATGCTACTTACATTATTAGTGGATTATTTGGGTGTAATGAGCTTTGCCCCACTCAGCCGGCCCTGTGCTCGGCCGTGGGATGTGTAATACTTCCTGCCCGGGGCCACGAGGCGGGCAGCTGCTGCCTGGAACACGGGCACACAATGCACCAATGTTCCCGGACAGAATTCCAGCCTGGGCTGGAGGTTAAGCACCAATCAGGGAGCTTTGGGTGCAGCTGAACAAAGCGGGAGGGTGAGGGTGCCCTGAGCCGGGTCCTGACCCGTCCCCACGGGCACAGCCAGCACTGACTGGATCAGATCCAGCCCTGCCCGGGGTGCTAAAAGCATCTTTTGCATCCTCAGCTCCTTCTCCGCTGCCTTCCTGCCATCAGACCCAGCCAGGGCTTGGCGATGTGTTGCTATGGACACCAGGAAGTTTTCCCTGGAGACCAGCAGCCCGCACTAAGTGATGCCTGCATGTTCTGACACAGATTATTATTTTTGTCTTCCCCCTTCCTTTATTATGAGTGTGGATGAATTCCTGGCCTTCCCCCCTGCCTCTGTCCCGCTTTCCTCTCCCAGCTTTGTGGATTTCCATGGCTGTGTCCCAGGGCTTGGCTCCGGCTCTGTTCTGGGCCAGGGTGTGAGCAGTGGGTGCGTGGGAGGAAGGTTCAGCTCTGTAACTCTCGCTCTGCTGGAGACCCCTGCAGAGAATATCCCGGATTTATTCCAGCCTCGGGAGATCCCGTTGGTCCCCTCAGGCAGCTGCAGAGCTCCTGGGCACTCCTCACCACCAACATCCGTCACAGGAGGGGCTGGATTCCTGTTCCCAGGGCTGGTGCCTCTTGGGTGGGGGTTCCCTGCTCCCTTCGTTGTGTTTGGGACCTCAAAGTGATTTAGGTCTAGATTAATTAGTCTCTGCTGGGCTGAGCTCCAGGCCTGACTCCCATTTGGTCCCTCCTCTGCTGGCACTTGGTGCCCTTGAGTGTCTCAGGTACCTCTGAGAGCTCGTGGCTTGCAGGGAAGGGAAGTCCCAGCAGCGCTTGGAAGTTCTTGGAAGCCAAGGCTGGAGTCTGAGCTTTGCAGGAGGGCGCTCGGAGCGTCCCTGGCAGCTCCAGGGATGGAGCCGTGCTCTGGGAGGGTCAGCCCATTTCCCAGCTGTGTCTCTGGGCACAGGGAATGGCATTTACTGTGACACAGTCTCAATGTCATTTTGAGATTCTCTTGCTCGGCTTTTGAAGCCAATAATGGGCTGTTTCTGTTCCCTGTCACTTGATCTGCCCCTCGGTGAGCGAGGAGCCTCTGATGAGTGATCTCCTCTGTCCTGTGCCCCTTCCTCCCTGCTCTGGGGGCACTTCACAGGCTGGCTTTCAACCAGCTCCTTCTCTTGTTCCTGGGAATGCAGCTCAGCACTGGGTCAGAAAGCTCTGGCCCATTGAAATCCTGCTTTTTGCTGCTCCAGTTGCCCAAATTGTGACTCCCTCTCGGAAATCTTACAGCAAACAAATCCTGTGCTGTTTGGTCCCCACCTGCAGCGTGGTGTCAGCCTGGCTGGAGCTGCTGCACAGCCCAGGCACCCCCGGGTGGGGCAGGGAGAGCAGGAGCTGCTCTGTTTTCTCCGCGTGGTTGGGAATTGCCTTGAGACAGCAGAAGGATCTGTACACAGCAGGAGGATTTTACCCTGGAGTGATGGGTGAGGCTGCTGGGCATCACCTCTGAGGTGTTCCCAGAGGGGTGAGGAGTGGAGGTGAACCCCAGCTCTGGCCCTGCCCTCCCCTGCAGCCCCCGACTCCCTCCAGCACCTCCACGCGCCGCGGGGCCGCTCCAGAAGGAGCCGTGGCCTGGGCTGCTGCTCCCTGCCGAGGAGGTGACAGTCCCACCAGGGCCAACACTCCATGGCTGTGATGTTTGAAAGCTCCTTGACAAATGACTTCTTCCTCCAGTTCCTGAGCAAACAAGTGGAAGCTCCAAAAGGGCAGCAGTTCCTTCCCGTGCTGCTGCCAGCCCGGAGCTCGCTGGGCTGGCTCGGACAGGCTCAGCAGCCACCAGGGCTGAGCAGAGCAGTGGGGGCTGCTCCCTGCAGTGTCCTGTCCCTGCTGCACCTGCTGTGGGGACAGGAGAGCATCTGGGGAGCTCTGGGATGATGCTGTGACCTCGCTGGCCGTGCAGGGACAGGGGGCAGTGCCCAGGTGCTGGCACTGCACAGCTTGGGGCTGCAGACCAGTGAGCCTCTCTTGTGGGGCAGGGAAATCCCAAACCCCGACAGGTCTGGGCTCCCACCTCAGACCCACTGGGTGCTGTCCTTTGTCCTTAGTGCTGGCCTGATGTCCCCTGGCCGTGCCACAGCCACCGGGCTGAGCTCAGTGCCAGCGGTGACACCCGGCTGTGTCCCAGACCCTAACAGACCCTTCCCCTCTCTCCTTCTGCCCTCCCTCCTTTCTGCCAGCAGTTCCCTACCAGCAAAACCCCTACGCCCCTGGGAGCAGCTCCTCTGTCATCCAGTGCTACCGCTGCGGGGACACCTGCAAGGGCGAGGTCGTGCGAGTGCAGAGCAACCACTTCCACATCCGCTGCTTCACCTGCCAAGGTAGGACAAGGATAAGGATTCCCAAAGCCCTGGTGGCCAGGTTGTCCCACAGCCCTGGGTGCCAAGCAGAAGGCTGGGGACAGCCCTGCCTGGCCCGCTGCGATGTGGTCACACGCCTGGGCTGGCAGATGTGGCGTGGCATGGGGGGCACAGGGCAGGCCGTGCCCCCAAGCGATGCCAGAGCCAGTGAGGGGGTGGCCAAAGTCACTGCCCTGGAGCAGCCTGGGTGCCAGCAGCCTGCAGGTCCCCAGCGTGTCTGGGGCGTCACCGTGCCCTTCAGCTGCTCCCAAAGCAGGAGGAGGTGGAGGAGGCACTGCCAGCCTGCCCGAGGTGGGGACGTGTGGCTCCTGATGGAGCTGGGGCTGGGTGACATATCCCTGCCACCAGCTGGGACTTGGTGGCCCCCGGGGCTGGCAGGAGTGGAGCAGAGAGGTTGTTTGGATGCTCCTGGAGCAGCAGAGGAGAGCTGCAGGGCTGTAAAGCTCATGGTGCAGAGCTGCTGCTGCTGCTGCTGCTGGAGGGCTCCTCAGCACCTTTATTGGAGCAGCTGCTCTCCACCAGCCTCTGCAGGCTGTAAAATTTCCCATTCCAGGGCTTTTTAAAGGCCTCTGCTCTTCCAAGCTCCCTGTGCTAAACATAATCCCCATCCCCATTGCCACACTCTGCTCCTCTCGAGGGAGCAGCAAGTTTGGCTGGAGGCGACACTTCCCTGGGCTGTCCCCACCCTGCTGCAGCCCTGTCCCCCGTGGCGTGGGCAGCCCCGGATTTTTGGGAAGTGGGGGTGTCCCGGGATGCCCTCAGGGCTGACCCGCACCTGCAGGGCCCCGTGCTGAGCACCCTGCCCTTCCCAGCTCGGCCGGGGAGGATCCAGCAGGAGCTGAGCATCCAGACAAAGAGCTCAGACAGCCGCCGGCTTCAAAGGGCCCGGGAGCCAGCAGGGACAGCCTGGCACTGCTCACTGCCCGATTTCCAAGTGAAAGGGAATAAATAATGAGAGGAAATCCTCCTGTCTCACCTTCCCTGGCAGCTCTCACCTCCTGCCACCTCTGGCTGGCTCCAGCCCCCCCGCCTGTCCCTGGAGCTGGCACGGGAGTGAAGCCCTGGGATGTTCCCGCAGCAAATAGGGCACAGAGCAGCCTCGTTTCATCTTCTGCTTCCTCATGCTGTCCCAGAGCTGCTGGCCTGTCCCTCGTTGCTGACAGGATGTCTGAGAGGCCCAAATTCCCCCTGCTGGGTACCCCCAGCTCTAGGGAGCAGCTCGGCCAAGGGATGCTCCACAGGACAGGGGCTGCATCTCTGCCTCCATGGGCCCTGCAGCAGCGGCTCCAGCTGTTCCCTGTCACTCTGGACTGGCCCAGAGGAGCAGGGACAGGTCAGAGGGGGCTGAAGGACAGAGCAGAGACCAAGATGGGCTGTGCCAGCGGCTGCTCAGTCGCTCTGTGGTCCCCTCCCCGCCCTGTCACCTTGCAGCACAGGGGATGGCATCGTGCACAGGCCCAGGAGCGCCCTGTGCCACTGCACTGCCAGGCTCTGCTGCTCTCCGGGTCTCTCTGTGGCTGGAGGAGCCGTGGGAGGGGGATGATGCCGAGGCCAGGGCTGGCCACGTCTGCCTGGATTGCTGCGATGGGCTGTGCACCACCCACCCTTCCCACAGCAGGGAAGGAAGCCAGGCTGGACTGGACACCTATGGAAAAACAAGCAGGGAGAGCTCCAAGCGCAGCGTTCCCGGGACCTGTTCCCGTCAGGGCACGGCTCCACGTCCGGGGAGTGGAGATGGCTCAGCACAGGGAAGGGACCAGAGCTCTCCCCCGCTGTCCCTGGGACATTCCCGGCCCTTTGCCAGCCCTGTCCTCAGCCTCCTGACACCACGGGAGCGCCAAGCGGAGGGGTTGAGCCCCAGGCAGGTGCAGCGACCCTGGCAGGGGTTGCCCAGGCAGTGCCAAGCTGTTCGTGCGCGGTGCTGCAGTGCAGGGGTCCCTCCCGGCCTCGGGATTCCCGGTGGGAGCGGCCCCATCCCGCACCCGGCACAGCCCGACACTGACATCTTGTGGTGCTGGGGGAGCCCCGGAGCGCGGCTGGGAAGGGAAACCCTCGGAGATGAGACCTGCAGGAACCCCTCGGGGACAGAGACCTGCAGGAAACCCTCGGAGGTACCTGTAGGAAACCTTGGAAGTACCTGCAGGAAACCCTCGGAGGTACCTGTAGGAAACCTTGGAAGTACCTGCAGGAAACCCTCGGAGATACCTGAAGGAGCTGGAGGGGCGGCAGAGGTGGCTCAGGGGTCCTGGAGCTGCCCTGACGGGTCCGTGTCCTTTTCCCCAGTGTGCGGCTGCGACCTGGCCCAGTCGGGCTTCTTCTTCAAGAACCAGGAGTACATCTGCACCCACGACTACCAGCAGCTCTACGGGACCCGCTGTGACAGCTGCGGGGACTTCATCACCGGCGAGGTCATCTCCGCCCTGGGCAGGACCTACCACCCCAAGTGCTTTGTCTGCAGCACCTGCAGGTGAGTGGGACTTGTCGCCAGGGGTTTGTGCCCTCCTGTGCCCGGAGCCCTGCTGGCCCCAGGGAAGGAGGAGCTCCCGGGCAGCCCCGAGTGCTGCGTGGAGGGAGATGAGCAGCTCACCCCTCCCCAGCTCACCCCTCCCCACCTCTCCTTGGCCGCAGGAAGCCGTTCCCCATCGGAGACAAGGTCACGTTCAGCGGCAAGGACTGCGTCTGCCAGAACTGCTCCCAGGCTCTCCTCAGCACCAAGCCCATCAAGATCCACGGGCCCAGCCGTAAGTTGACTGCTGCCCTGTGATGGGCACAGAGACAGGGACCACGAGCCCCCGGGGAGGGTGACAGGCCGGGCTCTGGGGCCGCTGTGCAGCCCTGCACAGCCTTGGGTGTCGCACAGGTTCGGGAGGAGGGACGGGCAGTGCTGCGGCTCCAGCCAGGATCGCAGCTCCCCCTGGTTTGGGAAACTCCCCCGGCCCATGTGTGACCTGGGCAGGCGTCACCACCCTGGCAGGCACTGTCTGAGCTCCTGGGGAGGTTCTGGAGCTGGGTTTGCTTGGAGTCAGGTGCTTTGTGTCCAAGTGCCAGCCCCGGGAATACTCCTGGGACTGTCACAGCACTGGGGTTCCTCCCTGTGTCTGCAAGCACTGAAAAGCTTTTTATGCTCATCCCCTTGCCCCAGCAAACCCCTGGGGAGCCCCTAAAACTCGGCTGGAGTGATGCACAAGCTCTTCTGGGTGGGTTTGGCATTGCTTTTGACCCTAGGCTGGGAGGACCTTCCCTTCCTGCCACGCTCGGCCAGCCCTGGAGGTCAGTGCCTGAGGGAGAGTCCTGCAGGCAGGGCCGGAGCTAGGACTGTGGTGTCACCCATGGTCCGTGTCACCCATGGTCCGTGTCACCCAGTCACCACAGTGGCACTGCTGGTGGCAGGGTTGGTGCTGATGGAGCCCCCCCAGCTGCCTCCCTCCCCCCAGCCCTCCCCGCGGCCTCGATGGGGGGGTCGTGGCAGGGCTGGAATGAGCCAAAGGACAGGAACTCCCCCCATCTTCCTCCGCGGGCTCCCGGAGCTGCCCAGAGCCAGGCTCTGCCTCCCTCCCGCCTTCCCTTCCCTTGCCATCCCCTCCCCGGCTCCTCCCGGCCCCTGTCCGGGGTTACCTGAGGACACCATGCCTTATTCATGGCAGCTGTGGCAGACGGAGCCTGCCCCTCCCGCAGCGTCCCTCGCCGCCCCGTGCCCTGGCAGTGCCACCAGCAGGGTGGCAGGGGAGCCGTGCTGGGGCGTTCCCCAGGGAAGGCATCCCTAGAAGGAGGATGCCGAGCCTTTCCCTGCAGCCCCAGCCCTGCAGGAGCTGATTGAGGGATCAGATCCTGCTTTTCTCCAGTGGTCAGCAACCTTCCCCCCTTAGTCCAGCAGGCAGGGATTGGCACGGAGGGGGTTAAGGAAGAACCTTAACCTGCTGCCCAGGGGAGGAGAGGACGAGGAGGAGTCAAGGTCAGGGGTCCGAGGCCCTTGTGCTTCCTGCTCCCAGCCTTGGAGGGAGCCGGGGGAAGCAGGGAAGGAAGGGAGGCCGGTAAATAGCGCAGCGGGGCCGGACGTGGCTGCCGGACAGCACAGCCCTTCCTCTGCCGGACACTTCCCAGCCTTGGGGACCTGCCAGCCCCTCACAGCCCAGCAGCTGGCCCGGCTCAGCCCTGTCACCCCGAAGGAGACCCAGCTCTGAGCTGTGGCTGGGTGCCAGCGGTGCCTCAGAGGTCCCAGTGTCCTCCTGGTTCCTGTGCTGGGGACAAGCAGAGGTGACAGGTTTCCATAAGAAGTGATCCCCGCGAGGCTGCCTCAGGAGCAGGGAGTTTGTAACAGCTCCCTCCTTGGAACAGCGCTCCGGGAGGGCCGGGTCACACAGCCTCGGGGTGGCCCCGCAGCCGGGGGTGTCCCTGGTGTCCCTCATTCCCTCCTGTCCCCCCAGAGTGCGCCGGCTGCAAGGAGGAGATCAAGCAGGGCCAGTCGCTGCTGGCGCTGGAGAAGCAGTGGCACGTCAGCTGCTTCAAGTGCCAAACGTGCGGCATCGTCCTCACCGGAGAGTACATCAGCAAGTGAGTGCCACCGGCCCGCGGCGTTCCCGGGCTGTCCCCGGGCTGGCGGTGTGGCCAGGGGCTCGCCTGCCACCAACCCCCTGCCCTCTCCCCAGGGATGGCATCCCGTACTGCGAGTCCGACTACCACGCCCAGTTCGGCATCAAGTGCGAGACCTGTGACCGCTACATCAGCGGCCGCGTCCTGGAGGTGAGTCCGGGGCTGCAGCCGCCCCAGCCCGGGCTCTGCGACAGGAACGTGCCCTGGGGAGTGTGCGAGGGTGCCACCCTCCGTGTCTGGGGGCTCCTCCTGCAGCAGCTCTGTCACAGCCTGACCGCCTTCTCCGGAGGGGGAAACAACACCACACCTTGGATACAACCGGAGCCACGGTGGCCTGGGGGTGCTGGGACGCGTCTGGAGGTGTGGGGACATCAGCCCTGACCAGCTGCGGCCATGCCCGGCCCTGGGTGTCCCCGCCAGGCTCACCCCAGCCCTACCCCAGCGCATCCCTGTGCCGGCAGCCTGCCTGTTGCCTTGGAAACACATCCCGCACTGCTGCCCGCTGCCGAGCCGGGCTCAGGGGCTGCAGCACCCTTCCCGCGGGCAGCGGTGCCCGTGGAAAACCCCTCGGCAGGGCAGAAACCGGAGCAGGGGGTCCCCTTCACTGGGCTGAATCAAAGGAGGCTTCGCTCATCGCAGATGGACAGCAGGAGCTGCTCTGGCAGAGCCTGGGGGGAGGCAGGGATTCCCCAGGGATCCCACCATGGATGCAGGGGGCTGTGGGACGTGTTTGGGACAGTGGTGGGGCTGCAGAGCTGGTGAGGGGAGTGAGGAATGGTTTTGGGGAAGGACAGAGATCCATCAGGGCTGGTCCTTCCCATTCCCTGGAAGTGATGTGTTCTCTCATGCTTTCTGTTCTATCCCAGTTCCAAATTTAAAGGAAATTATAAAAAAAAAATTAAAATCCATTCTGAGGGTAACCTAAAGGCTCAGGAGGCACAGAGAAGGAAGCCTGGTGTGATTTTCAGGCCCCGTGATGGCACAGAGAGGCAGCAATGCTGGAACTGTGCTCTGTCACTCCTGAGACCTCCCTTCCCACACGGCTGAGCAGGAGGGAAGCGCTCCCACTCCTCTGCCAGCCCCAGACTGGGGCACCAGGAAGCTGCATCCCAAAATCTGAGGTGCCCTGGCCCTGCAGGTGCTGTGGGCTGTGTGGGTCTCCAGCCTGCTGAGAGCTGTCCCAGGGTGTCTCCAGCCTGTTCCACTCCCAGCCCAGTAAGGAGTGATCCCTCTCCCTGTCCCTGCCAACCGGGCTGGCCTGGGAGCTCCAGCCTGTCCAAGGAACTTCTTCTGAAGCTGGAACAAATTGCCAGGAGCCTCTCAGCCTCTCTGCCCAGCCTGGGAAGGCTTTCTGCACTGCAGAGAAGGGAAAAGGGGTCCAAACTCTCCAAACTCATCCTCCTGCCTGTCCTAAAACCTTCCACTCACTTTTGGCATAAACTGGAGGGACTGGCTGCCATCCACACCCCGAGGACACTGAATTCCAGGTTGATTTTATGGGCAGGTTCTCAGTTATCCTTGCAGCAAATTCCCCTCTTGATCCTCCTGTTTCCAGCCCCCTCTATCACAACCACTTCTTTTTAAGCAAAGACCTCGTCTTCCCTCTGCCACCTTCGATTTTTCTCCCTCTTCTCTTGGTTTATTATGGGAGTAAAAAGTTCTTTAGGGTTGAGCTGTAACAGCCCAGATTCCTCCTGCCCTGAGCTGGCTCCCAGCTCCCACGCCAGCCACCGAGCCCATAATTGAAATGCTAACAGACACTTTGAGGGGTAGAAGCTCCCAATTTCAGCTGTTATCCCTGTCAAAAGAGCCACAGGAGCAGCCCAGCCTCCTCTCAGCTGGGGAAGAGCCTGTCCCTAGCGCTGACATTGGAGCAGAGGAGGAGAAAAGTTCCTTTAGGGAGAGGAACCGGCAGTGATAGACAGGGAGGGCTTTGGGGTCCTTCTTCTCCCTTTACTGCTTCCCTGCTGTGACATCTGGGGCCAAATTTGATATTGCTCCTCAAATTTAGTGTCAGGGCTTTAGGATCGCTGTCCCTGGGGGTTGGGACCTGCTGGCTCTGCTTGGTGTCAAACATTTCACGGAGAGCAGAAGGTTCCCGGTCTGACTCGTAGCCCAGCAGGTTGAAAACAGGGATGAAGCGGTCTCTGGTTTTCTCCGCGGGGTGTGGAGGTCTCCGAGGCCCCTCCAGGCAGTTTGGTCACCGTGTCACTGCCCGCAGCAGCGGGGGCTGCCAGGGCCACTCGGGGACTGGGGCGGGTCCCCGTGTCCTGCGCTGCTCAGGGCCGCTCTCTGCTCGCCCTGCAGGCAGGAGGGAAGCACTACCACCCCACCTGCGCCAGGTGTGTGCGCTGCCACCAGATGTTCACAGAGGGAGAGGAGATGTACCTGACAGGTAGGGCTGTGGCTCTGGGGGTGTCCTGCTGGGGGAGTTTGGGGTTCGGGTCCTCACGGCACTTGGAAGGGTCTCTTTGTGCAGCAGTGCCAGAGACCCCCCTGTGCACTGCTCTCCAACTCCTGGGTGCAAAAGTCATTTCTCCCCATGAAATATGATTTCTCTCCTTCCCTGCCACTGAGCTGGAGGAGATTGTTCCTTGTCAGAAGCTTTTTGTCCCCCTGCACACCTGGGCAAAGCCCAATCTCTGCTCATTCCAGCCCAAGGGATGGAGGTGCTGGGATGCCCCAAGCTCAGTGTCAGCCCAGTTTAACCAGCAGGAACTGGTTGGGCCACCCCAAATCCACCCCTGGGTTTGCTGTTCCAGCTGAGGTTTGGACACTGCTCCTCAGTGCTCGGGAGCTGTTCCATTCCTTGTCACAGTCCCCACGGCCCTGCGTGGCACTGCTGGAGGTGGCAGGGACGTGGCAGGGGGACCTGGCTGACCCCTGGCAGAGGGTGACATGTGTGAAACCCTGTCCCCTTGCTGCCCTGCAGGCTCTGAAGTGTGGCACCCCATCTGCAAGCAGGCAGCCAGAGCAGAGAAGAAGCTGAAGGTAGGCAGCAGGGTGAGGGGCACCTCGGAGGTGGCACGGCCCAGGTGACATTGTCCCGAGTCCCTGCTGAGAGTGAACTGTCGTGGCAGTGCCCAGACCTGGAGTGGCTTCCCGAGGCTGCCCAGGGGACGATGGGTGGCCGTGGCTGAGGCTGTGAAAGTGAAATTCAGCCCCCAAACCAACAATTTGCCTTCTCAGGGGTCTCTCCATGCCATGCTCTCACCTGCCCTCCCCTTTCTGCCTCCACAGCACAGGAGGACGTCAGAAACCTCCATCTCCCCTCCTGGGTCCAGCATCGGCTCCCCAAACCGTGTCATCTGTGTAAGTGCAGCCCTGCCCTCGCCCAGGGCCCGGGATGGGGACAGCAGCTCCCAGTGCTGCTCCGCAGTGGGACGAGCCCAGAATTTGGGGACAGCACGGTCGAGTCCCCTTGTCCCAGCAGCGTGTGGTGCCACCAGTGCCACGGCACAGCTCAGGGGCACTCAGAGGGGCACAGTCCTGCCCTCCCAGCTCCTCTGCCCTCCCCACTGCTGCCTCTCAGGCCTCTCCTCTTACCTGTCCCTGCTGCGGGGGTGGCACTGGGCTCTGTCTGCCCCGTGCTGGCTCCACACTGCGCTCCAGCCTCCCTTCCCTTCTCTCCTCCTCTTCCTTTCCGTCTCTCTGTCTCTGTCTCTCCCTCTCCCTAGGCTAAAGTGGATAATGAGATCCTTAATTACAAAGACCTGGCAGCTCTTCCCAAGATTAAAGCCATCTATGAAGTGCAGCGTCCTGACCTCATTTCCTACGAGCCCTATCACAGATACACGTCGGATGAGACGCTGGAGAGATATAGCTATGGGGAGGTACTGAGCCTGCAGAAATCCCGAGCTGGGATGTGCAGGAACGGGCCCCAGTTTGGGGGAGAACTGCGTGGGGGCTCGTTCATCCCAGTGAGAACAGTGCAGGGAGGCAGCAGTGGGGCAGGACCTCTCCCAGAGGCTTGGGGAGGGTTTGGGGTGGAGGTAACGTGGTGACGCTGCTGCTGTAGAGTCAGAAGGAAAGCAGTGACCTCAGGACACGTGCAGGGACAGACAGAGCTGTGTGAGAGGAGTGATGGGCAGGAAACCCACCCCTCACAGCCCAGAGCCTGGCCTCTGACAGACAGTCCTGCAGCCCACCCAGCACAGCACCTCTGCAGCACCTCTGAGCAGGGCTGGGTGCTGGGAAGGGAAGGGGCTTGGGGAGTGCATCTCTGGCAGTGTGAGCAGGGGATGCTCAGGCAGTGCACGGCACAGGTCCTGCCCAGCTGGGGCTGCTGGGTGAGCTCAGGGAGCCCATGGAAGCACAGGGGGTGAGCAGCTCACACAGATGGGGCACCTGAAGCGGTGCTGCACGAGGATTTGGCAGCAGCAGCTCTTACATCCCCATGCCAAGGCTTTGTCACCACCCGGTGTCCTGCAGCCCACCCAGGACGGTGCAGGCAGCGTGGCCATGGCCTCTGTGCCTTCCCCCCTGCACAGAGGTCTCTGAGAGGTGACAGCTGCTGATTCCCCCTGCCAGCTCCTCTCCTGGCCAGGGGCTCCCTGCCCCAATTCAGCTCCGGCTGTGCCACCAGTCCCCCTCACTGCCCGGGCAGAACGAGCTGCTGTGGGACCCCAGTCTGTCACTGCTCCTCTTAACCGTGTGCTGTCTCTCTCTCTCTCTCTCTCTCTCT
>VZTJ01002595.1:158814-183822 GCA_013397795.1 Orthonyx spaldingii | reverse complement strand
GTTGTGCTGGTGGTTCCCTGGGAGTTGTGCTGGTGGTTTCCTGCTCACGCTAGTGCCTGGCTCGTTCCTGGTGCTGTAGAGTGAGCAGGTTGTTCCAGAGCCTCCACGGAGATTCAGGATGGATCTGAGTCACCCTGAGAGCAATTCCCACCTCCCCTTGTCCCATCCAAGCCCTGGAGTCAGCTGTGCCACCCAGACCCTGCTAAATGCAGCAGGAGCCTCCTCCCTCATTCCTGAGCATGCCCCAAGTGTCCCCCTGTCCCTGTGCAGATTTACCCCTACGAGCTGCTCCTGGTGAAGACAAGAGGGAGGAACCAGCTGCCCAAAGATGTGGACAGGACTCGGTTAGAGGTGAGCAGAGCCTTTTCCACCGGGGACAATCTCCTCAGGGCACACAGGGACCTGGCCCTGGCAGGCAGCGTGGGGGGCTCGTGGCCGTGTGAGGAGCATCTCCACGCCTGCCCAGGAGCACACGAGTGTCAGGGCACTGTCACAGTGCTCCTGCTGCTCCCTGGCCGGGCAGAGCTGTTCCCTGTGCCTTGGGCAGGGGCAGGAGGGAGGCAGGTCCCCCCTTTCCCGAGGGAGCAGTGCTGGGGTTGTGTCCCCCCATTGTCCCAGCGGGCAGCGGATGCCCTCAGACCCTGCTTGGCCCTGGAAGGTGCCCAGCTCTGGCCCAGCCTCCCATCTCTCCCCAGAGGCACCTGTCCCAGGAGGAATTCTACCAGATCTTCGGGATGACCATCGCCGAGTTCGACCGCCTGGCGCTGTGGAAGAGGAACGAGCTGAAGAAGCAGGCCCGGCTGTTCTAACGCAGTGCACTATAAATATATACATACCTATAAATATATACATAGAGAGATCTCTATATTGCAGCTCTGTATGATTCTCGGGGCTGTACAGGGCACGGGGGCCCTCTCTGCACCCCTGAGAGTGAACTGGAGTCTCGCAGATCATTTGATGCTCGGTGTTTCCTTTCCTTGTCCAGCCTGGTTTCTGTATCGACCCCTGGGTTCTCCTGGGAGCTGCAGCCCCTCAGTGTCTGTCACTGCTGCCCCACAGGGACACGGGGACAGGGGGAGCATTTTCCTGCTGCAGCCACGGTGCCTGGGGCTGGGAGAGAGCAGGGCTTTGGGATGGGAGTGTCCCATCACCTTCTGCTCAGCTGAGCTGAGGATTAGGGGTGGAAAACCCTTTGGACACAATGGCAGAAAAGTGGGATCTCACTCCAGGATCCTTAAATCCCTCCCTGCCCTTGCACGGCCAGGACTGGCGGCACTTCAGGATCTGAATGCAGAGCTTGAGGCAGGGCACAGAAGTGAGACCAAGGTGGGAGTCTGAGCCCCAATCGCTCCTGGGCTGGTGCCTTTCCCTGCAAACCCTGGGTTGTTCCAGAGCCAGTTTATCCTCCCAAGGTGCCGGAATAGCCACTTTCCATCCCCAAACCCAGCCCTTCTTAAATGGAACAGCCAAAGCCAGCCTTGTGCAGTTTCTTGCTGCTCTTCAGGTTTGCCCAGGGCTGGGCATTCCAGGATATTCCAGCTGGGAGCTGGGGGAAGGCTGGAGGAGAGGAGAGGGAGATGCAGGTCCCACTCACTGCTGGACCTCTCCTGGGTTTTCCTGAATTCCCCATCACAGCTGCCTGAGTCCCTGATGAACCCCTCTGGGAATGAAGGCTGCTCCCTCCCCTGCAAACTCTACACATTTGTATCCCAAACTCTGTGGGATAACTTCTTTTTTTTCATAAAATGAATAAGGTTGTTTCCACACAAACTTCTTCCCTGGTGTCTGTGGTGCTCTGCTTTCCTATTTGCTTGTCCAGCAGGATTTTCAGGCCTGCAGCAGGACTGAACAGCCCCAAAAACAGGCCAGGGAACTGGGGGGTGCTGGCAGGAGCTGGGTCAGCAGGTTGCCTGTGAGGGGAGAGCGAGGGTTTTACCTTCACTGTGCCATGGGCCACGTCCTGGTCCCCTCTGAACCCCTCCTGTCCTGGTGTCCCCCGTGGAGTGGATTCAATGCCCTCCCTGCCATCCACAGCTGCCCAGTTTGTTGCCCAAAAATCCATCACCAGCTTCCCCTTGCCGGGGTTTGCCAAGCTGCAGAGGGCTCAGGGCAGGACTTTTCCCATCAGCAGCAACTCCAGCTCTGGGAGCTTCATGGCAGCAAGGAAAGGCTGGGGACTGAGGTGGAGGTGGCAACACTGCCCTGGGAATGGCTCTCGTCTGCTTTGGCACAGCAGTAAATGAGCTGAGTTTATTTATAATTATTTTACTCACTTGAACCAGGCCTCCCTAAATCAAACTGAACTGTTTGTGGCTGTAGGAATCTTCCCTCTCCAGCAGCAGTTCCAGTGGCACAGCCTGGGGGATGTTACTAACAACAGTAATAACACAACAGCAGCATCTTTTCCTTTCCAGAGCATTTTATGGACAGTAACTCTTCTCCACAAGGGCCTGCACAGCAACGGTGGGGAAACTGAGGCAGGGCTTGGTTTTCTCTCTCAGAGCCAGCTCCAGCTCCATTCTGGGGCAGTGGGCACTGTGAGGGTCCCTCGTGGGGTCCCACCGCCCTGGGGGGTGCAGAGACACCCAGGTGTCACCCCCTGCCCTGGAAGCTGTCCCTGGCTGCTCTGCCTTTCCCAAAGCCCCGGAGCAGCCGGAGCCTGGCAGTGTTGGCAGCCCCGGACTGAGATTCCTGTCCCAACCACAGCCCCAAAGTGATCCCAAGTTATGGGAGAGAACTGGGGCTCAACCCAGCAGGGAGGGACCATCAGACTCCAGCCAGGCAGGAGCTGGTTCCCAGCGGGGCATGGAGGGTGAAAGGGGCCGAGTGGTCCTGGGCTGAAATGGCCCCAAAAGGAGAATGTCTCCAGGCCAGTTGCTAATTCCCGTCTGATATTTCCATCACTGCTTTCCCAATCCATAACTGGCTACGTGTGAAACCTGAGCACATTTCTGTCACAACCTGCGGTCCCCACAGGGCTCAGCTGCAGCCCGGATTGGCCTGGGAGCGTCGCTGTCCCTGCTGCCACGCCTGGGGCACTGTCACACGTCCCACGAGCGGCCCGAGCCCGGGTCTCCCTGGAGGTCTGTGCTGGGGAGGGACAGTGACAGGCAGAGGTTGGGACACCAGGAGGGAGCAGACACGGAGGGGATTTTGGGGAGGGGGAAACAAGGAGTGAGGGGTGAGGGGGAGCTGGGCTTGCCACTGGGTGTGGGAATTCGAGTTTTTTCCCCTAAACTGAAGTTGCCCAGCCTGGGCAGGTGGGGGTGGCCCGTTGAAGACCCGCACCNCTGGGGACGCAGCAGGGGGTTGATGAGGGGGTGTCAGGGGTGACAGCCGTGCCCGGGCTGTCCCCGCGGGCTCTCCCCGGTGCCGTGCGGGGCCGGGCCGGCGCTGCCGCGCACCGAGCGAGGGAGGGAGCGAGGGAGGGAGGGGCGGACGAAGGGATTGGCCGCCCCGAGCGAGAGCCGGCCCCGCCGGGCGGCCGCTGCCCGGGACATTCGCCCGCCCGCAGCTCCCGGCGCGGCCGCTGCTGCCGCGGCTCCGGACATGGACCGGCTCAGCGGTAAGGGCTCGGGTCGGGTCGGGACGGGTCGGGACGGGGCGGGGTGGGGCGCGCATCCCCTCCCCGAGCCCAGCGCGGAGGGCACGGGGGATGCCCGAGCTCCTCGCAGGAATCGCGGGTCGCGCATCCCGCCCCGCCCGAGCGGCTGCATCCCCCCGGCTCCGTGCGGGACCCTGCTCGCAGCCCTGGCTCCCCACCGCTCCTCCAGCAGGGCCGGCCGGGGCACCAACTGGAACCAGTTTCCCTTTGCTGGTAAAACACCAGCAGCCTGCGAGGGAGGCTGTGGGGTGTAAGCGCTTGTTAGGGGAAGCTGTGGTCGTGCAAAGGGTGGTGGCGTTTGCAGATGGAGCTGATCGGGCTCAGAGGGTTTCCCTGGCTGGGGAAGAGGCCGGGAGTCCCTAAAGCCGCGGAGGGCCGGATCCCCGCCCTGCCGGGGAGCAGCTGCCGTCCCGCACGGGTGCGATTCCCGCCCGCAGCCCGTGGCATCGCGCTCACCCAGCTCTCGGGCTTTGATCTGGGATCTGTATAAACCTGCCAGGGCTTCGGGCCAACTCTGCGGAGAAGGTGCTGGCGTTCTGCTGGGGCTGGCAGGTCCCTGGAGGGAGCAGAGGGAGGTTTTCAGGGGGATTGCTTCTTGCTGCCGCTGCTGCTGGTTACAGCCCGGGGCTGCGCGGGAGGAGCAGGTGGTGACACGATGGAGCACGGGGGGCCTGGCCCTTGACCTGTCCTTGGAGGGGCTACACAAACACTGGCCAAAACCGATAAGAGCGTGGCCAGGGGCCTCTGTGGCTCCACGGCTGGGACCACGCTGCAGTCCCGGGCGGCTCAGGAGTGCTGTGTCTGCAGCTCTGGGTCAGCACCACAGAGACCCCGGGGTCAAGAGTTCCCCTTCCCGATGTAAAAGGATGGGGTGGCGTTTCCGCAGTGGAAACGGCGATGAGGAGTTGGGGACTGGTGGAAACACGGGCGCGGTGTCAGTGCTCGGGGAGCAGGGCCAGTGGCCTGGGACAGGGAGGGGACGGGGACAGGGACAGCCGTCCCCTGTGGCTGTGCCCAACCAGAGTGGCTTTGCCAGCTCTGAAGGAGGGTGCTGTGGCAGAGGGGGAGTGTTGGCAAGTGACACTTGATGCCTTCAGGGTCCCAGAGCACATCGCTGCTGGGGACAGGGGGAGCAGAGGGTCTCGGCTTGCCTGTTCTCTTGCTGTGCCTGCTGCTGGGAAGTTCCCTGTTCGCACCCCAGAAATCAACCCTAGCACCTCACGGCAGGGAAGGAGGGGATGCCCAGCTGTGGGAGCCGTGTCTGGGCACGGTTTGGCCTCTCCACAGGCTGCCCCTGCCAGGGAAGAGCTGTTCTATCCCCCTCGCTGGTGCCTGCTCTGGCAGCGCCAGCAGCGCCTGCCTGCTTAGTTCCGAGTGCTTGGGATGAGTTGCTGTTGGCACCTGGATGGCTCTTGGCTAATGGAAGCCTCCCCCAGCGCCTCCTGCTCATCAGCCAGAGCTGCGGGATCCCGCTGGGGGCTGTGACTCGCCGAGGGAAGGTTCCCTTCCCCAGTGCCAGGGTGGGTCTGGCGTTAGGCAGGAGCTCTGTGCTCATTCCCAGCCTTTCCCTGCTCCCTGGCAGCCCCTTATTCACCTGGAACCCTGCTATATCCTGCTTTTATGATCTGCCAGTTTTTTCTGGGTGCCCAGCAGGCCGGGCAGCACCCCGTGTGGGACCCAGCTCCACACCAGTGGCTAACTGGGGGGAATGTGCTGGGGGCTGCTGGCAGAGCTGTTTCAGGTTGTGCTGATGGAGAACCCAGCTCCCAGGGTGTGGTTTGGTCAAACACGCCTGTGCTCACACATGGCTTCTCCTCCCTCATTAGTGTCTCTTCCCTGACCTTTTCAGCCACCAGAGTTTAGGTCCTGCCCCAAACTTATCTGGGCTCTAAATCCAGCAAAGCCGGCGGAGATGTGTCGGGGATAAACTTGGCTCCAGCTCACCCACAGGAATGGGGAGGCTGCAGGACGGGTGGGAGGGAGCCGGGATCATTCCTGCCCTGCCGCCTGCGAGCTGGCAGCAGGAATCCTGCCGGTGGGAAGGGGCTGGAGTGCTGAGGAGCACAGCCCGGGCCAGCTGTTAGCGCCGGGCAAGTGCCGAGCTCTCCTCCGCATTGCAGCCATTCCTTCCGCTGGAAACTCAGCCTGTTTATAGCCCGGGCTGTGGGGAAGGGGCTGAGCCCCCCGGGGCTGCCCCAGCCCCTCAGGGGTGGCTAAAGCAGGGTGGGAGGGCGGCCCTGGGGATGCTGATGCTGGTGAAGCTCTGGAGTTATTTGCCCCTCCGGATTTTCCAATATCTGTGGTGGGCAGCGTTCGCCTTAGCAGGGAGACCCTGGATCCGTGTGAGGGCTCCTGGCAGCTCTGGAGGGGCACAGCCCTGGCAGAGGGGCTGCTGGAGAGGAGAGGGACACTGTGGGATAGTGTCCCCCAGCCAGGAGCCCTGGGGAGTGTCCTGTGTGCCTGCACTGCCTGGAAAACCTGCCTCTTTCCCACTCCTGACCTGGAAATGCTCTTTTCCTGTGCAAACGTGCTGAGCCGCGAGGCTGCAGTGCCTGAGCTCCCACGGGCCTGCAGGAGGTTCCTATCCCTGCCCAGGAAAACTTTGTTTAAGGTTTTGCAGAAGTTGTCTCATCCCGAGCAGTGGGAAGCCTCTTCAGAGGGGAACACTGGGCCTGACCCAAGCTCTGCCTGTTGTTCAGTAGCCAAATCCCTTGCTGGCGACAGGAGATAACAGTGGAGCAGAGTGGAGGCTTGAAGTGCTTTCTGGCATCCCGGACTCGTGTCCTAACCCCTTAACCCTTCCCTATTATCCAGTCTGGCACAGGTCAGACTCTCTCCTGAGGAGCACATCTCCTCCTGCGTATAAGGAGCCTTAAAATCAATGACACAACTCTCCATCCCGTAAAATATCCATTAAACGTCACTGTCCCAGGCCAGCCACGAGACAATCGGGCTGGAATCCTTTCAGTGCCAGCCCTGCACAAACAAGGGGCTGGCACCCCTGCCAGGGCACCCACGAGGTGACAGAGCAGGGAGGGCACCCTGGCAGGCGGCAGCCGCCTGTCATCGCCCTGAGGCGCTGAAAGCAGCGGCGTTTGGGGAGCTCGGGTCCCTGTGTGGACCCTGGGCTGACAACCCGCAGTGGGGAAGGATAAAACAACCTCTCCGAGCCTCTCCCCACGGCACGGCTGCTGCAGCCCCTTCCTTCCCTGCTGCTGATAATGCCTCCCGTGGCATCAAAGCCGGCTCGTTGGCAGGCGAGGGAAAACACTGACATTTCGTAACGCTTTGGAACAAAAACAGCTTTGCTGCAAGGGGTTTCCATGCTCAAAATACTTTTTTTTTTCTATTTGAAGTGGTTTTCATGTGCATTTGATCCTGGAAGTGATAAGAGGGAGCCCTGGGAGACGCTGGTATGCTCTGATTGCTGGCAATTAGCAGGAGATGTGTAAGGAGCACTTTGAAGAATGGCTTTGGCTTTCTCTGGGGCTTTTTGGTTTGTTTTTTTTTTTTGAGCATTAAACCCACCCAGGTTTGTGATGGGGGAACAGCTGCTCATTTTATGTGGTCCAAACTTTTGGGAAGCCGAAGTTGTGAAGGGCAGAGGCAGGAACAGAACTTAAATAGCAACAGGTTTGAGAGCTGGCTTTGGTGTCCTGGAGTTGAAAGCAGGTGAACCAGTCCCAGCACTGGCGGAGCCACCGGCGGTGACCAGAGCAGTGGGTCACACCTTGTCACCTCTCCCGCTGGGATATCCCGGTCTTCCTGCCCCTCCAGCCCTGCCCTGCAGGGGTTAAACGGGTCGGAAACGCTGCGGGATGGTGGCCTTGCCGCTGCACCTGATGCTCCCGGCGGAGCTTGGCAAGGGAAGGAAAGGGAAGGGCTGAGAAAACAACGCTTATCCTGCTCCCGGGGGTCCCCGGGGCAGCACGGCCCCAGCCCCACACACGGAGCCCCTCGGCTGTGCCCGGTCTGGGGACATGGGGACAGGGCTGAGGTGGCCCCGAGAGGGTCCCAGTCCCCCCAAGGCACAGGGGCTCGTGTCCAGCACAGCTCTGGAGCTCCTGGGCATTGTCGGGGTCAGGACAGGGGTGCCAGGGTTGGGGCTGGGTGCTGGGCACCTCTCCCTCCCCCCAGGTCCACAGGGATATTTCCCCTGTGGGATCTGTGGATTCTCCTCCCACGAGCTCTGTAAAGAAGGATCCACACGCTGCTGCCAAAGGCACTTGGGAAAGTGGAGTGGGATTTGGGAAAGCTGATCCACCAGCTCCTTCCTGCCCATACCCTGCGAGGTGAGGGTTTGGACCCTCCTCTCCTTGTCAGGATCCTGTCACAGCCTCCCTGTGTGACTTTTGCTCCCGGGGAGAGGTGTCAGCCCTGCTGGCCTCCCCACGTCTCACTCCTGCAGGTCAGGAATCACATCCGAGGCATTTTGGAACGTGGCTTTGGGGAATGGGGATGTGCAGGACACGGAGAAATGTCTCTTGGGGTGCAGAGAGCTTTCCATCCCTCACCAGTGGGGATTTTGGGGATGTGGAAGCTGGATACAGCCCTGGGTGGTGGCGTGGACCGGTAGGAATCAGGGGATTTCCCATCAGAATGCCTGCAATTAGGTGGAATTCTGCAATTAGCTGGAATTCCTGCAATTAGCTGGAATTCCCACTCTCCTGGAGGCTGAGGTTTGGTGGAGACCATGGGCTCCAGAGAGGTGACAGCTCCAGGTCCCCACGGAGACAGCCACAGGCAGGAGGGTGTGACCCAGGGAGGTTCCCAGTGCTCTGCCACCACGGAGGGTGGGCACAGAGCTGGGCAGAGGCTCGGGGCACCATCCCTGGGCCTCTCCCAGGGCTGGAGGGGAGCCCAAGCCAACCTGTTGCTGGAGTTTGTTTGGAAAAGGCCGACACCAAAATTTTGGTTGGAGGAAACACAGTTTATTCTGGGTTCTGAGTAATCCTAACATCTCTCCTCTGCCTGAAGCTTGTTTTTTATACATTGCTCAGCAGGTCTCACCCCTGCCTGACTATTCCTTTAAAGGGCATCTCCAACCTCTCCTTTTCATTCATTATTTAAATGTGTTTTGCAGCCAGCAGCCTCCCAGCCCTGCTCCCAGGCTGGAGCATCCTGCCATGAGCCTGCTGAGCCTGGCACCGAGTCCTGAAACACAGTCTGGGCCTGGCACCGAGTGCTCAAATGTAGTCTGGAAGCACTAAACCTGCTCCATGGGATTTTCCAGCGCTGATTGTGTTGAGCTGGGGCTGGAAACACCTCGTGCCTGGGGTTAGGAGCAGGGTTTGGAGGCTGCCCGTGTGCTGGGGCACAGCAGGGTCACTCAGAGATCTCTCACCTGGGTGATTTTATTTGCTCAACATCTCGCTGTGCTCAGCTGTGGGAGGGGGTGACCCAGAAACCACCCCCTGCTCCTCTGGGGTGGGGGCAGCTGCAGCTCTGGGTCAGGGGGATGAAGTTTGCTTTGGGTGAGCCAAAGCAAACAGCCAAGGACTTCTCCAGGAGGCAGCAAAAGGGGGGAGCAGCCCTGCAGAGGGGTCCTGCCACAGCACGGGCACTGGGGGGTCACTGGCGGCCTGGCTCACACAGGAGATGCTTGCTGCTGATTTAATCAGCCTGTTAATTATTACCTGCAGCACTCCTGAAGCTGCTGTGAGGAAGGACATTCCCTGCAGCCCAGCAGGGCTGTCCCTGGGTTCTCCCAGCAGCGGTGTCACTTCAGAGAGTCCCTGTCCCTCTGATGCCCCATGGCTGTGCCGGGGAGTCCCTGCCAAAGCCTGGGGTGCCAAGGGCAGTGTGCAGGGTGAGGGGCTGGGGCTGAGGGGGAGATTTCCCACCCACAGCCGTGCCCTGGGTGTGGCACCACCAGGAGAGCCGGGGCCCAGCCCGGGGGTCAGCTGCAGTCAGCACCACTCCCGCTGGGGTGTTCTGCTGGCTCCGGGCTGGGTGGGAACTGCCACAAATCCCACAGCTACAGAGCAAGGAGTTTTCACCGGCCCCGGAGTGAGTGATGGCTCCTGCAGTGTGTGAGCTGCCAGGGACACCAGTGCAGGTGATAATCTTTGCCCTCTGCATGCTCTGTCAGCCTGTAATTACACTTCCCTCTATTCAGGACTCCTGTTTCCTCGTTTAAGACCGGGAGGAGGATGTGAGAAACTGTGTCTCCTCCAGGAAGGAGTGCGCTCAGGTGGGGATGTTTGGAGCCTTGCTTGTGTCCAGTTCCCTGCTCCAGGGCAGAGCTGTGGCTCCAGCTGTGCCCCACAGCTCCCTTTGCTCTTCTCCCCTTTGTGGGAGGTGGTGAGGACTCAGAAACCCCTCTTGCAGAGGGCCAGGGTGAGGCAGGGGGGATGGGAAGAGCCTGGCTGAGGGAGCAGCTCTGGGCTGGACTTGGCTGGTCTGTGCTGGGTGGGTGAGTGGCTGGACCGAGGCTGTGAGATAAAGCTCTGTGCAGGGCTGTGCATCCCGGGGACATGAGCCTCTGCTGGCAGAGGCACTGGGACAGGCCCAGGGCTCTCGGTGGCTGAGCTGGTGCTGAGCCGGTGCCACAGGAGCTGTGCAGGACAGGGATCCCGGAGCTGCTGGGGTACGACCGGAGCAGATGGGGGCACTGATGGAGGAGGCTCAGGAGGCACAGCCAGGGCACCCTTTGTGCATTCTAACCTCTCTGGTTGCCCATCTGCCCCTCTCCCAGGGCTGGAGAGGGACAGGAGCCCTCCAAACCCTGCGGGCTCCTCCTGTAAGGAGAGAAGCTGCTGCTGCTCTGGGAGGGCAGAACCAGGGGGGCCTTGTGCCCCCTCAAGTGAGCAGGTTTCACATTCGGCTCCCAAGATTGATTTTCCAAGGCTGTCAGCTAAGGGTATTCATTACTGCAAGGCCACGATGCTGAGGTCCCCAGGAGCTGTGCATCGCTGCTCTCCTGCTTGGTGGGGCAGTGGGGAGGTGCTGAGACTTTGGGGCAAAAGGCAAAAGAGTGGAGCTCGCCTTGTGCTCCTCAAGGCTCAGGGGTGCTGCAGCCCTCAAACTGGGAGCAGGATCCCGTGAGTTATCCCAGTGAGGGGCAGCTGGAGGGGCAGGAGGGTGGCAGGGTCGCAGCCAGGCAGGAGCCAGCCCCGAGAGCTCGGCTCCTGCTGGAATTGTTGGATGCAGAGTCAGAGGCTCCCCACACCCGCCCCACTCAAGGGGCCCTTGTTTGCAGGGCGGAGATGATTCATGTGCACCGAGCGGCCCCTCAGCAAATCTTCCACTGTCGGGGGATGTTGCCAGAGCTCAAGTGTGATCGTTAATGGTTGGCTTCTCCCTAAACCCCTCCGGCCTGGAGCAGGACCGGGAGGAGGCGGAGGTGCTTTCCAGGCTGCTGTCCCTGGCCCCCCCAGCCCATCCCGGTTTGCCCCGCACCCAGCAGGTGCTGAGTGGCCGGGAGCAGAGCCTGCCTGGCTCCTGCCACCTCCGGGGTCAGTGCTGCTCCTCTCCTGCCCACTTGGCAGGGCAGTGCCACAGCAGTGGCCCCGGGCAGGGTGCAGGCAGCGCTGTCCTCCTGTCCCCTGCACAAAGGAACAATTCTGGGAGCGCCGAGCCACCCCCACCAAGGCACTTCCTCGCCTGCCTCCTCCTCCCCATCGGAAAGAAACCTCCTTGGGAATGGGAATGGAACAGGAACTGCCCTGGGAGCTCAGCAAAGTGCTCAGGAGGCCGTGGGCTTCCTCAAAGAGCAGCAGTGTTGGGGCTGGCGGGGCTGCCAGCATCTCACCCCTCTGGTGATGCCCGTGTTGGGGCACCCAGCAGGGCATGGGGACCCGTCCCTGCACTGTGTGGCTCTTGCAGGTGGCTCCACATCATCCCGTGGCCAGGTGAGCACGGTCTGTGTGCTGGGAGAACAACTCTGGGTGTGTGTGTCCACAGGGACCTCCCTGCAGGGCTCCCCCAGGGGCCGGGTGTCACTGGGTGCTGTCCCCACCTATTCAGGGTGTCCCAGGAGCTCTAAAGGTTTGTTTGCTGCGGGTGGCAGCTGCAAGGAGCCCTGTGCCGGCAGGCAGAGCGCCCAAGGGCCCGGCCCGTGCCAACAGGAAGGATTTATTTGTGCTTGGGTTTTATTTTAGCTACAAACAATGGCTGTTACTCCCAGCATCCGATTTCCCCCGGCCCCCTCGGCCCCAGCCATCACCTGGCGCAGGAGGAAGCGTGGCCGGAGGCAGGAGAGCTGTGGCCACGGGATAGGGGTCCCTGTGCACCTCCCACTGCATTTCAGAGCTGTGATTCAGCATCTCCCCTCCCCGGGGCTCTCTCAAGCTGCAGGCTGGGCTTTTCTTGGCACAAAAACGCCGTGGGGTTGTCTTATCTCTCCCCTTGCAAAAGCTGGGTCTCCACACCAGGAAACTCCTGCTTTGGCTTGGCCAGAGACTCTTCCTCCTCCTCCTCCTCCTCTTCCTCCTCTCCCTCCTCTCTGCAGGTTACTGGAGCAGGACCTGATTTTTGCTGCTGTGGTGGAGCAGAGCCGGGAGGGGCAGGGAGGCTCTGCAGCTGCAGGCTGTGTCCAGACCTTATCTCTGTGCTGGGAAAAGGGTCCCTGAGGAGGGGAGCACTTGTGGGGTCTAAAAATAGAGCTGGCCTGCTGTAGGGTGGAGAGAGGTGCTGGAGGGGACACAGCTCCTCTGCAGCTCCTCGTGCTGGTGCTGCTCCCAGGGCAGGATTTGGCAGCAGGGGAAGCACCACCCCGGTGTCCTGTGTGGCAGCAGCGTCCTGGTGCTGTCCCCTGGGTCACCCTGTCCCAGCAGAGCTGCCCTGGCTCCCCCCAGCCCACCCAGCCCTGTTAGTTAATGCTGAAGCCATCTGCTGCCACGGGTCCTGGCCTTCCCAGGCTCGGAGACCTCCTGGACATCTCCCATCCTGTCACAGCAGTGGGACAGGCTGTGAACGTGGAGAGGAGGGAATTTCTGGTGTCAGTCTCCATCCTGGGCTGTCTGTCCGAAGCCTGAGTGCAGGGAAGTGGGAGAATCCCACAGGGTTTTGGATGCAGGAGAAGCCCCAGCAGAAAGCAGCAGGGGGGAGCCGTTTGCCAGCAGCGGGGCCGGAGGTGTCCCCGAGCAGGGGACACGGGGTCCCTTTCTGGCTGTGTCACCTGTGGTCCCTCTGGCACCCCAGGAGCCCTTTGCTGTCCTGCTGCCTCTGTCCCTGGGCTCAGAGCCCCCGGGGCAGTGACACCAGTGCCCACCCCAGCACAGGAGCCGTGTCCTTGTCCCCTGGGCCAGCTCTGCGGGCTCTGTGCTCACTGCCACCAGCTCTTGTGCTGGTCCCTGCTTCCCAGGTGACCTTGGGTGTCACACCGTGCCCTGCTGCCCCCCTGGAGCAATCTCCCCTCGCTTCCTGCAGCCTCCCATTAACCTCCACCAGGCTGGAAGCCTAATGAGTATAGGAAATTAATTCCTTGCCTCCCTGTGCTCCCCCAGGCTCTGCTCAGCGTGCCCTCCTGGGATCACAGGCCCCTTTGACTGCCCCCTCCCTCCCCCTTGTATTTTGGAGGATGTTTAACAAGGGAGACGGAGGGGACAGCTCAGCTGGGGGGAAACAAAGGCGCCTTCAGAGCTCTCTGTCCGTGCTGCGAGTGCCCGGCTCGGGGCTTTGCTGCTGAGCTCAGCCCCTGCCAGCAGCCCTGGCTTATCAAGCACCCTCAGCTCTGCAGCCCAGCAGGGTCCCCTGGCCCCCCTCCCCGCCCGCTTTGGCACTATTAATAGAAACCAGGCTGCCCTTCTGCCCTTGGCTGGCCCAGAGCCCTGACACGGAGCTGGTGGCTGTGATGGGACGTGTCCTACACGTGGCAGGGGATGGGGGTGCTGCTGACACCACGGCCTGGGTTGGGGGAGCTGTGGAAAGCCAATGTAGGAACATGCATGGTCCCTGTCCCCTCTGTGGGAGCAGAGCATCAGCAGGACCTGTCCTGTGGCTGCCTGTTGGCTGTGGGATGTCATTGCAGCTCAGGGAGCAGGAATCCCATTCCCTGTGGTTGCCTTCTCCTTCCCCAAGGCCTGGGGGATGCTTATTTGTCCTCCTGGAGTGGTTCTGAGGCTTCTCCTGCTGCGTGGGGCTGCCTGTCCTGGCTGGGCCTGCCCGTGGGAGATGGCACTGCCCTCTGCTCTGGCCAGGAGGGCTGAGGCTGCTGTTTGGCTTGGCACTGAGGAGGGAGGAGGAAGCAGAAGGTCTGTGGAGATAGAATCCAGGGAGGCAGGAAGAGCCTCGTGAGCTGCATCCTGCCCCGTGTCCTGGGACGGTGGCGATCGGGGCTGGGCACGTTGTGCCTGTGCCCAGGGGCTCATCTTGGCTGGCACTGCTCCGCATCAGCCCCCTCCTGCTGGGCTCCCCTGCACCCTGTGACACACCAGTTGGTTTTATTGTGCTGTCCCTGCTTTGGGCAGCAATGCCAGACTGGCTCCACGTTCCTTACAGGAGGAAGGAGAATCCCATCAGGGACTCAGAATCCTTCCCTTCCCCTGGGAAATACACCCCGTGCCAGCCCCGTGCTGCTGCCTGGCTCTGCTCTGCCCAGGGGCAGTGGGGACAGGCAGGGTGTTCCCCTGCTCTGGGTCACACCCTGTCCCCTCCTCCGAGCCATCCCCATCAGTCAGCACGTCCGAGCTGCCTCTGCGGTGACCCTTGGCCTCTGCTCCTGTCCCTGGAGAGCCAGAGCCAGCTGTGTGCCACCCCAGCTGTGCTGTGAGGATGTCTGGTGGCTGCCAAGAGGAGGGATCCTGCTCTGGGAGGAACTGCAGCTCTTTCTTTCTGCTCTCTCCAGAGCTCCAGGTTTGCTGCTGTCCCTGAGCTTGGCCTCTCCCACTCAGGTGCAGGATCCTGCCGGAGCTGCCCCGGACAGGGTGGGTGTGTGGTAGAACAGGGGCTCGACTTTGGACCCGGATCAGTTTCTTTATCTCATCCTGCTCGGAGGGGATAAGGAGGAGACCTGAGATGGGGATGTTGCTGCAGAAGTGAGGCTGTGGGAGCTCAGGAGTGATTTGGAGTCCAGAGCTTGCCTTGTTCATCCTTCCCATCCCTGGCCATCGTGTTTTCCCACAGCTCTGTCAGCTGCTGCTGGCCCTGTAAATGCTGCCTTCAGTGACGAAGTCTTTCTGTAGCCCTGCTCTGAGATGGAAACATCCAAGTGTTTTCAGGAGCTTTGCCATACGGGTACCCCAGACCTGCTGTGTGCTTTTTCTTTGTGAAAACTGCTGGTTTGAGCACAGCAGGGAAGAATCAATGTCCACCAGCAGATGAGAAGTGGGAGAATATCTCTGGGGGTCATTGCCAGGTGCCTCTGGAGATGGCATCTGGATTTCCTTTCCTTCTTTCCTTCCATCACCTCCCAGGGCCTGGCACAGTGAAGGAGCACCAACAGCAATGGTACATGAGGCAGACAGAGGTGAAGTTGTATCTGTGTGGAAAAATACATGTGCTGAGCCCTTTGACAGAGGTCCAGCAGCCTGTGGAGCTGGTGTTCCCATGCAGGCTTCATCCTGTGTGCAGGTGGAAGAGCTCCAGCATGGAAAGAGCACTCAGCAAACATCACCTGAGCTGTGCTAGGCCAGCTGGGAAAACCCCTCATCCTTGGATTCGCCACACCCAGGGCTTCCTTGCCTTGTCTTAACCGCAGCATCCCGACATTCCCCTTGCTGACGGGATTTTTCCTGCTCCCCTCAGTGCTGGACCAGCTCCTGCCAGAGCTCAGCGTCCTGCTCAAGCTGCTGGACCACGAGTACCTGAGTGCCACCACGCAGGAGAAGAAGCTGGCTGTGTCCACCATCCTGCAGAAGCTGCAGCCGCCTGCAGGTCTGTGTCCCTCTCCTGCGGTGGCCAGTGGGTGTCCCCAGCAGGGGGGAAACCAAAACCCAGCAGGGCAGGGAAAAGCTGCTGCAGGGCAGGGATGAGCCCAGCACCTGCTGAGCCCCCTCAGGCACTTTGCTCCCTGCTTCCCCTTCCCAGCTCCTCCCTGCCCCGGGAGCGCGGCTGGCGTCAGCCCTGCCATGGATACGGGAGGGCTGCTCCCTGCGGAAACGCTGCTTCCCAGAGCTTTTCCTGCCCTGGGTTTGTGCTGAGTGCAGGGGTTTCCGCGGGAAGGGAAGGGAAGGCAAGGCCGGCACTGTGCACCTGGGGCTTCACAGCCTTCCCCCTTCCTGCTCTCCTGGGGGAGCCGCAGCATCCCTGGGGTTCCTCCACCCCCGGTGCCTGCCCTGGCGGGGTGAGCTGTGTCCCTGGGCTGGTGTTTGTGGGGACAAGGGGTGCCAGTGCCTGCCCCAGGCTCAGAGCGTCCCCCTCAATTCCAGGGAAGGATGTGGACTACATGTACGTCAACACAGCGTCCCTGGGCAATGGCACCAGCTTCGTGGAGTCCCTCTTTGAGGAGTTTGGTACGTGTGGCTGAGCTGGAGGGATGCCCTGGGGGTCACTGAGTGAGTGCAAGGTCTTGGAGTCCTTTGGAGGGAGGGTGACAGCTGTGTCCTCATGTCAGAGTGGGCATCAGCGCTCTGGGTGCCTGTCCTGCTCCCTTGTAGCTCTTTGGGAGCTGGCCACGAGGGAATCCCCACCCTGGTGATTCCCACCTTCCCAGGGAAGGGCCACGGAGGGAGATCCCTGGAGGGCACGGCTGGGATGTCCAGCTGTGTTTCCTCCTCCCTTCACCCTCCGTTTCCCCCGGGCAGACTGTGACCTGCGGGACCTGCAGGACATGCAGGAGGAGGAGGGGGACACCAGCGACAGCGTTGGCTTGGAGCTGGCGAGGAACCAGGCAGCCAAACCTGTAAGTGCCCGGCTGCCCCCGAGCTCCGCTCTGCGCCTGCACGGGGAGCTGGCGGCGGCCAGGGTGGGACCTTCCTGTGCCCTGCTGGGGCTCCTGCCCCTGCCCCTGCTGTGCCCGGCTCGTGCTGGAGGTGTCTCTGCCGTAGGCTCCTGTGGATCCTGCTCCTCCACTGCCCACCACTCCCCCTCCTGAGGATTACTACGAGGAAGCGCTGCCCCTGGGCCCTGGCAAGACCCCTGAGTACATCACCTCCCGCAGTGAGTCCTGCTCCTTCCAGACCAGCAGGAGGGTGGGGGGAGCCCCACAAGCTGCCCACTGCACCCCCTCCATCTGCCTGGAAAAGCAGGCAGCCCTTGGTGGGCTTGGCTGCTCACCCTGGGAAAGGAATTGTCACTGCTCCCACCAGCATCGCTCCTGTCCCACTCCCTTCCATCCCACTTGTTATTGCAGGGAGCTGTTCACTCCAGCCAGACTGGGAATGGGGTGATGGGGAGAGATCAGAGACGTGGGGAAACTGGAGCTGAGGTGCCCTGGGAGAGTGTGCTTGGCTGTGCCCCACCAAGGGGAAACCAGGTGTACCAGCCCCAGCTCCCTCTGCTTCCTCTGCAGACAGCTCCAGCCCCCCCAACTCCATCGAGGACGGCTATTACGAGGATGCAGACAGCAACTACCCTGTCACCAGGATAAATGGGGAGCAAAAAAATTCCTGTAGGTATCTGGGTGTCCTCGATAGGGAGGGGAGAGCTCTGGCAAAGTCCAGCCTGAGGTGGGGCTGGGGTTGCTGAGGCAGAGGCTGGAGAACCAGGATTTCAAAGTGTGAGCCTTGCAAAGAAATAAACCAGCCCAGGGCTCTGCATAGTTGCACCTGGGGCTGGCGCTCGGCCCATGAGCATCCAGCTGGGATTCCAAGGGAAATGGAGATGGCTGGGGCCAAATGCTGCTGTTTCCAGAGGAGAACATGGAATCCACCTATCCCGGCAGCCAGCCCAGTGTGGAGCCTGCTGGGCACGGAAACCCTGGCAGTGTGTGAGTGTGTGTGACACCTTTTAGGGTGACTCCCCTGCTTCCTTCCAGACAATGACTCAGATGCCATGAGCAGCTCTTACGAGTCCTATGACGAGGAGGAGGAGGAGGGCAAGGGCCAGCAGCTGACACACCAGTGGCCTTCGGAGGAGGCCTCCATGAACCTGGTGAAGGATTGCCGGATCTGCGCCTTCCTCTTGCGCAAGAAGCGCTTCGGGCAGTGGGCTAAGCAGCTCACCATCATCCGGGACAGCAAACTGCTGGTGAGCCGGGCCTGGGGGGACAGAAAGCCCTGTGGGGGCCTGGAAGTGTGGCTGAGCCCAAGCTGAGGGAAAAAAATCACCATCCAAACAAAGCCCCTGCCCCACAGCTGCCGCTACCCTGCAGCACATGCAGCAGCTGCCCTCACTTCTAAAGGAACAGAGGGCTCCCCTTTTGTTGGGACACCACAGAGTGAGAGGGTTGCATGGCCTGAGCCACCTCCACCTGTGCCACCAGCGAGGGAGCCTGAGATCCCGTGCCGCCTGTGAGACCCCCGACAGCAGCCGGACTGGCAGGTTTGGCTGAGCCCTGAGCATTCTCTTTGCTTCCCTTAGTGCTACAAAAGCTCCAAGGACCGGCAGCCACACATGGAGGTGCCCCTGAGCACCTGCAACGTCATTTACGTCCCCAAGGACGGGCGGCGCAAGAAGCACGAGCTGCGGTTCTCGCTGCCCGGCGCCGAGGCGCTGGTGCTGGCGGTGCAGAGCAAGGAGCAGGCTGAAGAGTGGCTCAAGGTACCACAGCCCCTCCCAGGGGCATCCACAGACCCCGCTGGGCATCCTCCCTGCCTGAGCTGGGCAGGGGGCTGCCCTGGGAATGGCCTTGCCCCGCTGGAAGGGGAGGGGGCTGTGCTCCTGTCTCTTATCGGCTGCTTCCCAGGGCCTGGGCGTCTCCAGCGCTGATAGCCCCGGCTGGGGGGATGTTTGCTCTCCCCCTGCTCTTCCCCAGAGCCCTTTCCTGCCTTTGTTCAGGGCCGGGAAGCGGGGGCTGCGAGGAAGGGGCGGTGGGTGGGAAAGGAGCCTCTGAGCACACCACAGATGCAGCTGTCACCCCAAAGGTGGGAGAACAGGGTTGTTTTACACACCCTGGACACGCCACGCCTGCAAAACAGGGGCGTCACGAGCTGTCCTGTGCTGGCACGGTGGCGCTGGCTTGGCACCCAAGTTTCTTCCTTCTGAGATTTCCAAAATCTGACAAAATCCACAAAATTGGTTGAAGTTTTGAAGGGCCCAAGGTGTGTGCGCTCCTGAGCAGGGTTTGCTGCCCTGTGCTCTGAGACCAGGACCTGTCCCCGTGGTTCAGGCTGGCTCTGGCAGGGAAGGGGCTGAGCCAGGGAGGGCAGCACTGGCCCGTGGGTCATTTTTTAGTGACACCTGGGGCTGTCTCTGCAGGTGATAAAGGAAGCCAGCAGTCCGGCAGCGGGTGGGATGGAAGCCCCCACCTCCCCCGTGGGGCCCTGCAAGATGGACCTGGATAAGGTGACAGTTTCTGAGGGCCCTGTTGAGGGGCTGTGTGGGGCTGCTAGGGCCAAGCTTGGGGAACACGGGGCTGAACGATCCCACATTCCTAGGGCTGCACAGGGAGCCCTTCCAATTGTCACAGCAGCTCTGCAGGGCTGGGAAGGGCAGCAGGAGCTGGGTATCCCAGCCCTGTGCAGGGGGATGAAGGGCTGGCAGTGGCTGGGGGACGGTGCTGATGGGACTCTGCTCTGCTCCCCCCACAGCGGCTGTCCCAGGAGAAGCACACCTCGGACTCGGACAGTGTGGCCATGGGTGACAGCGGGTCCCCTGCCACCCGCAGGGAGCACGGCGAGCACGGTACTGCCCCTGTCCCCGCTGCCCACCCTGCCAGGGCCAGCTGTGTGCCCACAGCTGGGCAACGTCCTCTGCTGTGGGATGCCAGGACACACCAGGGGCACACCTTACCCTGTCCTCCTTCCAGGGAAAGGCAAGAAGAGCGGCCTGGCTGACCTGAAGGGCTCCATGAGCCGGGCAGCAGGAAAGAAGATCACCAGGATCATCAGCTTCTCCAAGAAGAAGCCATCCACTGAGGACACCCAGACCTCCTCCACCGAGGAGGACATCCCCTGCTGCGGTTTGTGCGGGCTGGGGGCAGAGATGGGACTGGGAGTGGGATCCATGGGGAGTGACATCCTTCCCCCAGCATGGCCACGGTGGGCAAGGGGTGGGAACAAGCTCGCTGGAGGACTGTGACACTGCCACAGGCTGGGAAATGCTGCCCAGTCCTGGCTCTGCAAATTCCTGTGATGAGCAGGGAAGGAACAAGGCAAGGGGTCACCCATGTCCCCACAAACAGGCTTGGGGGATGGTGTGGTACCAAGCTGGCAGCTCCCTGGGCCCAGCTGGTTGTGTGGGGGGAAACTGAGGCACAGAAGGGCTAGATGAGTAGGAATCCATGCTGTAACCTCTGCCATGTCAAATCCTGCCCGAGGCCCAGCCGAGCAGGTGCTGACGCCCTTCCCTCCCCCTGCCACCCCAGGCTACCTCAGCGTGCTGGTGAACCAGTGCTGGAAGGAGCGCTGGTGTCGCCTCAAGGGCAACACCCTCTACTTCCACAAGGACCGCGCGGACCTGCGCACGCACGTGAACGCCATCGTCCTGCGGGGCTGCGAGGTGGTGCCCGGGCTGGGCCCCAAGCACCCCTTCGCCTTCCGCATCCTGCGCCACGGGCAGGAGGTGACGGCGCTGGAGGTGAGCACGGTGGGATGGGCAGGGAGGAGGGGGCTGCCAGGCTGGGGGAGCATCCCTTGGGATGATCAACATCCTTTGTTTTCCCCTTCCTTTGGAAAGTTCAGGGCAAGTTTGGGTGAGCTGGGGCAGCCACACAGGAACTTTGTGCACAGAGGGAGGTTGTGCACAGCGGGACTTTGCGTGGGGAGGCAGCGAGGACAAGGGGCTGGGAGCTGGGCATGCACCTCAACCCTTCCTCTCTCCTCCAGGCAAGCTGCTCCGAAGACCTGGGCCGCTGGCTGGGTCTCCTCTTGGTGGAGACAGGCTCCCAGACAGCCCCAGAGGCCTTGCACTACGACTATGTGGATGTGGAGACCATTGCCAACATCGTGACGGCCGTGAGACACTCCTACCTGTAAGGCTGTGCTCCTGCTGTGCCACGGGCTGTGCTGGGCTGGGGATGGTGATCCTCGGCCCTGTGGACTCCTTAGAAGGGGCACAAGCTGGGCTGTGATCTCAGGGTCAGTCAGTGTCCAAGGGGTTGTTCCTTTGGGCAGGATGGGAAGCAGAAAGTGTTTTATCAATGCTGATGAAGGGTGCGGTAGGGTAGGGTCACGAGTGAAGCTGGGAGAGCAATGCAGGAATCCCTGTGAGCTGGAAGGGCTCCCTGAGGGGCTGACAAGGATGTTCTGGAAAGGAAAACCCCATCCCTCATTCTGCAGGTGGGCCAGCTCCTCCCAGGATCACCGACCGGACTCCTCCCGCGTGGTGTACGATGATGTCCCCTATGAGAAGGTTCAGGTGAGGACTTCACGGCTCATCCTCTCCCACCACAGTGGCCCAGGGAGCCTTGGCCGGGCTGGGATGGCCTTGCAGGTGTCTCAGCTCACTGTCCCTCATCCCTGCAGGCAGAGGAGCAGCCGGGGCGGCCGGGCGGGGCTCAGGTGAAGCGCCACGCCTCGTCCTGCAGCGAGAAATCGCGGCGGGTGGACCCGCAAGTCAAAGTGAAGAGACACGCGTCCAGTGAGTGCCTGGGCCGCAAACCGCGCCAGGGTCCTGACTGGGGCCGGAGGGGCTGTTCCCCAGAGGGATCTGCACCCACGGGTGGGGGGTGGGCTCACCCGGACCGCGGGTGGCACCAGTGCAGCCCTTCACGGGCTCTCCCCGTGCCTGCAGGTGCCAACCAGTACAGGTACGGCAAGAACCGGGCCGAGGAGGACGCCAGGCGATTCCTGACGGAGAAGGAGAAGCTGGAGAAGGAGAAGGCATCGATCCGCAGCGAGCTGATGTTGCTGCGGAAGGAGAAGCGGGAGCTGCGGGAAGCCATGAAGGGCAGCACGGGTAGGTCGGGGCCATCCGAGGGCTGAGGCTGCTCCGAGACAATCGGTACAGAGCTGGGCTGGCACAGGGACACCGGGGCCGGGAGCTGGACTGGCACAGGGACACCGGGGCCGGGAGCTGGGCTGGCACAGGGACACCGGGGCCGGGAGCTGGGCTGGCACAGGGACACCGGGGCCGGGAGCTGGGCTGGCTGCCGCGCTCTGCCGGGCTGGCAGCCCCATCTAGTGTCCCCAGCAGGAGGACGGGTGCGTTCTCCCACCGCTGAGCCGGGTGATTGTGCGAGCAGGGCCGAGGCTGCAGGAGCTGGAGCAGCGGGTGGTGGGGCTGGAGGAGCGCTGCCGGCAGAAGGAGGAGTCTCGGGTCGATCTGGAGCTCAAGCTGACTGAAGTCAAGGAGCAGCTGAAGCAGTCGCTGGCAGGAGGGCCGGCCCTGGGGCTGGCTGTGACCAGCAAGGCTGAGAATGGGGTATGCATCTTTTTGTCCTCGCTCTCAGGGCTCCAATTTCCTCCAGCAGCAGTGGTTGGGGTGTTGTGGGGAGCAGCACATGGGGAAGAGGGAACTCGCCCCATTGTGGACAGAGGTGTGTGAGCTAAGTTTGGTCACCTCAACTTTTACCTCATTACAGTTCGTGCTTTTAAATTTTTTTTTAATCTGGTTGTCAATGCTTCCTGGGTCTCCTAAACTTTTCTTGCACCCCCTTTTCCACAGGAAACTACGAACAAGCCGAACGGGAGCCCCCCTGAGCACTTGGTCCCTGTGAACTGCGCAGCAGAGCTGAGGAAGAGAAGCCCCTCCATCATCCCTGCCAACACGGGCAGCGTGCTGCGGAAAGCCAAGGTCCTGCCTCGCTCTCCCTCCTCTCCCTGGCCAACAGGAAACCTCAGTCTTTGCCCCTTGTTTAACCATGGAATCTGGGAAGTGCAGGGCTGGGTGGGAAAGGGAAAGCATCACCCCTGCAATGCCCAGGGCAGCAGTGACCCCGTTCTTGGAAGATGCTGATCCAAAGCCCCCAGTGGGGAGGGATACCCTTGAAGGGCACTGTTGCTTTTCAGGCGCCGTCTCCTCATCCCTTTGTTTTCCCTTTCTCTGCAGGAATGGGAAAAGAAGCAGACTTAATCCAGCCTGCCAAGCCCCCGACAGGCACTGGGGATCACCGAGGAGCTACCAGCCCCCTTTCTCCAAGACACTGGGAGGGTGCTGGGAAGGCGTGGTGGACAGAGACGTTCTCCCAGCCCCACCACTGCAGCACCACCTGCCCTCATGGGCAACACTATAAACCAGGGGAAGGGGGCGGGAGGGGATTTGGGAGGCGGGTGGGGAAGGAAAGGGAGTTCCTTGTGGATCAGGGTCACAAACTACTGGGAAACCCAGCTCTGGGGGGAGCCCGCCCCGGAGCCAGGAGTCTGACACAGGCTCTGGTGCAGAAGGAAGGAGGGAGGGGAGAGCCTGGGACTGGCAATTGGCACTGCCCAGTAGATGCTCCAGTTTCTGGGATCAGCATGTGTCCAGGCTAACATTTGCCAAAGCAACCATGGACTTGTTGGGGTTTTTGGGCCCCTCAGTGTTGGGATTCAGGAGCTGCTCAGGACCAGCCACTCCGGAGATGCTGATTGTTCACCCTGCTCCCAGCTCTGCAGGGTCTCATCTCAGGGTTCCTCATGGCTCGAGCTTGCTGTGCCTCAACCAAGTGCCTTTGTCCAGTATTTCCTTCTTGTCCTCCACGCAGTCATGGGGAGGGCATGCTGCCTTCCCTTGGCAATGAAGGAAGCTCAAGTATCACCATTGGAAAGCAAATTAACAGTGGACACCTTTCACCCTTGCTGAACAGCTTTGACGTGCTGCAAAGGGCTGGGGATGGAGGCAGCCCAGTTCTCTGCCCTGGTCCCATGCTGGTTTTGGGGGGAGCAGGGAAGGGGACAGGGTTGTCACACTCTGGCTGTGGCACTCGGACACAGGTTGGTAAGGCATGTGATCAAAATGGAGTGAAGGGAAGTTTAAAAATGAAAAAAAAAAACCCAAACCAGAAGTGCTGTTGGAGCAGAAAAGAGAAATAGAGTAAGGTCATTCAGCTCAGGCAGAAACAAGGGACAGGAATGGAAAGGAAAAGCCCCGGCTTTTGTGCTGGGAACAAGGGAGTCACCATCATCCTCTCATGCTATGGACTGCCACAATTAACCTCTGGAGCTCGCTGTTCCACAGCCCTGTGTTAGTACCTAGGTAAGCAGCTTTTAATAAAAACACTGGCACTGGCCCGCCGGGTCCTTGGCTGAGGGAACAGGGCGGGAATGCTGCTCCTGCTCCCAGGGAAAGGGGTCAGGGTGGGGCTGGGCTGGGCTCGGCACCCCTGTGGCAGCGGCTGCTGGGACAAGCAGCCCCCCAAAAGCACATCAGAGAATCCCACACTGGTTTGGCATGGAAGGGACCTTAAAGCTCATCTCTTTCCAAGGGGCAGGGGCATCTTCCAGTATCCCAGGTTGCTTCAGGCTCCATCCCCTCTGGCCTTGGACAGTGCCAGGGATCCAGAGGCAGCCACAGCTTCTCTGGGCAACCTGTGCCAGGGTCTCAGCGTCCTCACAGGGAACACTTTCGTCTCAATATCCCATCTAACCCTGCCCTCTAGCAGTTTAAAGGTGTTTCCCCCTCATCCTTCACGCTGGCTCCCCATGGGTATCCCCCAGTTGTCGGCTTGGCCAAGGCTTTGGGGTTTGGTTAATGTTTATTCACCACAGGTAAGGAACACTCTCAGTTCCTTCCAGTCCTTTCCTGAGCAAGAGGTGAGACTTGTCCCATTATCACCCTGTAACCCAGCCAGCCAGCGGTGGGAGACGCGTGTCCGGGCTGACCAGAGCTGTGTCCGGGTCTGAGCCGTGTGGGGACCAGGTCCCAGCCCCGGGGACAGAGCCGTGTGTCTGTGTCCCAGCCCCGGGGGCAGAGCCGTGTGTCCATGTCCGAGCACCAGGGACGGGAGCTGTACCCGGCTCCGAGTCCGGGGGGATGGAGCGGTGTCCAGAGCCGAGCTCCAGGGATCCGGTGCTGTGTGTCCGGGTCCGATCCCTGGGACACCGGAGCTGTGTCCGGGTCCCAGTCCCGGGGAGCGGTGCCATGTGTCCAGGTCCGAGTCTCAGGGGACAGGAGCCGGGTCCGGAGCCAAAACCCGGCCCCTTATGTCCGGAACCGTGTGCTTGGAGCCGAGTCCCGGGGTCCCGGAGCCGCGTGTGCGGCGGCGGGCGGAGCATCCCCCTCATGCCCTCATCCCCTTCATCCCCTCATGCTCTCATCCCCCTCATGCCGTCATCCCCTCATGCCCTTATGTCCGCCTCCCCTCATCCCCTCATCCCTTCATCCCCTCATCCCCTCACGCCCTCACGCCCGCCTCCCCGCCCCGCCCGTGTCCCCGCGGGGCCGTGCGGGAGCTGCAGTTCCCCGGTGCCGGGGCCGTGTCCCCGCGGGGCCGTGTGGGAGCTGTAGTTCCCCGCTGACGCGCGGCATCATCGCCGCCGCCTCCCCCGCCGCTCCCGGCCGGC
>VZTJ01002595.1:145336-158406 GCA_013397795.1 Orthonyx spaldingii | reverse complement strand
CCCCGCCCGTCCCCATCATCCCCATCTCACCCCCAAACCCCCCGCTGCCCACCACCGGCTCCTCAAACCCCCCGGAGCAGAAATAACCTCCGGTAACCAAGCTCTTTTCCCGGAAAAGCGATTTTTTGGGGCATCAATTAATGTTCATTTTTAAGGCAAAGCGTTTCCGCGCTCGATAAGTCACGTTGGGAGGTGGTTTCCTGCCGCTGTGGGTGGGTTCTGTGTCTCACCCGGCTGGGCCATTTATTCATTAATTACAGGTTTAATGTGCTCCTCGGGTTTTGTTCTTGGTGCTGAGGCAGCACATGTGCTATCAGCGTGTTTTGGGTGGTCGCAGGAAGAGAATCCGTTTAATTGTGTCGATATTTAGACAGAAAAACAGTGTCCACTCACGGTTTTTTACATCATGGAATACGGCTTAGAAAAGAGAAATCCATAAGGGCACTTTGGTTATTTGAGTGAAATGCGGGCAGGTGAAAAGAAAAAAAGCCAAAATACATGTTAAATTTTTTTTTTTTTCTAGAAGGGAAGCACCACCAAAAGGCTATTTAAATATAATATAATAAATCTGCAGCACATAATAGAGGCAGCTGTGTTTGGGATTAAATGTAAAGATGCATTTTAGAAATTTCTTCCTCCTATATGTGTGAAAACTGCTTTGCCCCTCTAAAAAAGGTGCAGTGAGTGTGAAATAGGTGAGTGATGGAGATAAGCAGGTTTCCATCTTGAGGGATCACCAGGACCTGCCATTGGTGTGAAATTCTGCTTAATGCACAAATTTTCAGCCTGGAT
The DNA here is from genome assembly GCA_013397795.1 of Orthonyx spaldingii. NCBI lineage: Eukaryota > Metazoa > Chordata > Aves > Passeriformes > Orthonychidae > Orthonyx > Orthonyx spaldingii. Next base: position 157,614 of record VZTJ01002595.1, on the reverse strand, counting down.
CACCATCAATGGGAACAGCTCCGTGAGCAAGGCAGGGGTGGGGGGGTCCAGGCTCCCATCCCAGGGATTCCTTACTCTGGACTGGCTTAGTCTGGGAGCCCCCTGCCCCCTTTGCAGCCGTCCTGTGTGGAGGTGCAGTGGTCTGGAATCCTGTTCTGCAGCTTCATTGAGGAGGAATCCTCCTGGCGTTAGAGAACCATAGAACGTCCTGAGCTGGAAGGGACCCACAGGGATCATCGATCCAGCTCCTGGCCCTGAACAGGACACCCCAGAAATCCCACCCAGTGCATCCCCGAGATCGTTGTCCAAATGCTCCTTGAGCACTGGCATAGCCCCCCTACATCTTTCACCATCTTCGTGTCCCTTCTTTGTCCCTCCTTTAGGTCTTTTTTATATCCTGGCACCCAAAACTGCCCCCAGGACTGGAGGTGAGGCCACCCCAGTGCAGAGCAGAGCGGGACGATCCCCTCCTGCCTCTGGGCTATCTCTGGAGTCACTCCCTGATGAAACAGCACGGAGGAATTGGGAGTAATTAGATTTCCTTCCAAAGCAGGCTCATCAGAGCTGAAGCCAGGGCAGATGTTTCTGTGTGTCTCAGCATTTTCGAGTGCTTTGTCATGCTGATTTGGGAGGAGGAGGGAGTGTTTTAGGAGAGGTGGGGAAGGACCCGTGGCTGATTGTCACTTTGGGATGGTCGGGTGCTCCAGAAAGAGGTGATACCATCGTATCCCTGACCAGAGACCCACTCTCATCATTGAAATATTCATCTTGAAGGACGATTGGCTTAAGCCATATGGCTGCAATCAACGTCTCTGCTATTTCTTATCTCTTTGGCTTTCTGTGACATCGCTTTGTAAATCTTTCTGTGACACCGACTTGTGTAACTCCCTTCACACGCCCCGCCACTTCCACGCGTCTGTCACTTCGGGATGTGTCAGCTTCCTCCCGTGGGATCCGTGCCTATTTTTAAGGCAGCTGTGATCAAACCAGCGTTGAGGAGGAGATGGAGCACAGTCAGTGGACAGCCTGAAAATAGCTCCTGCCACTTGTTGGCGAGGGTTCCTCTCATCCTGCAGGCAGGAGTAAATCGAGCGGCATTTTCAACCCTGCATCGCAGACTTGCAGAATTCCCTGTGGAGTCAGGCTGCTGGTTCTGATTTCTTGGAGGAGAACACAACTTTTCCAGGCAGCACGTGACGCCCAGGGCATGTCCCTGCACGGGGGAGTGCTCTGGGCTTTGGGTTCACAGTGCAGAGAGGAGTCCATGCAGGCAGCTCCCTGCTCCACGTAGGCAGCTCCGCGGAGCTGGGACCGGCTGCTCCGTGCCCCTCTCCCACGCAAAACACACCCATCCCCGCTCTGCAACCACTGGCAGAGGGAAATACCTCGCCAGCTTTGGCTTCTCGGGTGCAGAGGAGTTAACTGAGCTGCACAGCCTATTTTTAAAACTCGGGAGTTTTGTCTCTGAGGGGCCCGGTGAGATTTCTCAGCTGCGTTTCAGGTTCTTTGGTTCATCTGTGGCATGGCTGATTTCCATCCCTGCAGCTCTTTGAAATGAAATGTGAGATGGTAAAGGACAAAGCTTGTAGCTGGTGCTTGCCGTGGATATTAAGTGGAAAGAAAGCCTCACAGATTGATTTTTGAAGGCTTGGTGAAGGGGTCCTGCTCTGTCCTCCCCTCCCGTTTAATCTACTTTCTCTAACTTTGAGCAAGTGCTGTCAATAAAATGAATGTGACAGGAATCTTAAAAGTCGTTCAAGATGGGGCCTTGTGCCTCAAACAGCAGCCAGGGATGAAATGTGGGGTTTTTTTTCTGTATTGGCATTCCTGGAACCCAGATGGTTCTTTAAAGATTAGCCTGAGGAATATCCTATTCTAGAGCAAGTGTAAGTAGAAAAAGCACTTTCAGATTTCTGTTTGGCCTGTAATTTGTTGAAAAGGAGTGGTTTGACATGCAGATGGTGTTTTAAGTACCCACTTAATAAAAACTGAACATGCAAGTGTCCTCAGGTGGGGAAGGAAGTTTGTCATTAGTGCTGTGGGACATTCAGCAACCTGGTATTAAGGACTTAAATGAGGAACATCCGGGCTGCTAAACACAGGCTGGGAGGAGGTGCCTGGTGGTCTTTGGGCAGACACAGATCTCTTCAGCTGGGCTTTGGTTCTAGGGTTGAGCTAGTCTGAACCACCTCAGGCACCCCTCCTCCTGCCCCACATCTCACATGTTTGGCTTCTCTTTGGTGCTGGCACTTGCACTGATCTGATCTGTTCAGGGACACGGAGAGGAAAGTCTTCTTTTATAGGGTTGTTTTTCAGCTGGTTTAACTCCTTGAAACTGAATTCTACTCAACTCCAGGACTGGAGTAAAGGGGACAGAACTGCTGAACAGCACTGAGGCCTCACGATAGTCCCCAAAACAAATTCTGTGCCCTTCTGTGGCATTGAACCTGAGCTAAAGAGGAAGAATGGTGCAGGCCTGGTTATGTGAACTCAGCTGAGTCGATCCTGGGGTCTATAGTCATGTCTCTGTGCAGAGTGGAATTGTTCTGTATAAACACAGGGGGTGGGGTTGGTGCCAGCACAGGGATTTCTGGCTGTGCTGCCTCTCACTGGGTAGATGTGCACTTAATGTATGGAAAACATTGCATATAGGGGATATAAAACATTGTGTGAAGGGGGTGTTGAAAGCTTTGCTCAGAGGAAGAGCCCACGTGTTCCCAAAAAAAGGAGGATACACCCTTCCTTGTTAGGCATGTACTGAAATGTTTCCTGAATGGAGCTGGTTTGGAACTAAATTGTGTTTCGTTCTGCAGATTGTTCCTGGTGTAAGGTGTGAGAGGGAGGTGGGGCTGAGGCTCATGCTGGCAGGAATGAGCCCTGTCTAGGTTGGTTTGTAAAAGCAAGTGTAGTAGGAGGGAGAGGAAAACAATCAGGGAATCACAGAATTATTTAGGTTGGAAAAGACCAGGGAGGTGGGGGAAGTGCCCAGGGAATGACTGGACGTGGCACTCAGTGCTCTGGGCTGGGTGACAAGGTGGGGATCTGGCACAGGTTGGACTTGATGATCTTGAAAGTGTTTTCCAACCTCAATTATTCTGTGTTTCTGTGAAAATCTGACTCTTTTCAAGGTATGCCAAAAAGTGGTCTAAAGCCCCTGTAGTGGCATGTTAGTCTAAAATAAAAGAATTTAAAAACACCACTTTGTGTTTCTGTGCTGATTATGTGTTTTCTGAAAAGAGCTAAAATTGTGTCTAGAATTCTGTGTACCTGTTTTAACAGAGCCTGCTTTTAGTAATGACACTAATCCTGGATTCTCATTGACCCTGAAGTTACTCAGCTTTGTTTCTTTGTCACTAGTTTGTGTTTCAGAGGGTCCCCCTGTGCTTTCAGCACTGCAGCTCAGCAGAGAAGCACCGGAGACGAGTGTGGCCCAGAGGATCCCAGTGATGAGCCCAAGCACCCCCTCTCTGACTGTGCCTTGGAGAACAAAGCCATCAAATTGGAAGAGCAAGTCCGAGATTTAACTGTGAGTGTGCTGGTGGCATCAGCTGTGCTTCAGCCCCCTTGCCTTGGTCTGTCTGTCAGCCCTGGGTTTTTCCCTAAATGCTGTGACACACACACAGTGCTGTGGCAGCCTCCAGAGCAGCTGTGCCCTGAGTGTGAGGGGCTGAAGTTCCACCCTGCCTTCCCCAAAAACACCATCTGTCAGCAGTGCCAGCAGCAGGGCACTGGTGTTGTGATCCTGGCAGGAAAAGTTGTTGGAGGTGGTCACTTCTTTCACAGCCTTGTGGCAGTGGCCTCGTGCTGGTCAGCATCACATACTGGCATAGAAACACAGAATATCCTGAATTCCCACAGGGATCATGGCCCTGCACAGACCCCCCAACAATCCCAATCCAGTGGTGTCCAAACACTCCAGGAGTTCTGGCAGCCTCAGGGCCGTGTCCATTCCTGGGTCCTGTCCCTGTCCCAGATACCGGAGCTGCCCCTCAGGAGGAGCTGCAGACCCTGATGAGTCTCCCCTCAGTCTCCTCCAGGTGAACAATCCCAGTGCCCTCAGCAGCTCCTCCATGGCCCCTCCAGGCCTTTCACCATCTTCATGCCCCTCCTTTGGACACTCTACAATAGCTTTATGTGCCACTGGATCCAGATTATCCAAGAAGGGGAGTCCTTTTAAGGGCAGTGTGTGGTGGAAATCAGGTTCTATGTTGTGGAACACACGTGACTGAGGAGGGGATTAAATACCACAGCACTGGGCTGTTCTGAAGATAATCACCCTGAGAATCCTGCAGTGAGTGATAAATCAGCTGGGCACAGAGCTGCCTGCTGGAGAAAGGAGGAGCTCAGCAGCAGCCTGAGTGTTCAGCTGAATTCAGTCATTCAGTGCCCAGAACGCTGGGTCTTCTGAGGGAGTTGCAGCTTTTGGTTAACCAGTAGAAGGACTGGGGTTTGTATGTATGAAAATGCAGGAGCCCAGCACAACCTTCTCTTTCTAAAGCGTCTCTGAGGGGTTCCCAGGGTCAGGAAAGGGGTTTTAGCTCCTGGTTTGATGTGTCCCCTCTGTGGTTGCAGGAGCGATACCGGAGAGCTTTGGCAGATTCCGAGAACGTCCGGAGGAGAACACAGAAGTTTGTGGAAGATGCCAAACTCTTTGGTAAGCAGGAGAGCTGTGTTTACTGCCCTGGCCTGCCTGCCTGGGCAGAAATTGCTGATCAGCAGCTTTTCTGTCCCCCTGTCCTGCCCTCCCTCGTTCATTGTAAACCCTGCTGTGATGTTTGGCCTGGACTCTTGATATCTGGGCTTAATCACTGTTTTTTCTTTATGTCCAGCTGTGTCCTGTCCTTTCAGGTTTACCCACAGAATCAGAGAATTGTGACTATTTTTTTTTTTAAATAGTCCCAGTGCAGCTGAGTTTAGTTCTGCTGACTTGGTTGAAAATCCAGGCTCTGCTGTGTGCTGAGGCTTGGCTCTGGCAGGGTGTGTTTTATACTCAGCTGTATCATCAGGTTGTGATCTCCTTTACTGTATTAACAGCCTCCTCTGCTCCAGTTCATTGGAGGTAGATGCTGCCTGGGGCAGTAGTTGCCAACCTCTAGATTAAATGTTTAAAACTTCTAAAAGAAATATTTTAGCATCAGTGAAACAAGATGGATTTGTAGCTTTGGCAACAGAAGCAGGTGAAGGGGGAAGAAACTGCTGTTCAGTCATTGCATGGTGCCAGAACCATCTCTGAGAAGGAAAAACTGTTTTTCTCCATAATGCATGAATTTCAAGAGGTTTATTGTTAGTTAATTCTAACAGCCTTGAAATTAGAGCTGCTGGATTTTCTTAGCTTCCACCCGTGGTGCTATAAAATGGCTGCTGAGTTTGGGGATAATCAACAAGGGGATGATTGATTGCAAGAGGGGTTGTTTGATCCCCTGGGGTTTTATATGTAGCATGCCTCACATATGAAATAAAAATAAATTCTTTATTAGAAATTGCTCACAGAGTGATACTTGGAGATCTGTAGATAAGAGAAAAATCTGACAGGAGGTTGTAGCAAGGTGGGGTTGGTCTCTTTTCCCAATTAACAGCAATAAGGCAAGAGGGAACAGCCTCAGATTGTGCCAGGGGAGGTTTAGATTGGATTTTAGGAGAAATTTCTTCTCTGAGAGTGTTGCCAAGCACTGGCACAGGCTGCCCAGCGAAGAGGTGGGGTCTCCATCCCTGGAGGTGTTTAAAAGACTCAGTGATAGGGTTTAGTGGTGGCCTTGGCAATGCTGACTTGGTGATCTTAAAGGTCTTGAGCAGCCTGAATGACTCTGATTCCGTGAAATGGATGGTAATTTCTGGGCTTCTGACTGCTCCTTTGTTGCATCTCCTTCCTCTGCCTTTGTTCTGTGCCTGTTCACTTGTACAGCTGGAGACAGCACCTGACTATTGCCTCATTTTCTCTGTTTCCCTAATGTGTCAGTCCAGTCAGGGAGTTATGACATTTATGTAACTGAGGGAGGCTGCTTTTCCTGGAATTTCTGCACTGTGCAAGAAACCACTTCTGGAAATGCAGCCAATCTAACCCCGTTTTTCTAATGACAAGAACTGCCTGGCTTTTCATGACCAACCCAAGGACCATATTGGTCCAGTCCCTCCACAGCGGTTTTAAGCTTTGAATAAATTGGGGATTTTGTACTTTTGAATATTTATGCATTGTTTTTGCTTCCCCCCATTGTGTTTGTTCCCTGTGGAATGGGCATTTGTGGGACAAAATTGTGTTAGGGGGACTGGAGCAGAGTCCTAAATGACAAATTGGAGTTGCAAAAAACTGTTTGGAGTGAGACATTAATGCTCTGCTTTGTCAGGAAGACCATATATATATATATTCATGGTATAGATGTGCATTTCCTGCGTACACCTTGGTTTGGGGAGTCTTTGGACTACTCTTAATGCTGAAGCTTTGGTTCCAGGAATCAGAAGACGCCGCCTGGTCTCGCTAAATTAAGTTCAAATCAATGAGCAGCTTTAAAGGTGCCTTCAAACCGCTGTGACTTTGTGTCTGTCCTTGGTGCAGGAGCTCTGGATGTGCTGTAAACTGCCCTTCATTTCCTTGCTGCAGGGATCCAGAGTTTCTGCAGGGACCTGGTGGAGGTGGCAGACATCCTGGAGAAGACGGCCGAGAGCGCCGCGGGCCAAGCGGAGCCCAGCGACCCCAACCCCACCCTGAAGAAGATCTACGAGGGCCTCTCCCTCATCGAGGCCAAGCTGCAGAGCGTCTTTGCCAAGCACGGCCTGCAGAAGATGAACCCTGTGGGTGGCAGGTACGACCCCTACGACCACGAGATCATCTGCCACGTGCCGGCCGAGGGCATGCAGCCAGGCACGGTGGCGCTGGTCACGCAGGACGGCTACAAACTGCACGGCCGCACCATCCGGCACGCGCTGGTCGGCGTGGCCGTGGAGGCACAGCACTGACGTGGCCCTGCCTGCTCCACCTGGGACCTTCCTGAGCTGGGGACAGCCCCAGCTGCAGCTGCATGTATTTACTTATTTATTGAGCTGGGTTTGTGTCGCGCGGCGGCGGCGGCGGCGCCGTTGGTTCTGAGGTACTTGTGTATTTAATGATCCTGCCTGGAGTCCCTGGAGTAGTCGTAGGAGCCCTGCTGTTGGTCAGAAAGTGGTGGCACTGCAGCCCCTTTCTCTGCTTATTTCTCCATGAGGGTTTGTGTGGGGAAGAGGGGAGATATGGGAGAGGGAAATTCTCTTCTTGTCTCCCTCTTCCCTCTCTGAGGGAGACTCCTGCAGTGGCCTTCGGAAGAGGAACTTCTCTGCCTCGCTTTCCACAGCTCTGTTAAGGGACTGTAACAATACTGACCTACCTCACTGGGATGTGGTGAGGCTTTTCCTGTGCAAAGCACTGGGAAGAGTCCAAAGGGATGAGTATTATTATCACCTGGATTTGATGTCTTCCCTTGTCCCCAGGCCCCTCAGATGGGGTGAAGATGATCACTTGAAATGACTTTTAGGGGCAGCTTTTTCTTATGTTGCTTCAGGAAAACAATCTGGAGTTCATGAAATCTCTGTCACACTAGAGTTGAATAGAGATGAGGGTTTAAAAAGAATTCAGTTGTTAGGTCAGACTAATGTTCATATTCCTTCTCCAGGTAAAATTCCAGCTTGACTCTTGTTCCCACAGGTAAAACAAGGGATGGAGATTTGTGGTGGAGCCAGAAAACTGTCTTCACATCTCTTAATCTCCCACCAAAATGTATATTTTAGAGGAGAGTAATTTCTCTTCCCTGGTGGGTATTTGTGCAGCTTTCAAGCATGATAAACTATGTGCTCTTTGTTGCTGCTGCTGGCAAAATGGAGCTGTGCCCTTAAGCAGGAAGTCTGGACTGTTCTATTTTCTCAGCTCTCCAGTAGAGATCCTCAGATTACACCAACTTGCAGTTCACATTCAGATCCCACTTTCAATGGTCCTAGTAAATATTAAACCTTTTGGGTTTTGGTGCAAGGAGAAAAATCTCTGCTCCAAAGTCTCAAGTGCCCTTGAACCGATTTTAGCAGCAGTGACAAGAAAGCAAGAGAAGCAGAAGGCTGAGGAAGTGAAAGCTGACCTCAAGCTGTCCTCCTGGTTGGAGGCATGTTGTTGTCACAGCACATATGTATTTCCCACTGGCCCTATTGCCTGGGAGTTCATTTATCTCAGCTGAAAGGATGCAGTCACTGAGGAGGATCAGAATTTAACCCTTTGCACAGCAGCAAGCAGTCTGATGGCTGAAGAGCAGATAAGCCACGAATCCAGGAATGGTTGTTTTTTAAGTTGTTTCTTACTGCTTTGTTCATTCCTTTCCTTTTACTTTTTCGAATTGGATCCATAACCTGACAAATGCACTTCCAAAACCGCTTTACTTAGAGTGGATGCCATCACTGGTTTGGAAGAAAATTTATTCTTCTCCCGTTCCTTTGCAGGCTTCAGCTGAAAAACCCTTTTATGGTGGACTTCAAGATTATCACAGCCTTTAATATTGACAGTCTTTCACCTGGGGAGGCTGGGTGCAGTTAGTGGGTTGTCATCCCAGAAATGTAAGGAATCTACACATTTCTGACCTGCTCCATGCCACCTTTTTTTAGGGGCAGCTGTGGTGTGAGTCTGTAGCGGGGCCTTTTTGGAGTGTGGGTTTCTGCCTCTCTGCAGAAGGTTCTGAGGGAGGTACTGGAGATTTCAGCCCTGAAACAGCACTTCTGGCAGCTTTAGCTCATGGACAAACCTCTTGTTCAGTGCTCTTGTATTATTATCATGTTTTTGGAAGTTTCAGAGATAACCAGGACTTCCTGTTCATTGTTCTGCTGAGAGGTCACCAGGACACGCTGTTTCTCCAGAGAAGAATGGGTAAAATATGAAATGTGGCAGTAAAATCTTGCTGTTCTTCCTCAAAAGTGAGGAGCCCATGTCCTCAGCTGGAAGGAACAGTGGGGTCTCTGCTGCCTCTTCAGCCCCTGCTATTTCAGCTGAGTCTTGCAGTAGGAGGGAGAGCTGAAAACCAACTCTGAAAGTGGAACTTTAGTTGTAAGGAACCAAACAGAAGCACAGACATTTTACACAACAGACAGTTGTATGGCACTGAGAGGCTGCAGCTGGGTGTGACCAGGAGTGATGGGATCCAAATCCTCTTTAAACTCACCCGTGGAGCCACTGCACTGTGAAAAAAGTGTTACAGCCACTCAGTCCAGCTTGGGTTTGCCAACTCTGCCTGTCTCCTCAGCCAGTACTCACCCACTTCTGCCTTAAGGAGATACCCTAAAATGCACTCCAGAGCTTCTGTTTGTACTGAGGGATGATTTATTCAGCTTGTCTGTCTGGGGTCTGATTTCACTGAGGCACTGCTGTGTGGCTGCAGCAGGAATCTGAGGGAATCCGAGGGATCCAGTTCCTGTGCAGTCTCTCCCACCCTCACAGAGGCTCTGTTTCATTTGGGGCAAGTTCTTTTCCCAGTCAAACCTACAAAACTTCTACGGGATCCTATCAGGTTTTATGATTCCTGTGAAATGGACCCAATGCTGAGACTTTCACAGATGTTACCAAAGAGATAAATCCTGTAGCTGTTGTTTGTCCCAGTTTCTGCTTCCTTTGAAAGGTGAAGTGAAAATGAAATAACCAAACCTGGATTCCATCACAGAATCCAGATTTCTCAGACAAAATTCAATTCTCTTGCCTTTCAAGCACACTTAATGATGTCTTTTGTCCTGGGTGAGGTTGTGGAAGGGTGGGTTTAATTTCTTCTTGGTCATGAGCACGGCAAGATCTGAACTCTGACCAGGAGCAGTGCAGAATGAAGTGAATGTTGCTTTGTGAACCTTAACTTCTCAGTGCTTCAGCAGCAGAGCTTCTGTTGGAAGAGCTGTGATCGCTTAATAGCTCTTAGCAGTCCCTTAATTAAAAAAAAAAAAAAAAAAGTATTTAAGTTTTCTATTGTGAATATTGTAGTATTTTTTTATTTTAAAACTCGAGATGTTTTGATATAACTTGCAAAGTCAAACGAACAAAGCGTTGCTAATCTCCAAAAATCTAAGGCCATTTAGATGGGGGGGAAACGTGTATATATTGTATTTTTTGTGTTTTTCTGTGCTCTTTGTTTACCCAAAGGTTCTGGCTGTATGAAAGACAGAGATATGTGGGAGCAGTGCAAGGAATTGACAACAACATTTGAGTTGATGTTGGAAAGAGCTGATTTCCTTTAGATGTCCAGATACTGTCCATTTGCTAATAAAACAGAAGAATTGCAGTGACTTCTCTTGCCTTTTTCCCTGCCCCAAACTGCTGCTCATTCCAACTCCAGCCAGCTGGGACTGCACATTGCAAGGTTTCTTGCTATTCCTGGTCTGTGAAAAGGGCTGTGGGCCATCGCAGCACTTGGCTGAACATTTCATTAATGATGTTTTTGGTGGACTCCCAGAAATGCACACACACAGGGATGTTGTCAGGGATTCCTGCGTTGATAACCTGCCCAGGAGTGTCAGTCCCTGCTATTTCCACACCTTCTACCATGTCTGTTCCTGGATGACTTTGTAGAGAAATGTTTTCTGCCAGCCTCTGGTGGTGGTTGGTTCAGCAGAGCTCTGCCAACAGCTGAAATCTGGATATTTGGGGTTATCTTTGCTTGGCTTTGCTGCTTGTTTGCCCCTGTGTGTGATTGTGCTGCAGTGCAGTTAAGGCTGGGTTAATTTACAGGGTGCATTCACACTTGTGGTGCCCACAGGCAGGCTGTGATTCCAGGGATTTGTCAGAGAAAAGACGAGGCTTTCTCTGTAAGGGTGTGTTTGTAACAGATTTCATTCTCTGCAAAAATAGCTGGGCCTCCATTGCAGCTTTTGCCGTGGCAGGTGGTGCCATGTGGGTGGGCCTTGTTCTCCCGGAGCTCCGAATGCCCCCAGGCGCTTCTCCCTGCAATAAAAAGCGTTTGCAAAAGCCCATTTACAAATAGCCTTTATGGGGTGAGATCAATATTTCCCTGCTGCAGATCTGCCAGCAAAGCCAGCCGTGATGCAGGGGTGATGTCCCGTGGCAGGGGCTGTTCCTCACCCTGCCGAAAATGCACGGGCCCTGTTCGGTGTAACCACCCCAGCCCAGGAAATCCTGCTGCTGCATTGGGCAAGTTCTGGCTCTGCTGGTTTTCCTCTGCAGCAACAGCGAGAGTTGGGAGTTCTCAAACCACCATCTGCAGAAAAGCCTCGGAGCTTGGGGCAGAGCATTTTGCTTATGGCATGATATTCCAGAACTCCTGCGAGCAGGGAGGGGACTGGGAGCGGCGCTGACCTGCCTGGGAGCCCTGCTGTGTGCACAGCAGATTTCGTGTCGCCCACAGCCCTGCGGAAATCAGGCTGCTTAAGTAAGAGCTTGCTAAAACCCGAGATGTGCTGTGAAGATATTTGTGTGCTGTGTTTTAAGCTGCTTCGGATCGTCGTCTCCCCATCCCGGTGGGATCCTGCCCATTGTGAGGGTGAGCTGAGCAAGAGTAATTTTTGTCTCGTGCCCACCCCAAATATCCACATTTGAGGTTCAGGGTCGTACGTGCAGAAGTCTGAAGTGGCTCCTGGCTGAGGAAAGGAGGGGCCTGTGCTTGTCTTGTGTTTCCCGGATACAAGTTCAGGTGATGAATTCTCAAAACAAAATTTTGTCCCTTAGTAAAGAGCCAGCCCTGGGCTAGAGCAGGCTCTGGGGCTGTAATTACATGTCCAACCTGTTCGAGAGTTTTTGCTCAGCCTTTGCTCTCCTTTGTAATCCGAGCAGAGCAGGCTCCCGTGGGATGCCCTTGGCACAAGCCGCTCGCTGTCAGGCACCTTGTTTTGCCCAGGGCAGAAACTCCTAGCAAAAGCTGGAAATGCCCGAGCTGCTGCATGAGCAGGCAGGACCCAGCCTGCTCCCCTCAGCCGGGCACCGAGCTGTGGGTGCATCACCCCTGTGCACATGGAGCACATGAGAAACGTGCTCTGGCACGGCGGCGGCAGCCCCGCGGTGCTGCGGGGCAGCTCCTGGGCTGGGCCCGAGCTGTGGGATGCGCTGAGGAGCGGAGGGCAGCGGGGATGCTCGAGGGGCCGTGCCTGGGGTTGTTCCAGGCTGCCGGGACCCCCCGTGCCCCAGCGCCGCTCTCCGCCGGGGGCTCCAGCACCCCGAGCGCTGCGGGGCTGCGCTGCCCGGGCTGGGGCCGCCTCCCCTCCCGGGGCCGCCTCCCCTCCCGGGGCCGTGCGGGCTCCGGGGCGGGGCGCGGGGGGCGCGGGGGCCGAGCCTGCGGCAGGGG
>VZTJ01002595.1:131966-145198 GCA_013397795.1 Orthonyx spaldingii | reverse complement strand
GGTGCGGGGTGGGGTGGGCATCCGGGTGCCCGCGGAGGGGGCCGGCAGCACCGGGCCGCCTCCCTGCCCCGCTGGGGCCGGTACGGAGCGGTCCCTGCGCGGCCGAGGGGCCCCGCACCCCGCATCCCCATCCCGGCGCATCCCCGCGCATCCCGGCGCATCCCCCCGCTCGCAGGCGGCGCTGGCGCTTCCCCAGCGCGGCCGCGCTTGCGGTGGGACCCCCGCAGCCCCGGGGCGCTGCTGACCCGGCCCCTCGCCGCTCTCGCCCGCAGCCGTGGTGGGCGCCGGGCTGGGGGGCTCGGCCGCCGCGTACTTCCTGCAGCAGCACTTCGGGCCGCAGGTGCAGCTGGACGTGTACGAGGCGGCGGGCGTGGGCGGCCGCCTGGCCACCGTCACCGTCAACAAGCAGCAGTATGAGAGCCGCGGAGCCTCCATCCACTCCCTCAGCCTCCACATGCAGGACTTCGTCAAGATCCTGGGTGAGCGTGGGCATCCCGGCGCTTGCATGGCCTCCCTCGCTGAGCTGGGGGCGGGGACACCCCGGGGCTCTCTGCTCGGGGCAGTGGGGAGGGTGTGTGCCAGTCCCCTTGGCACCCCAGGCATGTGGCGAGCCCCGTGCTGTCCGTTCAGCTCAGCCCTGTTGTGCCCTGGAAGAGGAAGGGATGGGGTGGTCACCATCAGGGGGTCCTGGTAGAGTTAGTGCTGGGGGGGCTGGTCACAAACTGCCACCAGTCTGTCCCAGTAGGCAGCAGCAGCTCCATGAGACGCCCCAACATGATCTGGCTGGGATCCCATGCCTTGGGGTCTCTCATTCCTGATGCTCCTCCAAGAGCATCTTCGCCCATATCCCTGCCGTGGATGCGCCCGGTGCTGGCCTTTCCCAGGGAGGGGCAGCCATGAGGTCCCTCTGCTCCCCACAGGCCTCAAGCACCGGCGCGAGGTGGCCGGGAAAAGCGCCATCTTCAGCGGGGAGCACTTCGTCCTGGAGGAGACCGACTGGTACCTGCTCAACCTCTTCCGCCTCTGGTGGCACTACGGCATCAGCTTCCTGCGCCTGCAGATGTGGGTGGAGGAGGTGATGGAGAAGTTCATGAGGTAGGACAGCCCGCGGGGCTGGGGGGGTTTCCCTGGCACCAGGAGGTCACCGGGTGCCCCCTGCTCCCGTCCCCTGCAGGATCTACAAGTACCAGGCCCATGGCTACGCCTTCTCCAGCCTGGAGGAGCTGCTGCGCTCGCTGGGCGGGGAGGCCTTCGTGAACATGACCCAGCGCTCGGTGGCCGAGTCCCTGCTGGAGGTGGGCGTCACCCAGCGCTTCGTGGACGATGTCATCGCCGCCGTGCTGCGCTCCAGCTACGGCCAGTCCGTGCTGGTGCCCGCCTTCGCAGGTGAAGCCACCTCTCTTTGCCCTGTGACACTCCTCAGTGTCCCCTCTGCGGCCAGGCTGTGGAGCCACCCTCCTCTTCCTCTCCGCAGGGGCCATGTCGCTGGCGGGAGCCCAGGCCGGCACCTGGGCGGTGGAAGGAGGGAATAAGCTGGTGTGTTCGGGTCTGCTGAAGCTGACCAAAGCCAACGTCATCTCAGCCAGGGTGACAGGCATCTCCCTGCACAGCTCGGGTGAGCCTGGGCACGGCTGTGGCTCTGGGGGCACCAGGGCGGGAGGTTGGTGGTGGCAGCGTGGGGGTGCTGGGGCTGGAGAGCATCCTGGGCCTGGTGAGGCATTTGGGAGAGGGCCTGAGGGTCTGTCCTTCTCCCTTTGTGTGTTCCAGCAGGACCCTGCGGTACCAACCTCAGCCCTGAGGTCACCCTCCCTCCCTCCTGAGGTCCCTCAGGTCCTCCTGTGGCACATCCTTGTTGCAGGCTTGCTCCCCCATCCAGCACAGCAGAAGAATATCTGGGGCCTGGGGGTGGGCTGCGTTCCTCCGGTACTCTTTGCCTCCACTAGGTTGGTCTTCTCTGGAAACATTTCCCAGAGTCTTAATAAAGTCTTTCTGCCACCCTAAGGCATCAGCAACTCGTCCATAACCATCAGGTGCTGTGGGCCAGCACTGGTGTGTACTGGAAAACTGTGGGATGGAGGTCAGGTTGGAAAAAAAGAGGGCCAGGACAGCACCACCTGGGGCTCAGGGCTGCTGCTGACTGTCCCTGTCTCTTTTCAGAGGGGAGAGCCCTGTACCAGGTGCACTACGAGAGCACTGAAGGCCAGGGCTCAGCTTTCTATGACCTGGTGGTGGTGACGACCCCGCTGCACCCCAGCAGGAGCAACTTCACCTTCGAGAACTTTGACCCCCCCATCGCCGACTTCCCCGGAGCCTTCCAGCCCTCCGTCACCTCGGTGGTGCACGGCTACCTCAACTCCTCCTACTTCGGCTTCCCCGACCCCAAGCTGTTCCCTTTCACCACCATCCTCACCACCGACACCCCCGACCTCTTCTTCCACGCCATGGACAACATCTGCCCCGTCAACATCTCGGCGGCGTTCCGGCGCAAGCAGCCCCAGGAGGCCGCGGTCTGGCGCGTCCTGTCCCGGCAGCCGCTGGACAAGCAGCAGCTGAAGACCCTCTTCAGGTCCTACTACTCGGTGCAGGTGGCGGAGTGGCAGACGTACCCCCGCTACGACGCCACCAAGGCCCTGCCGCCCATCGTGCTCCACGAGAACCTCTTCTACCTCAGCGGCGTGGAGTGGGTGGCCAGCTCCATGGAGATGGTGGCGGTGGCGGCCAAAAACGTGGCCCTGCTGGCCTACAACCGCTGGCATCAGGACCTGGAGAAGATCGACCAGAAGGACTTGATGCACAAGGTGAAGACGGAGCTGTGACACCCGTGGGGGTGGTGGGCCGGGAGCTTTGGTGTGTGCTAGCCTGGGGAGTATTTATTGCCTTGGGGAGGCCAGGGGGGCTGGGGGACAGGGGACAGGCTGTGTCCCAGTGACCTGAAGGCCTTCAGGAATACAGTTCCTGCCCGGTGTTGCCGTGTCTGTGCTGTGTGCCTTGGTTTCCCTGTTCCCTCACCCCAGGCTCTCCTGGAAAGGAGCCTGTGCCTTCTCCTGAAAAAGGGTCACTGTGTTTGGGAGGGATCTTGGGGGGTTTCCAAGAGTGGACTGGAGCACTGGAGCAGGTGGGTCCCCTCCGAGCTTCCCAGCTCCCCCCACAGTCTCTCCTGCCTTCCTGGCTTTGCCCTGGCAAACTCACAGGTAGGGCTGGAGATGCCATGGCCTCTGCCGTGCCTGGAGCCTGACCCTGCTGCTGCCCCTTGTGCCCCAGGGTCCTGCCACGTGCTCTGTGCAGCTGGGGGTGTCCAGACTTGTGTTTGGGGGGCAGAAAAGCCTCGGTGGGAGAAGCTGGGCGGGGCAGAGGGGCAGTGTGAGGGGCCAAGGCAGGGGCAGTTCAGACCAGGGCCAGCAATGCGCTTTATTGAGACCTCAGAAGCTGCCCAAACCACCAGCAGCTCGCCCCACTCCTTGGACTGCCTGGCCTGGCAGAGAGGAACTTGCGGGAGGTCTGGGAAGGACTGGGGAGAACTGGGAAAGAGGGGAGGGCTGGGTGTTGCTGGAGCTGTTGCAGCGATGGAGCGAACAAAGGGAAATGGGGACTTTAGGAGCGGGGGAGGCCTGATCCTGATCCTGATCCTGATCCTGATCCTGATCCCGATCCTGATCCTGCCCAGCCAGAGTGACCTGTGGGCAGCTGCCTCCCTCTCTCCCCCAGCCCGTAGCTGAGCTCCTCCCTGGAGGCTGGGGGCAGTGGGTGTCAGGGACCGGGTGACTCGCAGGGGCTGCCCCTGCACTGGGTGTCCCCTCAGCTGGGGCTGAGGGTGAGCGAGTCAGCAGGGGAGTTTTGAGGAGCTCTTGCACAGGGACCTCCCCTCACCCTGATGCCCAGCCAGGTGAGCTCTCCCAAAGGGCTGGGAGAGAGCTCAGGAAGCAGGAGCAAGCTGGTTAGATGCCCACGGGGAGCTGCAGGGGGTGGCTGTGCAGCCTCAGAAGATGCAGGTGCAGCCCACAGCGATGGTCTCCATCACCATCTGGTACTTCTTGGGGCACTTCTTCTTCCCGGAGGGCCTGGGCCCCTCCTGGGCCGCGCCCGGGCAGAGCAGGCGGCGCACGGGCAGCCGGCTGTAGATGGGAATGCTGGCCATGGTGCGGTCCTCCTGCATGGTGAAGGGGTTGATGCAGCCAGTGCAGAGGCACCGGGCCTCGGGGATGTCTGCTGGGATCCGCGTGGCGTCGTGGTTTATCCTGGGGGAGAGGGAAAGCAGGACAAGGCTGGAGAGGTGGTGCTGGGGGCAGCGGGTGGCCGGGGTGAGATGGGGTTCTGCATCACATCCTGTGGCCACACACGCACAGCCCCGGGGGCTGGAGCCCTGTGCTGGCACAGAGCCCCCCTGCCTGTCCCCGAGGTCCCTGCCCCAGGCTCACCTGTAGGCCCAGGGGGACAGGCTCCTGCGGTTGGACCTCCAGAGCCTCAGGTTCACCTGGCACTTGGTGTCCCCCGGCTCGGAGCCGTTCCTCAGCTGGCGCACCATGTCCTGGATGCTGTGCTCGTACTCTGCCATGCTGCTGTAGGGCTCCTCCGGGGCCCAGGCCAGGGCAGGGCTGGCCGTTGATGGCCGTGCCAGGCCCTTTCTCCTGCCCTTGGCCGCCTTGCTCTGGTCCTTGGCTGCGGGGACCAGGACCATGGCGAAGGTGAAGATGCAGAGGAGACGCTGAGGAAGGAGGAGGATGGTGAGTGGCTGCTCAGGCTGCAGGACTGGCAGGGAAGGGGAGCTCTCCCTCCTCCCAGGGGTCACCAGGTGATGGCAGGACCACACTGACCTTGGGGTGGCACATGCAGTGCCCAAGGGCAGCGCTGGCCTGCAGGTGAGAGGCACCTGAGGGCAGTTTGCAGGGATGGTGGGCACACGGTCATGAGGAGCTGCAGAGCCCCTCGCCCTGATGGCAGCTGGCAATTTGTGTTGCCCAAAATCCCCCTGCCTGTGCTGCCCGAGCTGTGCCCGGTCCCTTCCCTGCCCACCCCGAGGCAGCTGCGTGCTGGGAGGGACCCAGCTCAGGCTGTACCTGGGCAGCCTCTGGTTTAAAAGGAGCCTTAGAGATGAGACAGTCAAGAATGGGATCTTTATCCAAACCCTCCTCTCCCTCCCTCTGTGCTCTGAGGACGGTGAGAGAGAAAAGATGCCTTTTGCTTCCCTTCTCCCTCCGGCCTCGCCGGGCCGAGCTGCCGTGTCCGGCAGGCTGCCCAGCAGGGAACAAAGTTGCTTTCTGTAGTCCTGCTCCCTGCTATTCGTGTCCCTGCAGCGGCCCAGGCAGCCCCACACCCTGCCCGTGGGTGGGCAGCGCCCTGGGGCCCAGACCCCTCGGCCAAGGCCGCTCTCCCCGGCCGGTGCCGCACTGTCCGGCCGGGCTGGCGAGGCTCTGCCCACCCAGGCTGCTGCATCCCGGCCGTGCCAGGCGTGGGAGCGATGGCCCTGGCAGGCCACAGCGGGCACCTCCCAAGCAAACAGCCCCAGGTAAACAAGCGTGCAAATCGTTCTGTTAGAGAAGGAAAACGAGGAGCGAGCCCTGAGCCGCCGGGGAGGCACCTACCAGGTTTGGAGCCCGCTCCATGGCCGCGAGCGGTGCCGGCCGCTGTCCTGCAGTGTGGCCGGTCCCTGCAAGCCGGGCAGCTAAAAAGGGAAAGCCCCAGCCCCTGGCTGTGCCCGCCAGAGGTGTGTCCGGTCCCCAGGGTGCCAGGGAGCCTCGGAGCAGCCAGGGCAGGGGGCCAGCGTGGTCTGGGACTCGGCCACCCGCCGCCGCCCCGGGCGCTGGCTCCGCTGGTGGTGGCGACTGTGGTCAGTGGCGGGTCCCCCCTGGCCCAGGCAGCCCCGAGGGGCTCTCTTGGCAATAACGTGCTCTGGGGAGGGGGTTTGGGCTCTGCTGGTGCCACCAGCATGGTCACAGCCCTGAAGGGGCCAGGAGGGACGCGGCTGCTGGGCTGGCGGAGCAGGGGCTCACAGAAGGGGCAGGGGTGGCCGTGTCCTGTGCTGGCAGCAAGGTGAGCAGGTGACCTGGGGCTGAGGGCGCGCTGCCATCTGTGTGCCACCACCAGCAGCAGCTCTGCTGTCCCCAGGAGCCCCCAGACCCTTCTGGCCAGCAGTGAGGCGGTGGCACCCAGCACTCCCTGCCCTCCTGCTCTGTCTGTCCCCAAACCCTTCCCCTTCTGCTGTCCTCAGCTCCTGCCGTGGGGACACAGCAGCTGGGCCACAGCTGCCCGTGGGGCTGAGCCCCCGAGCTGCAGGGTGCTGGGTGTTGGTGGGTGCTGCTCTGGCCTGCCGGGGCCAAGCACCGGGGTGCAGGGTGCTGCGGGGGGGAAACTGAGGCACGGGGGTGCTGCCAGGGGACAGGGGCTGGCACTGCTCCCTACCCTGGGCTGTCGCTGTCCCTGCGGTCCAGTGCCACGCGATGGTGCTGTCCGCCAGCCAACCGCTCCCAGCCCTGCGTCCTTCCCGTCTGCATCCCTCCTCCTCCTCTCCATCTCTCCGTGCATCCCTCCTCCGCTCCACCCCGCCCTGCATCCCCTCCTCCTCTCCATCCCGCTCTCCATCCCCCCCGCATCCCTCTCTACTCCCGTCCGTCCCGCCGCAGGCGGATGCCCGGCGCTGTTCCCCACGCTCCCGGGCGGCAGGCTCTGCCCTGCTCCTTTGCTGGCAGCACTGGATGTTGTTTCCCTCCTCCTCCCGCCTCACTGTGCATCCCCAGGGATTCGAAGGCCCTTGAGCTTTGTAGGGCGGTGGGAAATTTCCGCCTCCTTTTCCCAGTCCATGAACTGGGCCTCTAGAAATCCCTGTAAATAGGATAAAAGTCCCTGTACCCCCAGCTCACGCTGTCCCTCTCCTCCTGCCAGCCCTGGGATGCAGCAGGGAACAGTCCAGCTGCTCCCACCCCCCACCAGCCCATGTGAACATCCCCAAGGACAGCCCCAGCACAGCATTTTGGGGGCTTTGCTGTCCCCTTGGCTGAGATCTGAGCACAGAGTGTCCCGTTTGTCACCTCAGGACCTGGCAGAGGAGTCCTGTAACCACCTGCCCGTGCTTCAGGGGTAGGGCAGCACCCGGCCTTTGGCCACCAGCATTTTCTGGGGTGCTGATCCAACCCCTGCCGGCACCCAGCGACTCCACCCCTGTTCTGAGACCCCCAGGAGGGCCGGTGGCAGCCCCGGGGCGCCTGCGTGTGCCGCGGCCGCCTGCGTTGTGTCAGCGCTCGGCAATGCTGTTTACACTTGAGAGAGGCGCAGAGGCATCTGTGCCGCAGCCAATTACCCAGTTTTGATCTTTTTTGGTGAAAAGGAAACCAGGCCTTTTCAGACATGGCCAAATTTGATAAGCTGGGGGAGGCGGGGGCGGGTGCGGGAGGCTTTTCCCCACCGGCCTCGCCGAGGGAAGGGGCTGGGATGGGGAGGCTGGGTCATGGCCAGCTCTGCCTCCAGGCTGGGACAGGAGGGCTGGAGGGCTCCCTGTGCCCGTCCTGGCCGCAGTGCCGTCCCTGAGGGAGCAGGGTGTGCCGGGGTGGGAGTGCTGGAAACCCCCCAGGGCTCTCCTGGGAAGAGGAGAGGTGCTCTCGGGTTTGTACCTGCTCATCCCTGCTACTGTCACTGCTTTGCCACGGGAAACTGGGGTGGAGAGCAGGACCTGAGATGGGGAACAGGGATCCAAAGGGGGCAGGAGAGGCTGTGAAGACAGGCTGCACCTGCCCTGAGTAAAGCCAGGTGCTTATTTGGCAGATAACCCTCGTGGCACCCACAGCTGTGCCCCGGCCTGAGGGATGCAGGGCAGCCGTGCCAGGCTCGTGCTGGGCAGGGATTGTGTGGCAGAGCACACCAAGGGAAATGCCGGTAAGGGAATGGGGTGAAATCAGACCACAGTTCCATACTGGCAGAAAACAGCTTTGTGCATTTTTCCGCAAGCAGGAATGTCGCTGCAGGGGTGGGAGCTGCTGGTGTGGGGTCTGCAGTCCCCTCCATCTGCTGTGGGCAGCGTCACTGTCGGTGCCACTCTGCAGGGCGTGGCCACTTCACTGGGCACCAGGCTGCTCCAGAACCCGGCTCCTCGTGGGGTTTGTGAGGCCCCAGCTCACCTGAGCCCACGCCCACCCCGGGGCCAGACAGACGGCTCTGGCGGGAGGCTCCAGCACGGCCACATCCCTATCTCTGCGTGAGCAACATTTTCCACTCATCAAAGGAAAGCTCCAGCGAGCTGTCCTGGCCAGAGCCAGCCCTGTGCCGTGGTGGGAGGAGAGCCAGGGCTGGGGGCCTCCCATGTCCCCCCAGAACCCCCCTGGCAGGTAGTGCAGGCCCAGCCAGAGCACGGAGCTCACATCCTTATTTGCACAACTGCTCCAGAGACGCCCGAGCCAAAAAGGCTTATTTTAAGCTTGCTGGAAAAAGAACATTGTTTGGTGGGAATTAAAACTCCCCGTTCTCAAAAAAGGGAAAAACAAAAAGTGCTTAATTCTGCCGGCTCCTGCCATTGCATAAACACGGAGACACGGCACGGCTGGACAGGGCGGCCAGGAATTCGCTGCTGGCATCGAGTGGGGTGGGTGCTTTTCCCCAGCAGCTGCTGTGGGACAAGGGCCCATCCTCTGCGGTGTCCCCATGATGCAGACACTGTCCCCAAAGCCCCCATCCTGGCAGGAGGGGTTTTCCCGAGGGAGGGAAGGGGCTTTGCCCCGCTGTGGTGCCGGGGTGCCGCGGGCAGGAGGGGTGACCGCGCTGGCAGCCCCATGTCTCGCTGGCCCGGGCTTTGCGTTATTTATATTATTTATATGATTTATACAGCCCTAATCCAGCTGTCCCGGCGGACCTTCTGCCTGCCCGGGCGGGGAGCTGGGCGATGCTCGGGGCTGGCTACAAATCTCGCCCTTCGCATCCCACGCGGCAGAGAACAGCCAGATTCGGGCGGCGGGCGGCAGAGCCGGGCAGGGCTGGCCGCTGGGGCTGGGGGCCGCGGGGACAGCGGGGACAGCAGCACCCGAGCCAACAGGAGGCTCCGGGGGGACCGGAGGCGTCGGGCAGCGGCTGCGGCAGCGCCGGGCGGGCGGGCCGGGGGAAGATGCGCGTCCGGCACCTCCTGGCGGCCCCCCCGGCACATCCATCATCACCCGCCCCGCGTTCGCAGCACGGCGCTGCTTACACGATCCAGACGCGCAGGTTCCTCCTGTCCTGCTCCTCTCCTTCCTTTTGTTTTCTTTTGCCTCCTGCTGCTGGAGACGGAGCACCTGATGGAAAAAGCCTGCTCTGCTGGCCGGGCTGGAAACAGCCGCTTCCTTCCGTCCCTGCTCGGCACAGCGCCCGCTGCGCGGCCGGTGGCTGCCCCGCTGCCTCCCTGCCCCGGTGCCCCTTGTCTGGTCCCCGATGGTGGCACTGGGGGAGGGCTGGAGGGGCTGGTGTGAGCGCCCGGCACGGACAGACCCTGCGGAGCCCCTCTGGCTGCTCTGTGCGGGGCGGTCTCAGGTCCCCACAGGACAGAGGGGAACAGAGCCACGGTCACCTCCAGGCCGGGAGGCACTGCCTGGCCATGGGTCCCCTCATCCTGCCCTGCCCCACGCCCTGCTCCCTCCGTGACCCCTGTGCTTGCCCTCTGACCTTTCCCAGCCCTTTGGGCTCCTGCCCTCAGCCTGTCCTGGCTGTGCCCCACTGCCCACCTGCACAGGGCATGGGTGGGCAATGCTGGCTTTCCAAAGAGCTCAGTTCTCCTTCCCCCTGCAGCCTAAGGCAGTCAGACACCAACCCCAGAGTGCTTTGGAGGGGTGGCTGCATTCTGTGCTGGATTGCAGAGGTGAGACAGTCCTGCCAGGTGCCCCCTGCACCCCAGCTCCTGCCTGTGGGCAGGGCTGGTCCTTCAGCCCCGTGTGGGGCACACGGAGCAGCCTGGAGCCATCCCCACCAGCTTCCCTGCAAGGCCAGGGGCTGGAGGATGCTCCCAGGGACGTGCTGCCAGGGCAGCAGTGCCCTCCGGGTCTGTGAGGAGAAAGCCTCTCATTTGAAGGGCTTTGGTGGCTTTTTCTGGTGGGCTGGAGTCCAAGTTCCCAGGGCAAGGCGAAAGGCGGAGAAAAAAGGGAAAGCTCAGCAGTGGCACTGACGTCTGTCCTGGAGGGCTGTGCTCAAGCCAAACCTCTCCGTGTCCCTGGGCAAGGGATCACACGCAGGGACCCCCAAACTCCTGGGGAATCATCACCAGGTGGGAACCGGTGGTTTGAAGCAGACAATCTCCTGCCCTGGTTCCCATTCCCTGCTCCTGTGTGCTGCAGTCTGGGGAGGGAAGGGATGTCCAGGGCAGCACAGGCCAGTCCTGAAGGTCACCTTCAGAGCTGCTCCAGCCCAGCTCGCCCATTAATCACTGCCCTGCCCCTGCAAGGGGTGAGGGAGGCAGGGGCTGTCATTACACACGGGCTGAGAAACGCCCTCCTGCCCTCCAGCAGCCTCCTCTGATGTCAGGCAGCAGATGAAAAGGTGGAAATGTGTTTGTGTGGCTTGTAGGAGAAGGGTTTCTCTTATCACACCCCAGGCTCTTGGGAAGGTGGGAGCAGCCCAGGAGCTCCCTCTCCATCACTGCCCCGTGGCACCACCCCGTGTGCAGCCAGCGGTCCCCTCCCCGCCTGCCTGGGACAGAGCTGTCCCTGCCACTTGACCCCTGCCCTGACACCCAGCCAGAGAGGCTGGAGGTCAGCGGGAGGTGGGAAAAAAAGTCACTTTTGTGGAGATACTGAAACAATCTGTGGTGAGGAGGGATGGCTGGGCAGCATCTTAGTGAAGGAGTAACAAAAACAAACCCGCGCCAAGGAATCCTGCTTTGCCCCAAATGTTTTTCTTATGGAGTTGTAATAAGACAAGAGCTGTAAAGATAGTAACCTCCTAAACATTACCTTATTAAGGCTTCTCAGAAACCACAGGGCACGACCCCTCTGGGTCATGGAACAAGAGCGCAGCATCCAGCGAACAAACAGAGGCTAACGTTACATTTTTCACTTCATTTAGGGAACCTGGTTTCTAATTATAGTGTTTGTTTAATGACAGCCCTTGGTCGTGCCTCACTCAAAGCCAGCCCCCCGAGAGCAGAGGGACAGGGGAGCGAGAGGGCTGGGAGATCTCCCTGCTGGCTCCCAGGGCGTTGGATGGGGATGAGCTCCGGCACAGCGAGGGCTTTGGGGGTTGGAAGCGGTCAGGGAAGGTCTGTGCCCAGGGAGAGCCCCAGCGTGTCCTGGGGACATCCCACAGGTGCTGTCCCAGCTCAGAGCTGTGCACCAAGTTCATCTCCAGCAGGGGAAGGGGCTGTCCTGCCGTGGGCTGTGCTCTGTGCAGTTCCCATCACATGTTCAGTGAGCCTGGGCTCATCTCCGTGCCCCGGTGACAGCAGGCAGACCTGCTGGGAGCTGGCTGCTCCTGGGCCCTGGCAAAACCAAGGCTTGTGCTGCTAGGGGCCACTGGATCTCTGTGTGTGCAGCAATTCAAACAAGGATTGGGTTTTTTTCCCAAGCAGCTCCCAGAAAATGCTTCATATTCCTGGCCAGGTACCTGGCGGGTGGCTCTGACTCCTTGGAGGACACCAGATGCCTCTCCCTGCTGGATCTGGGCACGCTGCCAGCAGATCCAGGCACTGCTGCTGCCATCCCTGCTCTCCTGGCCAGTGCTGGGCAGCTTTCTGGTGCCTCGTCCAGCACAGGCTGGTTCCCTGTTCCCCCTTTCCTGGCGCTGGCAAGGCAGCTCCCTCTGGGATGAGGGATATCCCCGGGACACACACACAGGTGCTGAGGGGATGTTCAGCTCCTGGTGCTGAGCTGGTGCCTCAGGGATGCCAAGCACTCCACACCATCCCTGTCAAAAGCCTGGCATGGTGGCAGAGAGGCCCTGGCCTTGGGGCTGTCCCAACAGGCTCGGGGGTCCAAGGATGGTAGGAGCCCTCTCTGGGATGTGTTTCTGGTGGAAGTCCTGCCCTGCCAGACTCTTACTCCACATTTGTCCCCTCCGAGGTTACAGCAACCACTGTGCCTGTGCATGGCTCAGGATCAGCCTCCTTCTCACAAGCCAGGACCCCCTGATGGACACGACACCCTGAGGCCAGGACACCCCAGACCCCAGCTCTGTGCTCCCCTCAGGGATTGTCACCACCTCGTAAAGCCAGAGCTGGAGCTGGTGGTGTCTCCCCATGCTCCCCGACTCTCCCTCAGTTATTTCATGCAGCAGAGGCTGTTCCTGCTGCTCCAGAGCTGCGCTCATGCTGGATTCACTGCCCGGGGGGGCCAGCACAGCCCTGTGTCACCCCGGCAGCGCAGCGGTGTCCGCAGCAGGGACAGACTCCTTCCTTGCCGTGCCAGGGGCTGATGGAGCAGGATGATGAAGGCGCTCGGTGCCGGCTGTTCCCCGCCCTGGCTGCCAACTGGCTGCTCATCCCGGGGGCCCAGTGGTGGCTGGAGGCCATACACGGACTCATGGTGCACACGGGGCTGGTGATGGAGCTCCCACACGCTCCCCGCGCCCCCAGCACCAGGGAAAGTCCCACGTGCACTCAGCCCCGCAGCCCCGGCCTGGCCACCACCACCCCACAGGGCCCCCAGCCCCGGGGACAGTCGGAGACCTCACCCTGCACCCACAGCAGAGCCCCAGCACTGCTGCAACGCCTTTTTTCCCAGGCCAGATGGAGCTTTTCAAAGTCAGGGGAGTCACAGGACACCTCAGCCAGGCCAGGGAGCATCTCCGCTTGGGGATGGGCGCCAGCACCGCCCCGGCTCCCCGCGGCCGCCCAGCCCCGCCGGACCCCCACTCTGCGGGCAGTGGGATGTGTGTCCCCCCCGTGCACGATGCATTTCAGGAGGAAGTGAGTTATTCCAAGCAACTTTCTCCGGCCGGGAAGGCCCGGGTTCCCAGGCGCGTCGCTGGCAGCCCTGGCCGCTCTCCTCCCCCTCGCTTCCCCCAGCCCTCCTTCCCTCCGCTCCCCCTCTCCGCCTTAATGACTTCCACATGGGCCTCTGGCAGCCCGAGCCAAGCCTCCCAGCATTGTCTGAAATCTCCAAATTTAGAAGAAATATGAAAATTGTCAAGCGGCCCTTCCTTAGGGGGTAAAAGCAACACTGGGCCGCGCGGCGGCGGCGGCGGCGTGGGGGCCACGTGATGGCCCCCCAGCCAATGGATCCCCACGGCGCCCCTGACAGCGCGGCCGCCGCGGCCTGGCCTCCCCCGCCAGCTCATATAAGGGAAAAAGAAAA
>VZTJ01002595.1:121856-131953 GCA_013397795.1 Orthonyx spaldingii | reverse complement strand
AAAAGGTTTTTCCAGCTGCTGAGCAGCCTGCGAGGAGTTCTGCACCCAGGGCTCCCATGCCAGCTGCTTCAAAAAGGCCCTGCCGGCGCGGCGGGGCCAGTGGCGGGTTGCGGTGCGCCGGGAGGAGGTGGCGGGCACGTGGCCGTGTCCCCACGGTGCCCCAGGGCAGGTGTGGGGCTGCAGGTAGGTGGCTGCAGATGGAGGGAGCGGGAGGGGGCACGGCTGGGTGTGTGGGGCAGTGGGGATGGCGAGGTTGGTGCTGGAAGTGTGGGAGCTCCGGCTGTGCCCGCTGTCTGTGCCAGAGGCGGAACACACAATTCCTCCAGCATCCCCCTGTGCCAGCCCATCCCGGGATGCTCAGCCCAGCTGACTTTGGGGAGCTGGAGTTTGTCTGTTCATCCCAGGAGGTGAGTGGAGCACAGCCAGGAGCAGGGAAATCTGCTGGGCATGGAGCTGGCGAGGAGTGGCCGAAGCCACCTCGGGGTTAGGGAATCCTGAGCAAAAGGTTCCCCAAAATCTCTCCCCATAGCTCCGTCCTGGGTTCGCCCAGCTTTGCAGATGTGGGGACAGACGCTCGCAGGGCTGGGGGAGGAATTGCTTTCTGCTCTGTGGATGTCTGGGTTGGGAAAACCAGGAAGCCGGAGGTGAGCCCGGGCGGGTGGGCTCCCCACACAGTGGGGACATGGAACCCCTGCTCGGCTCCTCCGGCCACCTGTGCTGCTGCCACTTTTGAGGGAGAACGAGCTGGGGAGGGGATGGGGCCAGGGCTCACTGCCCGAGGCTCGCAGGGTGCTGGAGCCGCCGTCCCCAGTGCACTCACACCGAGCGGGAGAATCCGCTGCCCGTGGATTTTGGGACCCCAGCACCAGCCCAGCCTGTGCCCTGCCTGGCTCTGTCCCCAGGGCATGGCCCTGGCCGGGTCCCCTGGTGTTATCCCAGTGCTGGCACTTCCCCGGCCCCATCGCTCCAGAGAGGGAATGGTGGCTGCATCCTCAAACCCCCGGAGCTGCTGTGGTGGCTGCAGAGTGTGTGACCCTGTGGGGGCTGAGCCCTGTCCTGGCTGTGGAGAGGGCACGGGGAGGGCAGTAGATGATGGCCAGCAGGGCTGGTGGCCTTGCAAAGGCTCCCCAGGTGGTGCCTGCTCCCTCAGGGCTGCCTTTGAAGGGTTTACGGCCGGCTCCGTGCTCTCCCTCTGCTCCTACAGCACTGGCAGTGGCTGTCCCCTCCCAGTGGGTCACCTGGGGACACTGTGCCCGGTGGCTGTGAGGTGCCATGTCCCCCTGCCTCCTTCCTCTGCAGGGACAGCCACCAGCTGTTACTGGGGTCCAGCACAAGGACAGCGGGTCCAGCCAGGGCACAATGGCATCCCCGGGGGTACAGGTTCTGTGTGGGCTCTGTGTCCCACAGGTCACTGACAGTGACCAGGGCACTGCAGCCTCTCAGGCCACCACGGTCCCAGTGTGTCCCCACTCAGCTGTTCCTCAAGAGCTTCCTGCTGTTGCTGCTTCTGAGGAGTTTGCAGCATCTTGGCACCGGGATGCTGCACGTGGGACTGGGGAGCCACTGGTGGGCCATGACCTGTGTCCCCATCCCAGTGACAATGTCCCCAGCACAGGGCTGTCCTGCCTGTGCCCAGCCTGGCTCCCCAGAGCCTGTGCACCATCCAGGGAGCCCTCCAAAGGACAATGGATCTGCCTCCCCACCGCCGGCCGGTGGGAGAGAAGGCAACGTCCAACAAACACAGGCAGACGCCTCCGCCAAAGATTTCCCAAGCAGTTATCAGCAGGAATTTGGGAAAGGCTGTGTCTAGACAGGCTGCAGCTCTGGGTGGCTGCTGGATAGAGTGGCATTTCCCTCCACACTTGTCAAGAGAGAGTCTGCAGATGATTAAGAGCCCTTTTTTTTCCTCTTGGTCTCCTTTTCTGTCCAAGAACCACCCTTGTCCCTGACCAGGCTTTTCCGAGGCTTGTTCCACTGCAGCCCCAGCATAACCTGCCTTTGCTCATCCCTGGCATCCTGCTCCTCTCCTGGGGCTAAGTGGGAAGAGCCAGTGCTCAGCGCTTGGTGTTTCATCCTGCAGTGGCTCCTGGAGAGCAGAGCTGGGATGAGTGGCTCGCTCAGCTCGTGGTCAGTGAGAGCTCCGGCCATGGCACCGCTGCCTCCTGGGCAGTGAGAGCTCTGGCTGTGCAGGCTCTGTGCCGCTGGTCACTGCCACTCCATGGCAGGCTGCTGGGCAGTGGCGTGGCACAGACAGGAGCACGGCAGTGCAGGGGCTGTGCCAGGCTGGGGACCCGACTGTCCCCAGGGCAGACCCAGCACCTGAGCCTGTGCGGGGCAGAGGCAGCGCCAGCTCAGCAATGAGGCAAGAGGCTGGAAATCGGAGCTCTGGGGCTGTTTCACCATGCCCTGACCTTGGCTGGCAGCACGGAGGAGGCGATGGGAGCAGCCCCTGCACAGGGGAAGGCTCCAGTGGGGCGGGTGAAGCCCGGGCACATCCTGTGGCTCAAGGCGGGGGGGTGCTGAGGGTGCTCGCTGCTCCTGAATCCCAAATCCCTTTGTCTGCCCAGGACTGTGCATATTCACAGGGATCATCTCAGCCCTGTCTCCACGCCTGGCTCTGCCCTGGGTGGTGACAATGTGCTGCCTGCCTGCTCTGGGATGCTGGAGGAACTGGAGCAGTGTGTGCCCAGCAACAGCACCCGCCGGCCGGGCACAGGGAGGGCACAGGGGAATGGGGTCTCCTCCTCCTCCAGCAGCCACCAAGGGGTCACTGGCTGGGAGGTGCTGCTGCTCCCCCAGCCCTCGGGATGCCTCATTTCTGGCTTAGGGCAGGGACAGCAGGGACAGGAGCTGGCATGGCCATGGAGACAAAGGGCAGGGGCTGGAGACAGACTCCATGCAGAGCCAGTGCCTGGGCTGCAGGGTGAGGGCTGGAGCTGCTTTGTGCTGGTGGACAAGCTGGGCATGGCCATGCTGTCCATGGGGAGGGGGACTCTGGAGGGCTGGCAGCCCTGGGCCAGCCCTGTGCCCCACAGCGTGCACAGCTGTCAGCTGGGGAGGTGACAGACGTGTGCGTGGTCAGCCTGCCCGGGGCTCCACTTGAGGTGACACATCCAAGCAGGAGCTTCTGAGCAGCAGCATCTGCCCTGTCCCACCATCACTGAGACCTGGTGTGGGCAGTGCTGCAGCTGCAGGGGATGGTCAAGGTGCAGGAGGGCCCTGCAGAGCACCGGTGCCACTGCCCCAGGGGGTGTCAGGGGGCTCGGCCCCGGCAGGGTCTGTGTTGGGATGGAGGTGTGACAGTGCCGGTGTGGTGGCAGGGACTGGGATGTGCTGGCAGTGCTGGAGGCTTCCCAGCCTGGGCCAACAGGATCCGTGGGGGCCGGCTGGTGCTGTGGTCTTTGCCCTGAGACCTCAGGGAGGAGCAGATGTCCCCCCTGTGCAGGGACACCCCTGGCACGGTGGCAGCACAGGGCCGTGGGCAGCTCTGCCTCTCCCTGGGCTGGGCTCTGCCGGGATGAGCCGCTCCCCTTGGACAAGGGATGGCAGCAGCCGGGGCCTGGGGACGGGGCTGTGGGATCTGATGTGCCACACGTGGGGCAAATGCTCCGTGCTGGTCAGCAGGGCACCCTGGTCTGGCTGTGGGACCAGCCCAGTGGCCACTGGTACTTAGGACAATGTCTCCCTCCCAGCCTGGCCTTTTCAACTGGGATCCCTCAATTTGGGATTTGTGGTTCCCTTTTTTCCGCTCTCCCTTTTAAACCTTAATTTTTAAAATTTCATTTTGGTTGTTCTCCACCTCCAGCCCCACAATTCCTGCCAGAGCTCTGCAGGGGAACGATGCCTGTTACACCAGTCCCAATGTAACTTTTGTGCTCCCTGTTTTTTCACATCTCATCTCCCGAGCACTGGGAACTGGAGCCGTTTAGGGCATTTTATTTTAGTGTCTTTTCCTGCTCGGCTGGGCAGGCAGCAGGCAGGGCTGGGAAAGCTGGGAGCCTGTGAGGGACGTGAATTACAGCCTGGGCTCTGCGGGAGCGGAGATAAGGTGATGGAGCTGGGAGAAGCAGCCAAAGTTGTGGCAGCTTAAGGAGCACACCATGGCCTGAGGAGAGGGAGCCTGGGAAGCTCCTGCATGCCCACCACGCCAGGTGCCCTCAGCAGCTCCTGCAAGGGCAGGGAGGAGCAGAGCCCGCGAGCGAGGAG
Organism: Orthonyx spaldingii; assembly: GCA_013397795.1. Classification (NCBI taxonomy): domain Eukaryota; kingdom Metazoa; phylum Chordata; class Aves; order Passeriformes; family Orthonychidae; genus Orthonyx; species Orthonyx spaldingii. The sequence continues at coordinate 127,747 of VZTJ01002595.1, read as the reverse complement.
GATGCTGGAGCAGCCTCCCCGCACTGCTTGGGAACAGCGTCCACGGGGAGCTCTCCGGGTTCCCACCAGCCCTTCCCCGCCGGGCTGGAGGCCGGTGACGTGCTGGCCTGTCCCCTCTGGGACTTCACCCCTGCACCACTTCCTGCAGGCCGGGAATGTGACGTGTAAACAGAGTGGGAAGACTGGGGCCGGCCTGGGCTCCCACGCTCCGTGTGCCCCACGCCGGCCCCGGCGCCAGCGGCGTCCCCGCGCCCCAAAACACCTCCCTGGGCTGGCACGGGCAGCAGGCACGGGGCTGGGCAGGGAGAGCAGCTCTGGGAGGAGGAGAACAGCCAGGGCTGGGGAGATGGTGATCCCAGGGCCGGCAGCAGCGGGGAAGAGCTGAGGCCGTGGGAAAGGCAGCGGCCAGGCTCCTGTGGGCCTTGGCTCTTCCATGGCTCCTTCCAGCCACAAGTCCTTGTCCTGCTGCTCTTCCCCTCCTGGAGACTCCTCACCCCCACGCCAGGATCTGCAGCTGGAGGGTTTCAGCCCCTGACACAGCACTGGCACCAGTGGGTTCTGCATGGCAGTGGTGGCCAGGCAGGGACAGTGAGGTCAGTGACAAACAGGGAGGTGGCAGAGGCCTCGCTTGTCCCTGGGCTCCCTCCAGCCATCCGTGCCATGCCATGCCATGCCATGCCACCACCCTGTGCCTCGAGCACTGTGGAGGATCCCAGCTCTGCAGAGACACCAAATTAGGTGATTTCTCCCTCGCTCAGGCCCCACAACCCAGACGTGCTCTCCCCTCTGCACCCAGCCCCTGCTCGCAGCCCCCCAAACCTGCTCCTTTGTTCTTGGCATTATAATTCATCCCAGCAAAACCCAGCGAGCACAAGCAACATCCCCCTGGGCCCCCTTGGCTCGTCCCCAGCAAGGGAGATGGGGGGAGATGGGGGCTGCTCGGGCTCCAAATCTGCCTTTTTGACCATAAAAGGGCAGGCACGCAGCCCCGGCAGGAGGATGGGAAAGGGAAGGCAGAGCTATTTATAGCTGAGCATCAGGACCTCAGCCTGAACTCGGGGTTAATCAGCCTGTGACCAGATTAGGATCTCCCCTGGCCCCTCCATTTTCTCATAAACCTTTGATTTAATACCAGTGCTGGCGAGGGAGGGAGGCAGGAAGGGAGAGAGGAGGCACCTCTCCTCTGCAGAGGCCACCGTGAGCTGTGGGGGCCGGGATGGAGATGCTGAGGGATGGGATGGAGATGTTGGGAGAGCTGGAAGGCCCCAGTGGGAAGGAGAATTGGAGCTGTCCTGCCCCCAGCTTGTGGTGCAGAGTGTCAGGGAGTGATCGCTCCCTGCAGGGACCCAACAGCAGGAGCTGCCCTGGGGTCAGCCCCTTAAATTTGTGGAGTTGAGTGAATCTTTCCAGCAATGACATGTTCTCCGACATGATCCCAGTTCTCGTCACCCAGGAGGGGCTTCTGAGGGGGTTCTGGGCAGGATTGACCCTGCCTGGTGCTGCCTTGGTGGTGGCATCAGAGCTGTTTGGGAAGCTGATGGATTAAAGCTTGTCTGGGGTAGGGATGGGGTTCTGATGGCTGGTGGAAATCAGGATTTTGGGGGCCAGGAGGGGAAAGGGCACCTGCAAGGGATCGAGCATCACCTGGTGCCTTCAGCCCCGAGAGAGCCTGGAGTTCACAGCAGATCTTCCTGGCCGGAGGGCTCAGGCGTCCCTGAGGAGCCTCAGCCTGGCCTCGCAGGGCTGGGGAATTTCAAGGAGGAACAAATCCCAAGTGCTATTAAAAAAGGACATTTCCTGCAGCGGAGGCCTGCCTGGAGAGGGGAAAGGGCGCTGTGTTGTAACCGCGGGGAGGGCCGAGCTCTGACTCAGCCCAGCGCTGCGGGAGCAGCTCGGGGTGGCCACGGAGCTCTCGGAGCACTCGCCCACTCCTCGTCCTCTGGCGTCACCAGCAGCAGCAGGGGGACACAGGGACACGGCTTGGGACAGGCAGAGCTGGAGGTGAGCGGCGGGTCGGGGCACAGGCAGTGCCAGCAGAGCTGCTGTGACCGTGGAAGGTGCCAGGGGACTGTCCTGGCCATGCACGTCATGCCCTGGGCACCCTCTGGACACCCTGAACGCGGGATGTGGCAGTGGCTGGTGGATCCCAGCGCTGGCAGGACCATGATCCAGCCATTTGTCATTCCGGAGTCTTCCGAATGCATGTGGTGCGTTACACTCACACGAGGGAAAGGAGCAGCCTGGGGCTGTGGCTGTCCTGGCTCAGGGGACACTGGTGTCCCCACAGACAGCAGCAGTGTGAGTGTGGCACCAGTGGCATGCTGGTGGCAATCGTCTTTCCTTGGGAATTTGGGAGAAAACCGCGAGTGGGAATAAGGGAGACGGCAGGCCCTGCAGTGCTGGGGTTTTGCCCCATCTTGGGGACACAGAAGCCAGGACTGGGGTGTCTGCCTGCCCTGGGACCCTCTCTCGGGCAGGGCTGGCTGGGCTGTGGCAGATGTTTTGCCTCCATCCCGGCGGGATGTGCATTCCTCCAGAGTTTCTCGGCGTTTCTTCCCCCGCCAGCACCTCCCTGGGGACGGCAGCTGAGCTCTCCCAGCCCTGCACCAGGGGGGCACACAAGGCTTTGTCCTGTCTTTTCCCACCAAGGCTGGGACAGTGGCAGGGGGAGGACAGGGATGTCCCCAGGCCCAGCGCAGGGATCCCCTCACACCTGGGGACCTGGAAGTCACTCCCAGAAGAGGAGACGTGTCCCACACCTCTGGGCTTTGGGTAAAGATGGCTTGGAGCAACAAAGGGAGGAATTTGAGGGACCATTGTAAGGTTTGTTGTGTGCACAGAGCTGTGGGCAGTGCTGTCCCCAGGCCCATGGGGTGCTGAGCACCCAAAGGGACCCCACGGCTGCTGCCCAGGGTGGGACCCAAGAGCTTGTGGCTCCGAACTCAGCTCTTCACCGCTCTGCTGACGCCCATCCTCTGTGTTTTACAGGCTCAGCTGTGGCTGTCCCTGGGGTTTTGAAGCTGCTGAACACACGAGAGGATGGTACAGCCCCTGAAACGGCCACCACGAGAGATGGGCAGAGCTGATGTGCCACCACGCTGCCACCACGGGCACCACCACAGGCCCTTTCCTGGGCACAGGCAGGGACACGTCGGGGGCTGATTTTCCCCTGGTCAGCCATGCAGAGGGGGCTGGATCCCAGAGGATGGAGCCCAGGGATTGGATCCCAGGGGCTGGATCCCAGAGGATGGATCCCAGGGGCTGGATCCCAGGGGCTGGATCCCAGAGGATAGATCCCAGGGCACACTGCAGTGCCTCACATTGCTCCTGCAGAAAGCACAGCAGCCCCTTCCTGGGGGTGTGCAGGGTGCCAGGCAGGGGCTCTGCAAAGGCAGGAGGGTCCCTGCAGCACCTCCCCTGGTTCTGAGTCCCCGTGGCTGTTGTCACATTTGGCAGAGGCTCAGAGCTGGCCTGGCCATTGCTGGTACAGAGACAACCCCGTGCTGGCCAAGGCTGCTCCAAACCCTCCTTCCTGAGCAATGGATGCTGCAGTCCTGGGGCTCCACAGTGCTCTTTCCCCACTCTCTCACCCAAAGAACGAGGGCCAGCAGCGGGGGGAGCCCAGCCCCGTGCACGGGGTGGTTCCTGCCCCAGGTCCCAGCTGGGTGAGCGTGGCCGGGGGGGCCGGGCCGGATGCTGGGGCTCACGGCAGAGATGGAGCATCTGCTTCTCATCAGCTGCTGGGGCTGCTGGGGCTGTGATGGATGGTCTGTTTATCAGGTTCAGCCCTGCTCAGGATGTTAGTGTTCTCCTCAGAAGGATATTTTTGGGCTCAGCCGCTCCCTCCATCCTCCCTCGCCTCCTGCTTCCCCCCGGATCTTTGCTCTCCAGGCCAGGTGGGCTGAAGCCTGTCCAGACCCAAGGGGGGAGATCCTGGGTGCTTCTTTCCCACAGCCCCTGGGAAAGGCTGGGCTGGGCTCTGCCAGCCTGGGAATGGATCAGGGCAAGGTTTGAGCTCGGGAAGCCGAGGTGCAGCCAGCTGCAGGCTCCGGGGACAAGGACAGGGGTGGGGAGGGACAGCAGGAGCTCTCACATGCTCCTCATGTGCTGGGGCAGGGAAGGGGCAGGGAGGGACGTGCTGTGTGGCACCCACAGCCCCACACCGCCCTGCTCACCCCCCATCACCCTCACCCTCATGCCCAGCTCTGCACCGGCTCTCTGGGGAGACACATTTGGGATTTAGAGGCAGCCCCACCACCTACCCATCCCCTGTCCCTGTCTGTTCCTGCAGAGCTGGGGCCAGGCTGAGCCACCCAGCCCAGGCCTGGGACGCTGGGGACACGGGCACACAGCTCTGGAGGCAGGGGACACCTCTTTGCCTGCACCCAGACTTGGCCTGGCAGTGTCCCCAGCCACGGCCACGCAGCGAGGGGGCCACGGCCACGTCCATGTCTCCCAGCCCAAGGTGCAGTGCTGCATCTCTGGTCAATTGGGAGTCTGAGATGAAGCACTGTAGCTCGGGAAGGGAGGAACTGTGCACCCCGGGGACCCTCAGCCGCCAGGACAAGTGACACAAGGAGCGCTCAGCCCTGGCTGCGGGAAAAGGGCTCATCCCAAAGCTCCCAGCGAGATCCAGGAGGTTTAGGAGGGTGGGGAGCTTCTTCCTTGCAGCAGAGGGACCCCTGTGTCTGCTCAGGACCCTCAGCCCGGCTCTGGGCAGCAGTGGGAGGGGTCCCACAGAGCTGGGAGGGGTGGGGGCACAGCAGGGACATGGTGGTGGCTGCTCCCCGTCAGCCACACACAGAGCCCGGACAGCGGCGAGGACGCACGGGGCTGGCACAGAGCCTGGGCTGCCGTGTCCTCAGGGTCCAGTTTTCCCAGGAATCCCTTAGGCACTAGGTTGGGGATTCCTGGAAATACTGTTCTTGGGGCCACGGCTCAGCGGCCCAGCCCATCCCATGGGAGCCGCAGCCTGCAGAAGAGCCGGGAATGGAGGTACGGGGCCACAGGGAGGGGTGGGAGGGGAAGGGGGAGCCCCTGGAGGTCCCACACGGGGGTGGTGGATGTCCCTGTGGGTCACCACTCACTGCCAGGGGTGCCACTCACGGGCAGGTGGCCTCACTGCTCCTGCCCTGCCCGGGCCACCCAGGGTCAATAAAGGTCTCGACTCCCGAGTGATTCTGTCCCGGCCGGTCCTTTGGGGCTGGGAGCAGGGTGGGAGCCAAGGGGTGGTGCCAGCACTGTTTGGGGCAGAAAGGAGGGACAAGAACCACCCTGGGGGCTGCTGTCTTCCTCCTGTGCTGTCCCCCACCGTGCCCCCCCGTTCCAGCCCTGCTGATCTCCTGCAGAAGGGACATTGCTCTGTGATCCTGTGGGGCAGTGACACATCCCAGGCAGCAGCAGCCTGGGGATGGGCTGGGGGATCTCCCTGCAGCCCCCCAGGCACCCTGCATCCAGTCCTGCCTGCACAGGATGGAGAATCCCAGAACCGTTTGGGTGGGGAAAGGCCTCCAAGCACATCGAGTTCGAGCTGTGCCTGGTCCCCACCTTGTCCCCAGCCCAGAGCACTGAGTGACACCTCCAGGAATTCCCTGGACACCTGCAGGGATGGGGACTCCAAACCTCCCTGGGCAGGCCCTGCCAAGGCCTGACCACCCTTTCCAGGATGAAATTCCTCCCATGTCCAAACTGCCCATCCCCTGGCACAGCAGGCAGGTACAGGCAGCAGGCAGTTGCAGGTACAGGCAGATGCAGGCAGGAGGCTGGGCAGGACAGCAGGTGGCACTGCTGCCTCGATGGGAGCAGGCAGGGCCAGCCCATCCCATCCCATCCCATCCCATCCCATCCCATCCCATCCCATCCCATCCCATCCCATCCCATCCCATCCCACC
>VZTJ01002595.1:77839-121837 GCA_013397795.1 Orthonyx spaldingii | reverse complement strand
CCTGTCCCCAGGCCAGCAGCAGCCGCTGTCCCTGCTCCCCTGCCCAGCTCACGCCCTCCCTGCCAGCCCTGGCTGCGGGGGTTCACAGCCTGCCCCGGGTGGGTGCCACAGGGACAGAGACCCCGCGTGTCCCTGCTGCAGCAGGGCATGAGCCCATCCCTGCTGTGGGGACACTGCAGGGACCCCGTGGGGTGTTCAGGCTGGCCCCCATCATCCCAGCAGCTCAGGTGAGAGGCCCTGCTCCTCCAGGGACAGGACCTGGGGCCAGCAGGGGATGCCACCACCCCCACGCTGCTGGGCTGGCACTCCCCACAGCCCTGTGCCCACCTGGCCTGCTCCCAGCTCGGGGATGCCACGGCCCAACCACCCCCACGCCCATCCCAGTGACTCAGCGGGGCACAGCCCGCCCGGGGGGACGGTGACGCGGGGCTGGCACACCCCACACGCCCCATGCCCACCTCCCCTCGCTGCCTGCTCTGCCAGGACCTGCAGGCTCATCTGGGGAGGAGGAATGGGCTCACAGTGGGGCTTGGGATGGCCCAGGAGAACCCGCCCAGGAGGACACCCCAAACCCAGCCGAGGGAAAGGGGAAAGTCCTTCCTGCCCCACACGAGAAGGAAAAGTGGAAATCACAAAAGCTCTCCGGAAATGCGAAGCCAAAATCCAAGCCCGTGACAGCGCTGTCGGTTTGCCGTGGCTCCAACTACTCCGTTTCAACACTTTCCAGGCATTTGTTTTGGTTTTGGTTGTCAGGGGGCTGCAGGACATGCCGGGGCAGGAGGGAAGCCGTGTCTTTCACACACCCAAAGTCAAAAAATAGAGCACTTAGTTCAGGAAATGCCCGCTCAGAGAGCTGTGATTGTTTCCTTCTTTCTTTTCCCCCTCTGTTTTTTTCAGCCAGAAAATTCATCAAGGTTTACCCTGTCCCTGAGAGAGATTTAGGTTTGGACAACATTAATAATTTCTGGCCAGAAAAATCTCTTTAATTGGAGAATTCCTAGTTGCCCAGAGCTTGCCTGTGAACCAGCTGGCCCAGCCTCTGCAGGGATGCTCCAGTCTGGTCCCAGTCACCAAAGCAGGGCTGGGGTTCAGCTCCCAGCCAGGTGCTCCCCTTGGAATTTTCCAGGTGCATCTCCAGCTCCAGGAGTGCTGATCCAGCCACCTGACAGGGAAACTGAGTCACACACCACTGTCTTGCCTCCAGAACAACCCAGCCAGGGCTCTGCTCTGCCCCAGCATGGTGTGGGTGAGGATAACCTGGGCAAGATGCCACCCTGGCACCCGTCACAGGCGCCCTGCCTCAGTTTCCCCGCTGTTGGCACAGAATCCCCGGGGAATGCTGAGCCTCCCAGCACAGCTCAGCCTGCCCGGCTGGCCCAGCAGCAGGCAGCCTGTGCCGGGGGCTGCCGAGGCAGAGCCTGCTGTGCCGGGAAGGGAAGGGAAGGGAAGGGAGTTGTCCTGACTCAGCCGGCAGAACCGGGACCACCTGGGAGCAGCAGCAGCCGCTGGCACCGCCCCGGGCGCGGAGGAGAGAGGCGGCAGCAGCAGCGGCACAGAGGGGCTGCTCCCCTGCTCGTTCTTCGCCTGCACGTGTTCCCTGCTCTCTGCAAAGCACCCAGGAGGGGAGGCCAAGCTGCCACGCTCCCTTTTTTGGGCAGTTTTTCCCCTTCCAGAAGTCCTGGGCTGGCCGCACACTCAGGGCTCCCTGGCAATGCCCCAGGGGCTGCAGGGCAACACTGGGGTGTTAATAAGGGGATGCTGCTGTGGCACCCACGTGCCTGAACCCCTTCGGCTCTCAAACCACCCCCAGTTTTGCAGAAACTCGGTGGCCATAAATCCTCCCCTGTCCCCAGGACTGCCTGCTTGTGCTTCCCTGCCTTCTCTCCATCTCCTGTGGGCCACATCCCTGCAAAAATTCATCTCTTAGGAAAAACATCTCTCAGAGCCCACAGCCACCCCTGTGACAGGCAGGAGGTTTGTCCCTGTGGGGTGGAGATGGACAGGAGGGCCTGGGTGTCAGGGAAGGTTCCCCTCACTCCTAGAGACCCTCAGGGCGGTGTTTGGCAAGCCCAAAGGGATTGGGGGCAGTGCCAGCCCCATGGTGGCCACACTCCCCCCGTGACCCACAGCCCACAGCCGAGTGCCTCAGCACTTCGTCAGCGGGCAGCAGCAATCGGCTTAAAAATAATCCCCATCCGTGTCCTGCGCTGGCCCCGGGCTCGGGGGGCTGGGAATGCCCCCTGCCAGGGCCCACGGGGCAGTCCAAGGCAGGGGTGGTGGGTGCTGGTGTGGCAGTCTGTGGACAACGCTGGCACCCCCGTGTCTCTCAGTGCTACCCCAGCAGGGCAGCTCATTCTCCTTCTCCAGGCTCTGAGGATGCTGTGACCACGCCCAGGTGCCAGCCCGGGTGTCCGGCTCGCTCAGCACCGTGGCTGTCCCAGCACCAGGCCCCAGCATGGTTTGGAGCACCCCCAGTTCAGCCCCTGCAGGGCAGGGTGTGCCTGGGCTGGGGGAAAACTCCTGGATTAGGGCTTTTTGCAAACGCAGGTTTTCCAAGGGCTCAGCAGGGCTGGGTGCAGCGTGTGCACCACACACGCACCGGGGCCCATCTGCATCCCCGGGGCCTTCCTGAGGATCCCTGCTCCTCCCTGCTCTGCACAGCCCTTCCAGAGGCCCTCCACACCCACCCCTGAGCTGTGCTGGGAACATGGGAATGGGGCTGGGGCAGCTCCATCCAAGCAGGATGGTGTGGTTCGGGTCCTGGGGTCTCACAGCATGGCAGGGACCCAGCTCAGGAGCTGCCCCTCAAACGCAGCCTCACAGGGCTGAGTCACTCTCAGGGATGGGATGGGATGGGATGGGATGGGATGGGATGGGATGGGATGGGATGGGATGGGATGGCAGCGTGGCTGTCCCTGTCCCTGCCCAGCACCCGCAGCCGCCCGGGCTGGGCTGGCAGCCACCCCTGTGCTGAGTCAGCCGCGGGCAGGCCGTGCCCAGCCGGGCGCGCCCCAACGCCGGCGGTGCCAGAGCCGCTGCCAAACGCGGCCGCCGTGGCCTGGCTGAGCTCAGCGCAGGAGCTTTGGGCACTGCCAGCACTCCCCTCGCCACCAGCCCTGTGTCCCCAGCACGAGGGGTGTCGGTGAGAGCCCCCAGGGTAGCCAGAGCCGTGCCCAGCCCGTGCCGGGGGAGGCCCAGCCCTGCCCGCCCCCCTGCTCCCAAACCCCTCCATCAGCAGCTCCCAAAGGCCCCAAACCTGCTCGCCCGGCCCCGCTGCCTCCCCGCAGCCTGTGGAGCAGAACCTGCCCAGGGAGGCACGGGGCACCTTCCCACCATGTTTCCCTCCCTCCCGCAGCCCTTGGGGCCTGGGTGAGGACGGGGTTTGACGGGGCTGGGCTGCCCTGCCCTGGGAGCAGAGCCCGCACAGAGCCCAGGGCTCGGGCTGAGCCCGGAGGGGCAGCACCCGAGGGCCCTGCTGCCCTCGTCACCAGCCCACGGGCTGCCACCAGCCAATATTGACTCAAGGCACAGCCCCACCTCGGCGCCATGGGCCTGGCTCCGGCGTTATCTCTCCTCCAGCCCTGGGTCCTTCCAGTGGGTCCTGAGGCTGCATCAACCCCACCCCGGGGCTGGGGATGAGCTCCTGTGCAGGGTAAAGCAGCACAGCACCATCCAGAGCAGGGCAGTGCCGTGACCGAGGCAGTGGGACCCTGTGCCACGCCTCGTCCTGCTCCAACAGATCCTCCCTGGGCAGCAAAGGGACACAAGCTGCCTGTGCCTGTGCTCCCTGCTGGACTTTGGTCCGTGTTCCTGGGAACCAGGAGAGGCTGCAGCTGGCTCCCTCCATCCACACTCGTCTGCATGGAAACCAGCAGGGCAAGCCAAACACAGCCAGACACAGCGCTGGGAGGCAGAGCCCGCCCGGGGCAGGAGCAGGGAGCTGCTGGGATGGGCCCTGGGGGGTCTGCACAGCCCAGAGACGGGGAGGGGACAGCAAAGCTCATGCTGTCCCTGTCCCCAGCACTGAGTCCTTGCTGGGGTCTGCACCCCGTGTCACCTCCCCAGCCCCTGGGCTGACACCAGCAGCCCTGAGCTGAGCAGTTCTCGAGGGCAGGAACACACACGGGACCTGTTCCCCTCCACCACGGGGGATAAATCCCACCCCTCCCTGCCAGCAGCCACAACCCAGACTTTTACTGGCCTCTCCTCCTGCAAACAAGCCCGGGCTGGGCTTTCACACGGCCTTTGAGGGAGAAAGTCAGCCCCAACCTGCCCTGCACGGCCTCACACCAAAGTGCTGGAGCTGCCGAAGCCGGGCGGAGCTGCCGCAGCCCACGAGGGTTGCACCGCTCAGCCTCGCCCCGGGTCTGGCAGCTCCTGAAGTGGGTCTGTCCAGCCTCGGAGAACAAGGAGAAACAGAGCAACTTTGTACTTGCCCTCAATTAACGAGTGACCTATTTAGAGGAAAATCTGGGCTAAGTGGGATGAAGGAGCTGGGACCGGCTGCTTGGGGGTGGCACGAAACAGCCTGAGCCTGGCAGCTGCAGAGCCGCTCGGGACAGAGAAGCCAGTTCAGAGCATTTCAGAAACTGCCCTGAAAGTTTTTAGGTGTGAAAGAGAATCCCAGTCTGGAAAGAACCTCACGCTGCACATCCCTTTCTGAGCCCACCAGCCAGGGGACATTCCCAGCCAGCCCCGGGGACTCAAAGGCAGGCGGAGGGACAGGAGAGAGGCACAGGGTGGGCCAGCAGTGGCTGGGGGCTCCCAGCCCCTCTCCTCTCTCAGCTGATGGGGTGGGAGCAGTGCAGGAGGGTGAAGAGCCCGTGTTCTCCTGCTGCAATCCTGCTGACGGCAGGAGCGGCAGCTGAGCTCCGTGGCAGCTTTGGAGAGAAGGCGTTGGTCGTGGCCAGGGAGCAGGCTGGGAGCAGAAGTGCTTATCTGGCAGGCCATGCGAGTCACAGGCATATCTCTGCTCGCAGAGCTCTGCCTCCCGGGCTGGCAGCCTCCGCTCCCGCTGCAGGGCCTGGGAGCGCCGCCGGTTCCGGCCCAGCCCCGCCGGAGCTGACGCTGCACCCGGAGGCCTCTCTGCGGGTCGGAGCCCCGCTGGCAGCTCGCACCTTGGAAGCCAAAAGCGCTTCCCACACCGCGCTCAGCTCCCCAGCAGACACCTCCCTGCTCCGAGCTATCAGGCACGGCCACACCAGGCCCGGGATTTATCACGCTCCTCCTGATGCGAGCAGAAGGAAGGAGCAGCTTATTCCCTCCCCAGCTGAGAGGAAGGCGCTGTTGTTTCTGGAGCTGGGGACCCAGGAAATGGGTGGGTGGGCTGGAGAGGGCAGCCAGGCTGAGCTGTGCTGCCCGGCAGATGTGAAATACTTCCAACACTTCACGTAAAAGTGACGTGCAGAGCACCACGGGCAGCTGCCTGCAGCCCAGACTGCAGGCACAGGTTATCCAGGCAGGCTCTCAGCTCACCTGGCACGCTCCACGAGGATGCAAGCCCTGACCTGGTCCTGCCAGGCTCTGCCCATGCTGCCAGAGCACTCCTGGCTCCTTCAGGAGCTGCTGAATCACTCCAGCAGCTCCAGCACCGCTCCAGCCTGGCACAGCTGCCCCTCCAAACCCCGCTCCACACTCAGGGCACTGCACAAAACCTTTTCCTTCAGGGGGAGAAGATATGACAGGTCCCTCAGCAACTGTCCCACTCGGGGCACACTCCCTGGGCTGTCCCAGGCCCAAGGGTGACCTCAGGCTGCTTTGTGTTCACCTAAAATCATCCACGGTGGGGTTTAGCAGTCAGGGCTTTTCCCAGAGGTGGTGGCACACAGCTGCAGGTTCAAGATAAACTATCCCCAGCTTTTCCACTCCCCTGGGTGTGCTGGCCTGCAGGCTGGGAGCAGACAGAGCTGGCACCAGCTCCAGTGCCACCTCCACAGCAGCTGGCCCCACACAGGGGTGCTCCCTGCTGCTCCCCCACACCAAGGTGAGGACCCAGGTGCAGGTGGGACTGAGCTCAGGCTTTGCCAGCACTTCTGAACCTGCTCCAGAGTGGACATGCAGGTGTCCAGAGCAGGGCACAGCCTCCAGTGACCAGCAGTGAGCTCCAGGGCAGCTGGAGAGCTGTGGGAGAGCTGCTGTGGAGCTGGGTCAGCCTTCAGCTCGCACAAAGGCTCAGAGCAGGACTCCAACCCCAGCTCTGTTACCACAGCAAAAATAAAAGCAGCCATAGAGCCACTGAGGAGGCTGCCCTGACCTTCCAGAAATGGGATTTGGGCACAAACACTTCTTTCCTGGAAAGTGTATCCTGGCATTTGGGATTCCTTCCCATCCCACAAAGCTCCCCTTGCGACACTGATCTGGGAGTACCTCACATTCCTGCAGGACCTCGGCTCGGCCACGGTAACAAACATCAGCAGCTGGGAAGTTATTTAGAGCAGCAGGACTGCTCCCAGCACTGCTTTCCTCTCCCATAACCTGCCAGAGGCCCTGCCAGCACTGGGGTGAGGGTCCCACTGCTCCCCAGACACACCAGATCCTCACAGGCTCCCCACCATGCCCCAGGCAAGCCTAGGAAGAGGTTTAGGAAGAGCCAAACGAGTTTTTTGTGCCCTGCTTGCTCCAGTATCTGAATTTAAACTTCTTCCTAGAGGGAAGCTGCAGAACGGGGTGTTTGGGAGGCACCGTGGCCACAGGGATGCTGCAGCTCTGGGACCCTCTGGCCAGTCCCAGGGAGCCAAAAGGAAGGCTGGGGTCAGAAAGAAGCCACCTTCCCCAGCCACAGCCCCTGGGCTGGACAGGGAGCCCCACAGAGGGTCACCAGCATGTCCCAAACCCAGGCAGGGCCCTCGGTGCCACCTGAGCTCTGCTGGGCACAGCTGTGCCCCGCTCCCAGGCAGGGGTGAAGGGCACCCAGCCCCGGCACTGCCTGTGCTGTGTTTATCCGTCACCCAGCAACCTGAGGCAAGCAGAGGGACAGGAGAATGGCTCTGGCTCTGCTTTCACCGACTGCCCGGCTGCTGAACCCCGGCACCAGCAAGGCAGGGGTGCCAGACCTCCCCTCACCCAGGACAGGGACCAGGCAGCTCCCCGGGGGGGCACAAACCAGAATGCTCCAGAAAAGAGGGACAGGCAGATGCCTGCACGATCTTGGCACTGGGATGGAGTTTGTGTCACAGCAACTCCTTCCTCCCCTGCTCCCCAGCCCGGGCAGGCCACGAACACACGGAAACACAGCCTGTGCCTCACCGACAGCCAGGTGCTCCCTGTCACGCAGGATCAGCTCCTCCTTGGAGCTGCCAGCCACAGCTGAGCCAGTCTGGGCAGTGCTGCCATCCCACCCTCCACGGCCACCACGGGACGCTGCCCGGGCCCTGCCAGGAGCTGGGGTTTGGGGAGCGGGGACAGGCGGCTGACAAGCCCCGGTGGCAGCCTGTCACTGGGAGGGCTGAGCGCAGCCAGCTCGGCCCCCACGAGCTGTTTGCACGTCGGGAAGCAAAACCAAGCCACTTCCAATCAGCATCAAGTTGCCCAGGCCGAGCTGCATCCCCTGGGAAGGGCTGGCAGAGGCTCTGGCACGCGAGGCAGCCCCGTGCCCACCGCACACCCACCCTGCTGCCCCCAAACCCCCGCCAGCACCTCGGGGAGGGGCACGATGTTAAAAGCTGTCAGTGAGAGGGAGAAAGGTCACTGAGCAGCGACTTAACACCCATAATCAGTTTATGGGATTTGTGACCAGCTTCGGGCCGGCTGGGAACGGCGTCAGCACAGCTCCAGCACAGCTCCACCTTCCCACGGCAGCGGTGCAGCTCTGGCAGGGGTTATTAACCTTCCCCAGGCACAAACAGCACAAACCCGGCTTAAAAAGCCAGCAGCAAACACCTCCTGGGCAGCCCAAGGGAAGAAGGGCCACAGCCAGGTTCTTCACTTCTTCTTCCCAGAGAAAAGGGGCTCGGGAAGGAAAGAATGGCTGCAGCCGGTTCCTCACCTTTCTTCCCCAGAGAAAGGGGGCTTGGGGAGGAAGGCTGGCACTTCCAGGATGTGTCAGCAGGGATTTCTGCCTGCTGTTCCACAGAGCAGGAGCTCCCCGAGGGTTGAGTGCCAGCCCTGGAGGAGCATTAACACCCCCACTCCCCGTGCCCACCCTCCCGGAGCTGTTGGCAGGCTCTGTCCCCACGGGTGACCCCGACCCAGGGGCACAAACAGCCCTGGCCCAACTCCAGCCTGGGAGAGGGAGAAGGAGGAGGAGGAGGAGGAAGCCAGAGCTCAGCACGAGGCAGGGCTGTGCCGGGGGGAAGCTGTCGGCACATGAGAATGATTCTATTTGCTGCCTAAGTGATTTTTCTCAGCTCAAAGGACTTGCACCAGTTTCCAGCTTTACCTCTCTGCTCTCCTCCCCCACTGCCTGACTGTGGCTGCCAAGGCAGGAAAACGCTCCCTGCTCCTCTCTGCCCGGTCTGGGCAAAGTCCTGCCCACAGCTCCCACCAGGTGAGGATGTGGGAGATGCCATCAGCACCCAGCTTGGTCTGGCTGCTCCACACCAGCACAGGCTGCCAGCCCCAGGCCGGTCCTGGTCTCCACTGTGCCCACTTGGATTTGTGAAATCCTTGCAGTTGCCCAGAGATGGGTTCAGGAGACTTTAATTCATCCACGGTGCTGAGCATCAGTTAAAAAACCCATGAGAAGGAAGCGCAGCAGCTCAGGAGAATCAGACACATCGGGGCAAGCTCTGCCCAGGGCCCAGCCCCGGAGATTCCCAGGTAAACACACAATGGTCTCATCTGCAAAAGTCCCAGTGCGCTGCTTTGGCCACAGCAACACGAGGGACTCACCTGAGGTACGAGGAAAGGACAGGATTTGGTCCTCGTGCCCCTGGCCTGGTGGCTCATGGAGTCCCACAAAGCTGAGTCACACAAGGTGCCCTGCCCCACCTCGGCCAGGCACAGGATTGTGCCGAGTCAGGCTCCTGCCCTGGGCAGTTACAGGGCTGTAAAGTGAGGGCCTGGATTGATTTCTCATGCACACAGGGGCTCTGAGGGCAGCCGGGAAGCTCCCAGGTCAGTCCACCCTGTGTGACAACACCGACACTCCTTCAAGGCCTCCCGACCATCTCAAATTGCTGCCATTCAAAAGAAGTTCAAAGTCTGCCACCTGCAAAACAGCTCGAGGCTCGGAGTTATTTCAGGGGTGGGGAACAGGGAGCAGCACGGGGACACAGAAGCCTTGGAGCTCTCGGGACATGAGCGCTGCACACAGCTCTGGGAGAGCCTCTCCTCCAGCCAGGCACACCAGTGCCTTCCTACAAACTCAGAGGGGGAGAAATGCAGTTAATCAGCTGTGTTTACAAAAAACAACCCACACCGTCAACAGGAACAAAGGGCTCCTGGGGAGGGAAGGCAGAACAGGGAGGCTGAGCGTGCTCAGGTACTTCAGGAGCAGTCCCTGATACCCAAACACCAAGCTCTGCTCTGACAAAGGAGCTACATCACCCCTTCAGTAATTTAGGAACACAAATACCTGGAAACCAAATCACCCGAGTCTGGTGTGAGAATATTCCGTGACTCCTCTCAATTTCCAGGTACCAAAATCCAGCACTATCCACAGTCACACTGAAGAACATTTCACATAAAGTAAAAAGTCACATTAGCATCTCTGTGATGGATTTTTCACCTTTAGTCCTGAGCTGTGCAAAGCAGCTGAGCCCACTGTGGTACCTTTGGAAGCAGAGCCAGCCCTGGGTGTGTTTGGGAGGGTTCATTAATGCAGCCGTGTCCCAGCACGAGTCACTCTCAATTCCTCCCCTTCCTGCCGAGCCCTGGCCAACAAGGATCGCATTAAAGAGCCATTTCCACATGGGAACAGCCACGGGCAGACGCAGTCCTTCCACTCAGGCCCTATTAGGCGGGTGGGCACTTCCTCTGTGTCACCTTTCCAGAGGCATCAGTGCTCGGGGCGGGCAGCTCTTCCTCCCCGCCCGCTCCTCCTTTTCGTCTGGAGCCTGCCGTGCTCACCGCCGTGCTATGACATCAAGCTGATATGAAATCACGATGATTTCACTGCAATTAAGGCAGGAGCAGATGGGGCTGATGGAGCTGGCTAAGCAACAAATCCTTTAAATTGGAGAACGCTGTCAAGAGAAATTAAAGCCTCGTGCAAAAAGCCAATTTGGGATGGCAGAAAAATTCCACATGGGAGGGACTGCAGGGAGGGATGCAGCCCAAGCTCCTGGTCAGAGCAGTGAGCTGGACTGAGGCACCGCAGTTCAGGAAAACCCCAACAGGGACAAGTTCCCCAGAAAACACACCTGAAAAAGCCAAGAGAGAACAGGCACAACACTGCAACAGCAAGGCAACACTTGAGCTTGAAAAACAACCCCCGGAGACAGAACTGCATAGAAATCAGCAAAAAACATGCGTGTGGCACATGCTGGACAGGCTCCAGACCTACCAGAGACACATCAAGCGTTTCTAACACAGCCAGGGGTTGTGTTTGTCACTTGTTACCAACACCACGCAGAGGAGCAGCCGAGCAGTGACATTGGTAACAACTGAGCCAGAGCTGCCTCTTCTCAGAGCCTTTACGGGAGAAAAAGGCTCTCAACTGCTGCTAACGAGGAATGGCTTAAATAGGTTAAAAATAATGAACCAGTACGCTGCACATGAGCACTCTGTGCTCCCCATTAAGCAATCCTTTAAAAGGTGGCCTCAGGAAGCCTCTCAGAGTCGTTGTAAGGAGGTTAATAAATTGCTTTGAAGCCCTGGACGCAGCTTAGTGAGATGAGTAAGGAGCTGTTGTCACAGGCTAATGGCATTACCCGGATTCTGGCACTTTCCAGGGAGCACGAGGCTGCAGATCTTGGGCTTTACAGCCTCTGGTCCAAACGGTGATTCCTTGTCAAGGGCCTGGGACTGCTTGCACGACTTTTGACTTTGCAGGTGAACCTCTCTCAACACAAAACGTCTGCAGAGCTGCAAGAAGTCAGGGTCCACAGGGTTTTAACCTTTCAGGTTGATTTCTTTGTTACAAACCAAGAACACACAGCAGAAATGGGAGTTTGGTGCCCCGGGGCCTCTTAAGGAAGGTGGGCATCTCATCCCCTGGCCAGCACATCTGGCACAGGCTGTGGCTGCAAAAGATTTGGTCCACAGTCCTGTGCAGAAATAAATTCTGTTCCCACACATCTGCAAGGCTGACTGGGCTCCAGGCTCCTCCACAGCACTTGCAGCTCCCAAAACTACAAACCAATGCATTTTGACACCCTCAATATATTTATTCTTCCTTACAGAGCTCACCAAGAGCAGTTTTGTTTCTAAAACCCCCCTCAAAGTCACGAGCAAATTTAATGGACAGAGAAAATAATTTATTCTCCTGAAACCAAATGATTTTCTCCAGCTTTTCAGTGAGTATCTCATGTCAAAGCATGAAAAGCGATGCCACCACAATTCCGAGCAGCCTCTCCAAGAACAGCTGCCAAGAAGGCATTTCATTGATGCTTCTTCCCCTCCTGCCAGTGTGTGTTGTCAGACACGTTGCCTTGACAGCAGAAATCATGGATAAGGACATCTCACAGTGCTCCAGACACCAGTTCTTACAAACAGACTGGTTTTTATAGGAGGCATTGCTTGAAAAACATCCTTATTTGGATGGGGCAACACTTGGGAGTTTGGAAAACCATCCTGGCCAGGAGAACGAGCTCCATCTCTTCTCCCACCTTGCAGGTCCCAGAGGCTGCTGTGCCTCAGGAGTTCTGAGCGTGCCCTGCTCTCTCTGAGGCCCAGCAGCCTCCCTGCTCCCTGTGCTCCCAGATTATCCATCCCAGTGTTTATGAGCACAGCATTCTCCACCTAAAGTTTAACATCTCAGGGCAGATCCTTCTTGGGCAGAGTACAGGGGAGCCTTGATCCACATCATCACCATCCCAGGAGTGCACAGTGTCTTACGATCCTGAAGAAATGGTTTTCAAAAGGAAAGAAAAGCCTTTTCCAACAGCAAGAAAACACAAACTGTGAGCAGGAACTCTGCTCCATGCATGAAAACCGTCCAGAAAGCAAACATACAAACAACATTTACACAATAGGCATCTGGCAGCATTTTCAGACATTTTTTTTTTTTAATTTATTCTGACATGCTATAAAGGAATAAATTACACTGTTAAAGAATTACCAGCAATAAAAGTATTTCTTTCTTTCAGCTGGGCTAGAATAGGAGTGAGAAGGAAGACAGCCTGGGGCAGTAACCAATGTGAACTCTGCATGGTGCGAGGCTGCCCCCAAGAACAAGAGGAAATCTGGTCATATCCACTTCACAAGAACTTGAAAGAAAATGCCTTGGTTTAAAACCATCCAAATTTTTTCAAACCATTCCCATTTTTTCTCCAAAGCAGCAATCACAAGTCAGTCCAGCCGAGGCAGGACACGGCAATGCTCGGAGGCTGCCAATCCCAGGTCTGCAAAAGATGCCATTTCATTTTAAAAAATTCCAATCTTATTATAGAGGGCTGGTCTCAAACAACAGGTTATAAAAATGCAAGACTGCCCCTTCCCCCTCAAGGAAAAAATACAAAATTTATTTAAAAACAAAATGAGGAAGAGTTACAACACTAAATCTAAAATGATTTAGAAAGAAATATGACTTCTTTTGCTTAACAAATGGCCTTAAAACTTGGTTTAAAAACAGGGTAATGTAAATTTCTTAAACTGAATTAACAAGGCAAATTAAAAAAATCTCATTTCCTTACAGAAACAGTTTTTAGTTTTTAATGAACTTGTAAACAAAAAAGCTCCCGCTTCAAAATAAAAACAAAATCCCAGATCATATAGATGTTTACAGTGATTACATTTATCTAAGCAACTTACATACAGGTTCAGTTGTAAGATGTTAACTAAATTTCGTGACAAATATGCTGTTTTTCCTTTTATACCAAGAACATTATAGAGTTAATGCAGAGTCCTAAAGATTATCTAGTAGTCGCTAAGTTTCTCTTAAGTCTTCACTTTAGATGCTGTTATTTCTAGCACAGGTAAGCAGGCAGAGTCTTTCATATGCTTAAAAACTGGAATCTTTGGTTACTACCATGTCAGCTGGCTTGGTATGTTGCACATAGAAGCCAACAACTTTAAGAATGTTTTAAGTGTACAACTTTCAAAACCCAGGGAGGAATAACCAGAAAAGAGTGCACAATTGTGAGCATTTACAATTATCACAACTGTTGCCGAAGACTGTTCATGCCATTCTTCCAAAACAATGAGATCTCATAAGCAGTGTAGTTCAAAGTAAAAAGGTAACAAAAATTGGCATATGCACAATTTTCTCCACTTGTGTGTCAACCATTAGTTAACTTCTCCACTTGAAAAAAATGCAATAGAAAACTGGACACCATGTTTCACTATCTCAGTAATATTCACAATTACAGCTGCTACAACTCAAGGTGCAGCATCACTGACACTGCCCAGAGCCAGTTTATACTGATATTAAGTTCTTTACACCAAGGAAATGGTTGCCCACAGCCACTGGCAAGTGTATGAACTAAAATTTCTAGGATTTGGGGAGTGACAAGTCCTGCTCCGATCTGCTCTGCTTTGTCCCATCCTCGTCATGCTCAGAAACCTGCAAAATAAACACAAGGGCAACTTACTGATACGGGATGGAAACGAGCAACAGCCTTCACAGGAGGAGAATTAAACAGCAGTTATGGTCATTCAAAGGGGAAAATGCTGCTCCATCTGGGAATTGCAGAGTTCCTGGTGGCCATTTCCAAAGGTAACCGGCACTTGCCACAGCCCTGGAGCTCCCACACCTCTCCCTCACACCTCCTGCTGCACGGGGAAACAGCTTAATGCACCAGCTGGATGCCACATTCCTGCAGCAGCAATTCAGCCCCGCAGTTTGAAAACAAGCTGTGTTATTGCCACTAGGAAACAGGATGTAATTTCATAGGATTGTTTTCTCCTTGTCTGCAGTGGCTCATGTTTATGTCCCTGAATGTCACGCTGTCAGCTGACTGCAGGGTGCTCTCCGCAGCCGCAGTACGGCGGCGTCACACGGACACGGCGGTGTCACACGGACACGGGGGAGAACTCACCTTACAGGAACTGCTGCCACCACAGACCACAGCAGCACGCTCTGGGCAGCCACAGCACAGGCAGGACCTGTGGCAGTGCCTCGGGAAGCAGCACACCTCCGTGTTTGGAAGGACAAGCGATGCCTCACATGACAGGGGAGGTGGCACAGACAGCAATCCTTATCATGTTCAGTGTTCCAAGGGACAGTGAGGGATAGGGGGAGTGCAGGAATACACACAGATCTCCAAGAACCAGTTCCTGCAAGCTGAGCCAGCCCTCCCTCCCTGCTCCTGTCTGGTGACTCAGGTGGCAGGGCTGTGCTTTACAGAGGAACAGCAGCCTCAACCAAAGATGCCTTTGCCAAGCGAGTTTCCGTTCTGGATGCCCTCCAGACAGGATGGTTCTGGCCATGGGTGAATTCATCACAGCAACAGCTCCCAGTTTTTGCAGCAGAAATCTCTTCTCAGTGAAATACAGACAGAGCTGACCTCAGCTATAGCTTGTGCTGTCATCCAGAGAGAAGCAAGTGCAAACAAGTCTTACCAGTCTGACATTCTGTCCAAAATGTATCTGGAGAGCACCCAGAAAACAGCTTTAACTCTTCCAGAATGGGTTACAGGTAATTTCAGAGATTCAATAACTTTGGGTTTAAACAATCTTACTGCACTGAAGGACAATTCTCTTTATCCAGCACTGGCCATGTTAAAAAAAATCCTGCACCAGAATCAAGACAGACATTCTCACTTGCAAATTCCCACAGAAACTCCAGTGATTCTTGAGTTTCCTAATCCTTACTTGATGCACACAACCAAAAGTTATGCTGTTTTTCCATCTGGTGTGTTCAGCAGAGAACACTGATTCATCATTTGAACCACTTTCTCCATCAAAGCAGCCAAACCAAAGTCAACAAAAGAGAGCGTGGAAAGAAACAGACGAACTCGTTGCTTCAGAAGTCTGAACATTGCACAAGAAATGGGAGCCTGAACCTGAGGACAAAGGACTGCCTAACAAATGATCTGCTGCTATGAGAACTCCTCAAACCCAAGGTAATATGGACAGGAGAATGTCCAGCTACAGCTACAGGGAACAACAGGGAACTGGATTCAACTCAAAATGTCCCTTGGAAGTTTTGTTAAGGCCCAGCTGTGAAATGAGACAGAGACACCTGGAGCACACAGAGCACTGCTGGTAGGAGGAACGTGCTCAAGAGTTTATGGTGGCATCTCTTTCACAGATCTCCACTCCATACAGGGCCAAACCATCACTCCTGTCCCTCTGAGGTGTTACCCAAACCTCTGAAAATCTCTGTGTTACATGAGGGATTCTCCAACTGCTTTACTGTCACCATGGCTGCAGGTCTGACTGATGAGGAAGCAGCAACTGTAGGGTCATTCCCTAAAAACCTCCTCAACTGGAAATGCTCAAACGTTGTGTATTCTCCATTTCTTCAGACAAGAAGTGAGAAGTGTTCAGCTGCCAATAATTCTAATTCTCAAGCAGGGAAGTGTCAGTCTGTTCTGAGCAATTCTGCCACCACCATGGGTGTCCAGCAAATATTAATGGACCTGCTGACAGCCTCACAGAATCTCCACTGCCAGGAATGAAAAACACCTCTCCCAAAAGGAACTGGTAGACTTTATCCTGCAGATTGACTGCTTGAGTCATTTTTATGACTGAGGGAAGCTGAGTGTAAGCACAGTTACAAATCACACCTGAACAACTGCTGCACTGGCAAAAGAGAGCCAGCCCAACTTCCCAGAGTCAGCAGAGCTCTGTCTATTGGAACAGTTCACCTCTCCCAAGTTCCAAACCAGCTGATCTGGCTGTTACAAAAGACACTGCACAGAGTTCCAGAGAGAGGCAGGGAAAAAAAAAATTGAAGAGAAAAAAGGCCATGGACAGGACAGGTTATTCTAGAACCAAGCAGAATATTTAGCCTGGATAAACCCTAGGATTCAGTGACATGATTTAACGTGGATCTCAGTTAAGAAGTCAGGAGTATCTGTAAATGAGCACACTGGACAAACAACCTGAGCCTGCTCTTCTCTGGATCACCCTCCCTAGATGCACATCTTCAACAGGACTTTACCAATAAATGCACCTGTACACTGCTATTTGCAGGACCCTGGTTCAATGGATATGGTTACCAGAGGGTGACATTTGATACCATGAAGCTTTTAAAGCCACTTCCATACAGGCTTTGCTACAGAAACTACAAAAGAATTTAACTGAACTCCAGAAAAAACAACCAGTTATTTCATCCTCTCCAGTGTGACAGAGCATCCAAACTATCCAGCCTCCTCCTTCAGCTTAGCTGGGTTCAAAAAAATCTTCATTAACAGGCAAAATTCCCCACAAAAAGTCATGTAGGGTTTTAGAAATCTGGAATCTTTGATGAAGAGATGAAGCCTCTGAAGATGTTTGCCAAGCAGTGCTTTAATGTCTGCTGACATTACAGCTTGATTGATCCAAAGGCCACCAGCCTTTCTTGATAATGGTAGGGAAGAGGAGTCATTCCCCCAAAAAACCCAATGAAACTGTGCTAAAACCCCAGGAATTTCAGCTCAGCTGTAGCAAGGGGTCTCTGCCAAAGGACAGGTGATAAGGAATGTCCATGAGGAGACAGAAATGCTCTAAGGCTCCATGGCAAAGCTTCCCTGCTCCTCGTGCCTGTCTGGGCTCAGCTCTCCTCTCTGGCACTGAAGCATCACTTCAAGGTGCAGGCAGATCATCATTTTAATGAGCTTTTCTTTCTTTACACACAGCACTTGGTCAGAGACTGACTGAGCCAGGGGAGCAGCACATTAAACCTCAGAACACTTCAGCAAAACTGTGTTTCACCAGCTCACAGCTTGATTTTCAGGGCAGGTTCCACTTACAGATCATCTGAGCGTGAGCTGTTGTGAGGAATGTGCATTTTTGCTCCAATTATCTTCTCCTGCTCCAACAGCCACCTCTCCACACCCCAAACTGGGCTGGGTTCTGAACTTCAGTCAGAGTTTCTCTATTTCAGGAAGCAATCCAAGCCCAGGTGCTGAATCACCCACTCTGCTACTGGTGTTGCAGCTGAAGGAACTGGTTTCCAGCCTGTCAGACCCAGCCACACGAGCTGCACTCTTCATGCCAAAAATCTGACATTTCATGGCATATTTGAAATTTAATTTTTTTCAAGAATCACTTCAATCTTGGGAAAAGCAGCAGGTATTTTACTACTTCATTTGTTCTGGATGAAATGTGGTTTTTTGATAGCTGTTTTGACTAAAGACACCTGGTAAGGTTTGAATGCTGCCACAATACATGAATAACAATGTTTGTGAAGTTTATTGTAAACACTTCTGCATTTCTTTGATTTCCAGGATTGTCATATTAGCCAAGTATATAATTTTATACATGTAAATACGACAGACAGGAGGTACTGAAGAGTTGCAATGCCTCAGTACAGAATTTAAACCATCCCTCTATTCTCAGTCACACAATCTCATTAGTTTCAATTTTACCCACAGCTCAGCTTGAGGAATTGGCTTCATGGCAAGAGTGGCTCTAAAATGCACAGATGTGGCAGTTTCATCCTAGGGACTTACCAGACTCACACCAGCACATTTACATCACAAAAAAAAAAAAGTATTTTAAAAGCTTCTAGACCATGTGAAAAAAAAATTGTGTCTTTTCAAAATTCAGTTTTCAGTTATTACACAATTACATTTGAACATGTCACAACATTTCCCTTTGAAACCATAACCTAGAAACATCAAAAAACCATCAGGAAACCTGAATCCCCACCCCGGAACACCCAGATACTTCAGAAAATTGTGAGGTGGCAGTCCACAGCAGTCTGGGGTTACTGCTTGATTTAGGCAAGGCACTTTGAGCTCATTGGTCCCTTCCTTGAATTCTGGACCAAATGTCTCAATGTAAACCCCCTGGAGGAAGCCAGAGCATTCACAATTTTCTGTTCCCAGGGTTTGAGGCATACAGAACAGAAGCAAACCCACAGCACTGTACCAGCTGCCACAGAGCAGAACCCAAAGTCTCTAGATCCTTGCCTGGTCAATGAGAATTATCCCTTAGGAAGTGTTAGGTCTAGGATTTTGGATTGCATTATATATTTATACATATATAAGGACATATATATGTATATATATAAATCAAAATAAATAAAAATGTCACATTCCCAACACCAAGTCAGTTTCTTGTTTTTGGAAAGTGGTTAATGCGGGAGCAAAAGATGCAGTGGTTAAAAATGACCCAACATCCCCAGAAGAAATGATATGAATAACAAGGACATTTTGGTATAAAGTTAGTAGTCAAATTCTCCAAGGACGTCTTTTGGTTTTGCTTTTTGAATTTAAGAGCCAAATGTAGTTTTTAAACCACCTCCTTGATCTAACACTTGAATTGCCGCCGTTGTCCAAATTCGTGGAATTTTTGTTTTTCCTGTAACGTCACTTGGTTCTTGGCTACTAACCTTTCATGTTACTCTTGGATTTGTCAGTTTGCTTGCCTGTGGGGGTTTGGGCCTGCTGCCCCTGCCCACTGGAAGAGGCTGCCTGCTGTGCTGCTTTCTGCTTTAACATTGTCCAGTCGAATGTGTAGTCATACTGGTGGTTCAAGGTCCTGCAAGAGAGGGAAATATGCTGCTGTAACACATCAGAGCCAGCACCGAGCCCTGCCTGAAATCCCAGAACTAGGGGATAGCTCCCTGTGTAAGCTGCTTTAGAGATTATGAATGGTATAGAAATGCTAAGTACTACTAACTTAAAGGGATTCTTGCAGCACGCCCAAATACCAGCCAGCAGCATTTACTCACTGCTTACACAAAGGTCTGCACTTTTGGGAGCTGCACTTCCTCCCAGCCCAGCTCACCCACTGTCTGCACTGAGCTTCTGAGCTTTTTTAAAATGTATGTATAATTTCAAGGAGAGACTGCAGTATTGTACATCACTGAATAGGAATTGCTTTGGATTCCAGCAACCTGGGGGGACACTCGAGAGATCAGTCCCAGCTCTTCTTTTGACAGATGCTGTTCACTGCACAAGGTGGAATTTATGTTCCAGTTGCTCTTACAAGCTCAATGAAGCAGCACTATTCTCCTCCACTGAAATTTATCTCCTGGGAACCACTGCTGGGCCCAGCACCAATTCCCAAACATGAAAAGCTTCAAAGACTTCTACCAAAGGGTCAATTTCTTAAGGCACTTGCAACAGAACCTGAAGCATGGGCTCAACCCTGTGGTCACATCACACCATGCAAAAACAAGAGAATCTTTTCCCTTTATGTTGAACATTGAACAATAATTTTCAGGTGCTTTAAACAGCTTTTGAAGCTCTGAAGTGAAAGGAAGGCCCAGAAGAACTCCCTACACCACACACACAGGAGCTGCTCTCTGCAGTGCCAGTCCCACAGAGCAGTTCCCAACTGGATCCCTGAGAAGTTTCTGTACTTTTCCACTTGGGGACTGACCTGAAAAGAATACGGAATAATTGCCTCAGATACATGTAATCTGGTGCCTCTTCAAAGCGCAGGCCACGACAGTAGTTCAGGTACATGGCAAATTCTGCAGGGAACCCCTGGAAATCAACAGTGTTAATCAAGCCATGGCTCGCAGCAAAAACCTTCTAACAAAGGCAAAAAGAGGTACATCTATCTATAACAGCAGAGGAAAACTGGTTGAAGATGTATAAATTAATTCCACTTTGCCTCTAGTTGTTAATTTATTCTGTATTTCAGCAACTGGATTTGCTCAGGTACATTCCTTCCCCAGAGCTACCTCATGCATGGTTTGCAATCACAGTCTCTCTGCTACCAGAATCTTCAACATACAACTTATTTATAAAGCACTTTGTTCATTCTAATTAAACCTAGTTCTTATTAACTAAGTCTCTAAAGTAAGTGGTAATTTTCTAGTAAGAGCTTCACTCTTGTTTCCTTGAGAATCTATTTGAACATAGCAGAGACAAGGTCAGTTAACAGCATTAAGTGTGAAAACTTAAATTATGAAAACTCCTTTCAAAGATTTGCTGCTTTACATCTTGATACATTTAATGCTGTATTGAAGCCTACCTGTAATAGGCAATAGCACACAGAACAGTGCTGTAAAAAAACCACAGGGTAAAACATCCCTGGGAGTGTTCAAGGCCACACTGGAGGGAGCTCCGAGCAACCTGCACTAGTGCAAGGTGTCCCTGTCCATAGCAGGGGCTGGAACTGTATGATTTTTAAGGGCCCTTCCAACCTATTCCATGATTCCACGAAGAGTTCAACAGCAGGGAGATGCTGTCAGACTCTGGGGCTAGAGATGTGCAGGACTAGAAAGTGCAATCCTTGGTGCTGCTGCCTGAGGTGGAAAAAGCCTCCTGTGTTCTCAAGAACCTTTGTTAAGAAGCACTTGGCTGACATGGTGCAAGAGAAATCTGAAAACTCAAAGGAAAACTTTGGAAAAACAAAGACCACTTGCATCCAATTCCACTACAGCCACTCCTTGAGTTAGGGCAGGCAATAGGAACCCTCCTGAAGAGGCACAAAGTGGATGTGGGCAAGCCAGACAGCTCCACCTTGGTTACTTATTTACTTCTGCATGTAAAACTGGCACTGTAAAAGCTGAAGAACTGAACAAGCCTCACCTAAGAGAGCTGGGAGCTTGCACAGCCAACAGTCAGCAAGACCTGAATGATGGTGGCATGAACTTTGCCAAGGAGCAGCAGCAAATGCTGCCCTGTTACACACATTGCCAGTCTTGCTGGGTGGCCAAACACACGGCACC
The DNA here is from genome assembly GCA_013397795.1 of Orthonyx spaldingii. Taxonomy (NCBI): domain Eukaryota; kingdom Metazoa; phylum Chordata; class Aves; order Passeriformes; family Orthonychidae; genus Orthonyx; species Orthonyx spaldingii. The sequence continues at coordinate 101,019 of VZTJ01002595.1, read as the reverse complement.
CAGTGCTGCCAATGCAGTATTATTCAGCAGCAAATGCCATGTGAGTCTATTTAATATATTGGCTCTGGTTTGGAAAAAAAAAACCAACAAACAACAAAACAAACAAGAAAAGCATTTCCATTTCACAGTATGACATCATTTGGAAACTCTTACCTTACACAAAACCTCAACAGGAGTGGACATTTTCTTTTCACTAATCTTTTCATACTTTTGCTTCTTTGTTGCAGCCTGTGGAACATGTAGGTCACAATATAAGAGACATTGTGCAACACTGGATTAACAAGGACAGCAGCAAAAAAAAAAACGACAAAAATCCTTTGGTCAACCATAAGTATTTTATGTGAAATCTCCAAGTCCCACACACTTATTGCAAAGAGAATGAAGGTCAATCTGGTATTAAGATTTGGACACAGTTTAATACCATTTGTCGCAGTCTAATGCTCCCATCACATGGCACAGCTCGTGTAGTTCTAGCTGCTGCTTTTGTCCATTAACCACACCAGACTTGCAGCTACATTTGCCAAAGTTGTATTAATTCCCACTCAGTGCCCCACTCAGGGCTGCCTGGAGCTTCAGCACCCCTCACATTCATTTTCAGCTGAAGAGTTCCAGTGTCCCACAAGCTGCTGCCTTTTTAGAAACTGTGCAGCTGTAGCACCATTGCAATGACACAACTCTCACACGGAGGAAGAAAAACAATTAAAACATGAAAACCAATCACTGGAATCTCTACAAGTGAAATAAGAAATGTCTGCCATGTCTGTAGCTGGCTCCCACACATGGAAATCCTGAACAAGCCTGTTGCAGTTCATAATTATTCAGTTGTGCCATAACCTGGACTGAAGATACCACTGAGGCTGAACTTGCCAGGCAAGAGATTATTTCCATGCTCTCCCCACCAATTCAAAAAGCCACTAACAGTGTTATTTTTTATTTTCCCAAAGGGCCTCAGCCTGCAACAGGACAATAACTGGCAAAGATGATGTCAGCTATTGTTTAGCATAAATTTTAAGACAGTCCAACAATGCACGTTTGGCCTGCTGCGTAAGAGGCAGAATCCACAGCCTATAAATATCAAGCTTTGGGAAAAGCTGCTTTGTACAACTAAAGCTAAACATTATATAAACCCACCTAGCAGGCAGAAGCATGATACCCAAACATGAAAAAAAAAAATTAAAAGGGTGGGGGAGGGAAAAAAAAGCACCATAACCTACCTTTAATCCTTGCCAAGGCAGACTGGTTCTGTTAAAGTACATCAATACATAGCCTAGAGACTCCATGTCATCCCGACGACTGCAGGAAGAAAAGCACAGGAATCACAAATTCTGGAATTTCTTACTTTATTCCATAGTGCAAGCATTCAAAATTTTAAATTTAAAAAAAAAATAATTAAGGAATAAACCCTAAGATAGGAAGAGATCCTATTCAATTTTTAAGCAAGGAATGCTCTGTAGGCATTGTGTGTTCTATGTTTCCATCTGCAGTTACACTGATTTGAGAAACAAAAACTTTGGAAAATGAAAAAAAAAAAGAAACATGAAATGTCTTTCCTGTTTTCTTAAGTAGCTTGGATAGAAACGAAAGATTTTCCTGTAGGAACCATGGAATGCACTGTAAGAGAGAATGAGGTTAATGAGGTCAATAAGGCTGTAACATCATCTAAGTAGAATTTTTCCCTGAACCTTGGCTCAGTCTGGGATCAATCCTGACCATCTGGCCCCTAAAGGGCATCGCTCCTTTCCTCCTTCCCTTCTGTCAAAAACCCCCGAGCTGTCTCTGATTTTGAAGGCAGCAATACTGATAAAGGTGCATGCATCCATCTGAGAGGTGCTGCTGCTTTCTTCCCGCTAAAGTCTGTCCCAAGAATTCCAAAGAATTCCAAAGTGATCCAACCACAGACTTCACAGAGAACTTGCACAGAAACTCTCACGCAAAAGGCCTCAAATGTTTTCTGCCCTGCACATGTTCCACCTCCACACTGTGGCCACACGAACACCACTGTACTTTGCTCACAGCTTTCCTGAGCACCAAGACCAGCACAGTTCACTGCAGTGGAAAACACTCCAGGATTTTTTCCCTCCTGGCAAAGTTGCCTCTTCCCAGCTGTGGTAAAATCCGATTTTTCCTCTGACTGCCCCTCTGCAGCTGACATCTATTTAATATGAGGCAGAAAAATAACTTCTTTTTCTCCTCCCAGCTCCCTTATGGGGACAGCCTGGTGGGTTTTGCTGCTGCTCTGCCACCCAAAAAAGGATTTAAAGGGTGGCAGGACAGATTCTCTGCCTACTATCCCAACAAGGGATCAAAAGGCTGAAAAGGGTATTGCAAACAGGATTACACACAAAGGTGAGGGGAAAACAGCTCCCCAGCAGTGGGAACAGGCTGGAACTTGATCTATCTGCACATCTTGGTCGGAGAAGAAAGAAGCTGGTGATGTTTTGTGTTATAGCCAAGCCAATAGAAGCAGAACAGCCTGGCACCCCCTCAGCTCAGGGTAGCTCTCTGACCCTTTGGGGAACAAAGGAAAAGCTCTCCCAGGGGTAAATCAGCTTGGCTCCCTAAAGCTTTTAGCACAAGGGCAGAAAAGCTCTGCCGTGCCCAGGAAGAGAGGATTGGTTCCCTTCCCTCAGCAGCAGCTACCTCTGAGATCATCTCAGCTGCAACATGAAACCACAGACAAAGGGATGAAAAACGATACTGAGCTCACAAATTCCAGCCTGCAAAACTTGCTAATTCTATCAGAACTGCAGATTTTAATCACCAAGAGCATTCAGTGAACCTGTATAGGGCCATGACATAAAATTATGTTTCCTGAGCAGGCAGTGATAAATTCAGAAGCAATAAAGGGATTAAGAGTTTCCATCCCTCATCCAGCTCATTGTTTTAATGTTTAATGTCATGATCTTGTAGTAGGAAACATTTAGTTCTCTAAATCTGTAATAGGTACATTACATTTGAGAATATATTGATAAATGTAGTTTTCAGGATTTGAAAAACAGGACAATCCTCTCCATTATTAAAATAAATAACATTGCAAACAGCTCCTTGAGCACAGTTGTCATTACTTACAGAAAAACATGTTCTGTAACAGTTAAAAGTACAGGACTAGAGGTTGAAATATTCTGCCATAAGCTCCAGAACTGGTTTCTCTTGATTACAGGAATGCATTACTTCTTTGTCTCACTGCTGGCTTGACCTAGACAGTTTAGCAGCTTTTAGCAAGCACCAACCTCCATTTCTAATTGTAACAGAATTCCCATTACCAGCAGATATGGTCTAAAATCCAACTAAATTCAATGTATGGTGTCCAACTAAATTCAAAAGCAACATCCTTTGCATATCGCTCCTTCACTCTCAGGTGCAAGCACAGATATCCCCTAACCAGAACTGCTTGGAATCTGTGCAATGCACTTATTTCAGAAGCTGTCATTTACCTCCCTGAGCCGTATGCCAGGCTGGCTTAAATGATGACACTGATGGACAATAAAATACCCTTAAAGAACCTTAAGGAAATTAAAGTAAAAAAGGAAACACAGAGCATTTAAAGCACCATTTGTGGGTTACATGTTCTGTTGAAGCTGACCACTGGAAATTCTGTCATTCCCATCTTGATTCAAACAAAGGTCAGAGGCACAGACATTCCTGCAAGGTTTAACTATCCAGGAGAGGTGAAGCCACTCCATTGCAGTTATACATTGCAATATTTAGGCACACATGTAAGCAAGAGAAGAGAGGCATCCCTTGATATCCCAGGAGTACCTAACACTTCCAAACAAACCTGAAGTGCTCTCTCCACTGGAAAATGCTAGGATTCTGTAGGAACAAAATGCCTTTGATCCAGATGATAAAAATGTGTTTGCTGATTAAGCAAACTCAAATATATAAATATATACACACATATGTACATACCCACAGACATGACTACACCAGAAACTAAATACAGTGTGACTGAAGATATTTAAGTCTTGCTTGCAGGCAAAGGGAGAAACAATAGTTTACTAACTTGAAGAGAGTGAGAAAACAGGACAGACACCAGCTTCAGAACACCCTGTTTATAGAAAGGCCTCTGAAGCCAGTCAGCAGTGGTGCCAACAGGTACCAACACATAAGCAAAGTGCACCACTTTATGTGTGAAGGGCCTCTGACAGACCCACATCAAAGTCTGGTTTAGCCTTTAAAAAGCCAAAAAATATGCAGAACATCCACCTGATGTCTGCAACACACACAGTCTCTTCAAGAAGCAAATTAGGTGCTTGGATTTCTCCCCCTATCCTTGCACAGGCAGCCAAAAGGAAGAATCCTTGCAAAGGGATGGATACACTTTTCATATAAAATGAGTTCAGACTCTTCAGAAGTTGACAAAGATCACCCTGCACCCTCCAGAGTGTTGCACTCACCTCTGCTCAATGCCAAGATGTGCATTGATGCTGGCATATCGAGCTGTGCCAGTGAGGTTTTTGTCTTCTCTGTATGGTATGTGTTGCCTTGTCCTGTTGTCCCGGTACTTTTTGGCCAAACCAAAGTCAATAAGGAATAACTTCAAGAAAAATGAAAATAGGTTAGATTCCTATTCAATTTCCAAAATTCCCAACTTCTTTCACTAGGCATCAGCTATGTTTTAAGACACCCAGACAATGTAACAGCCTACAGTTAAAAGAAGCAAAGTAACAGTGCGGAGGCGCAACCAGCTTTAACTAGTCAGTTAAAAACTTAATGGTGAATTAGTTCAAGCCTTTTCTAAGTCCCCTGGAATAGATTAGATGGTGCTACTCAGCCTCTGTAGCTTAGCTCTACCACTATTTTCTATTACTATTGTAGTCTGATGACTGCAGAGCACAGCTGAGGGAGGAAGATGTGTGAAAGCACACCCTGAATCCCACCGGCACGGAGCAGGTCACACACACAGAGTTAATGCACGTGAGGCACATCCTGCAACCTCCTGTCTCAAAGAACAGTTGCCATTCTGCAGAGCACAAGGCCAAAACCTTCCCCAGCAAACAAGACAGCTTGTTCCTGGCTCATTGTAAGGCTCCCAGAACACTGTCCCAGCAGCAGGACAAACTCGCTGGTTTTATCACAGCCAGGAAGCTGGAGCTGAGGAACGGGATCCAATTTGGGTTTCTAATAACCAAGCCTGCCCAACGATCTGGTATTTAGTGTGGTAATTAGTGTGTGGTAATCAGTGTGCTGCCAGCCAGCCCACCTACAAAGGGTAATTCAGGCATCTTGGACAAGATTTCAGGACTAGGCAAAAAAAAGCTGAGGTAGAAATAAATACAAAAGAATGTTTCAAATTCTAGCACTCAGACTTCAAGCTACAAACCCTGATTCCAACACTGGATTAATGCTACAGGACCAAGGACCACAATCCCTACAGACTGATCAATGCTGCAAAAGTTACTTGGATGGGGGAAGAATGTGAAGGAAAGAAGACATTTAGTTCATCTCATAGAGTCTCAGTAAAAGCCAACTTAGTAACCTTAAAGCTGATTCCAGAACTGAAGACAGATCTTTAAAAGCAAACTGGAGACTAAAATACATCCAAGGCTGAAATGAGGGGTCACTGGCACACTGGAAGTGCTGTGAACTGTGAAGTTCAACTCAACATGAAGTATCCAAGATACTGAAAGTTTCTGAATTGCACAGTAGCTACGGTTTGGAATTTTGATTCAAGAAGATTCACCAACTACAGTAGCCTGAACAGGAAAAAGCAAAGCTAAAAACCTCTTAAAATACTGGTGTCAGAGCAGAAAACCTGGGGTTGAAGTCTTGCCATGATTTATACGCAAACACAAGGCACAGCAGTGCTACATTTGCTGTTCTGGTAAAGTCACCCTGAAAGCCCAGAATGCTTGGAGCAATGGGACACAAACCCAAGGTTTTAAATCAACTCCACTGCTCAGACAGCTCAGCAAGGTGTGGGTCTGGGCTGTGTTACACCCACTACAGGTGAGCATGGATATGTTCCCTAGCTACCAAGAAATCATCTGATACACCAGGAAACACTTGATACTGAATCCCAAAGCAGACAGTGTAAAGCTTTACGTGATTGCTGCAACTTTCCCAGAAGCAAAGCCTGAGCTCAAATGCAACCCCTCATTTCCTGATTTGGTCCACAACACAGACCTGTAACTGGATATTATTTTACAGCACCAGCTTCCCTGGGGAAGTTGACTCTGTTCCTTAGCTCAGGACCAGTCTGTATTTCTCTGTGGATGGTGGAAGGCAAAGGAGTGAGTCCCTCCTGGAAAGAACTAAGCTGGGAGACACAGCCCAATTTGGATGAGCACAGAATGTCCCAATGCCAGCCCTCAGGAACACATTCCCAGATAACCTCACACCACCTTCACTCTGTTTGTTGCACTATCAGCAGGAAACTGGAGAAGTAGGGCACAATTTTTGCCAAGAGCAACTAGAGAAGTAGATCAAAGTCTGTGCCTGTGATAAGAAAGTTTCAGAAGCAGACAACAGAAGCCTGTCAGCTTGTGTACTGCAGGAATCCACCTGGGATTTAATCCTTGGAGACTGCTGTGGAAAGCTATGGCCCAATGGCCAAGCTCCTGAGCAGTGATTCATATTCAGCAATTTCCAGCCGTCCTGCTACCACCTGGCAAATGTGTTCCTCTCTCTGCAGTTCGTCTGCTCTTCAGGAGTCAAAAGATAAGCTCCTGCTTCTCCAAGACACAGATTGTTGGAGTAATTTCAGTTTGTGAGCACAATGGATGAAAATATTAAGTCTTCATTACATATTTGGGGTGATTTTGAACAAAAACTGCACAGGGAGGAGTCTGGCTGAAGCAATAACAGAAATTCTCCATAGAAATTGCAGGAATCCTTCAGGAAGGCAAGCAGGAGCCCTGTTATTCATGTCTATCCTTCACCAAGTTTAGGAGATTGCCTTTGGAGTTGGAAATACCAAAAATAAAACCTTCACCTGAAACCAAGCACGTACATTTAGCCCTATCAAAGTTTAGAAATAATTCCACAATTTAAACAAGCGCCACAGGGAAACATCTTAGTAATGTTACATGTTTGCCAAGTATGTCTGAATAATGCCAACATAAGAGGTGCTTTTGCAAGGTCTACATTCTCCAGAAAAACGAAATAAAAAACAAAAACCAAAAAAAACCAAAAACCAAACCAAACCAAACAAAAAAAAAAAGTAACCGAAACAAAAATAAAGCACATGAATTTGGGGTTGAGGTTGGAATAGGAGACAGTTCAGACCTGGTTTAATCCTGAGAAAGATGGGTCCTGAGAAGTACTAACAGTCATGCTTCTTTTCCTCTTCCCCACTGGAGATTCTAAACACTGAACAAACAATAGAGGGTGGCAGTGCATCAAACAGTCTTGCTTACATTGCAACATTGGCCGGCGCAGACAGGCAACACCGAGGCGTTCGAGAAAGAACAGGGTAGCCAAATGCCATCCTTCTTCCACCAAGCACTGTACTTTTCAAAAAAACTCCGTTTCCATCTTTTTGGAGTATTATTTTGATTATTTAAGAGTATTTTTTTTTGCCAAGGAGAAAATTTGACAGAGGGGATAAAGTAAATTTTAACTGTGAGCCGCTCCAAAATGGCACTGCCTTAACCAGGGATAGCAATGGTGACATTTGGCTCTATTAAAAAAGGAAATTCAAGTTTTTTGCTTACAAAAGCAGCCTTTGGTTCCACAAACTGCCCTTCCCCCAAAAGACATTTAGAAAAAATAAATCTTCAGTAAGGAAGAGGTAGAAGGCATTTAGTCACCTTATAGTTTACTTTCATAAGCATGCAGGGCTTATTTCTAGCACAGCTGGAAATTCATCTTTTAAGGTGGGAGCAAAATTTCTCCCAATCACCAAATTAAAATTTGGAAAAAAATCAATTTAATTGTATTTTTTTTTAAATATAACTGACAGGAAGCTACTGGAACAAGATTACCATGCTGTTCTAGTCTTTGTGGCTGATTTTCTTTGAACTGTGTAGAGTCATCTCTAAAAACCCCAAAACTACACTTGGTTACAAAAAGAAACATTAAATACTGTATGGTGGCAAGTTTTTCCTCAACAAAGCACTTGATTCCAAACTGAAGGAACCCATTCCACATTTTGCTCATGTAAAACTATTAATTTGCACTTGGATCAGGAACTACCTCCCTCATTTCTAACCCCCTGAAACATAAGTGAAGCCCATGCCCACAGACAGTGTTTTACCACCAGATCACTGCATGGCTCCCTAACTAATGGGGAAAAAAATCTAATGGTTTGTAGGTAATTTTGTCTTTCATTTCAGCTGATGCAAATCTAATGTGTTCCTCCTCTAAAGTAAGCACAGCAGCAATTTCTAGGCCATTAATCCACACCAAGACGAACTGGAGTGCAGCAATGCCAACCTAGCATGACTGTGCAAAAGTATAGAAAAATGGCCCAAAAGGAACAATTGGAAATCAGAAACTAAAACTAGGAAAAAACCAAAATAAAAGTTTTCAAGTTCTACTTTGAGTCATGCCAGAAAATTAAGGAGCCTAAACTGCTCAACACAGCAGAGAAAAATAGAGCTGTACAGAGTGAAAGTATGAAACTTGGGAACAAACAAAGTTTAACAGCAACAGGATTACATAAAGACTGTCTTTCACTGGAATTACAGGCTTTTGCAACAATGGTTGTCTCTAAACACTCAGTGCATTGCACCTCTTCAGACAAGAGCTGTTATCTCACATTATCCAAGCTTTCCCCTTCTAATGCTCATGGCCCTGAAGTTGGCATTCATACAGGCAAACAAAGGTAAACATTTTGATTACTGGTAGTGCCTAACCAGATGAGACATCCTGGGATGGCATATCGAGAAGATAAGTGGGAATCTTGCTTCCAATAAACAGCTTGATCACGTACATTTGTCCTGAAGTTAATTTCTAATCAGTAGCATGCTTAATGCATTGCCAATGCTGCCTGTCTGCCCGAGCTCGACATACAAATTGCAGGATTAAGCATATTTCACTCATGAAAACTAAAAAGAAAACGAAAAAGTTGCCTTCAAGGCAGGAAACATGCACTGCTGACTATGTTTACCCATCCCCAAAAGTGTAACCACCTCAGCCCACCCCCCACCCACCCCCAAGCTTTTTTCCCCCCCCACAAAGTAAACTGAGACAAAATTTTTGTTGTACAACAGGTATTCTACAGCTTAACAGTTTTCCATCGACATAATTGCATCATTTCTTTTATTTATAAAGGTATCTGCATGTTGAGACTTGGTCTTATCCACAATTCTGATGGTTGAAGAGACTTTACCAGTCTGTCACTGCAAGATTTAATGCCCTGCTGACTGGTAGGGCAGGAGCTCCCACGTTGGCACAAATTGTTTTCATCCTAGGAAGTCAGCCCCAAAGCCAAAGACAAGATTTGACTTTTATCATAGAGGAAAAACAATGCTGTGACAATAGACATCTTGAGAGAAGTGGTCAGGTATTCTCCAGGGTCAGCTCAGAACCTTGTTGCAAGTCTAGAAATCATCTTGCAACCAAGTGCATCTCCCAGGGTGGGTCAGAGACTCACTGCTTTTACAAGTGGACATCAAGAAAACCAAGTTCTCACACCCAAGAACTGTGGTTTAGCATCCAAAATAGCAGTTTTAGCCATGAATTTGACAGAAGTTGTGCAGCTGGAATCAAATCACACAGGCATTCCCTCTGGAGCTTGGAAACAAAGAGCTTTGGACTAACCTTATTACAGTGACGCCCAATACCCATTAGGAAGTTATCTGGTTTAATGTCTCTGTGTATAAAATTCTTTGTGTGCACATATTCAATTCTACTGATCATCTGTAAAAAAAACCAGCAACATGTAAGATTTCAAAGAGAGCAAGACATTTCACTTAAAGCTTCAAGGAAAGCATGAATTCTTAGTGTTACTTTCTTCTGCAACTTCAGTTTACGTATTTGCTTAATGAAAACCAAATTTTTAAATGCTGTCAGAATATCTTTTTTGCATGTTAAAATTCCATAATGTTGGTCAGAATCTGGCAGATTAAATACCTAAATATTTCCCAGATATTGAAGTTCATGTTTCTAACCGTAGCATCTCATTAAAAAGTAGTTTTTTTCATTATTTCAAAGGTTTTATAACTACCACAAGCCAATTTTAAAGCTCACTCCCTCCCCCTGTCCCAGTTACTCATTCATCTGGTTATTCATTCATCAAAGATCACTTTTCCAGGTAACAGTTTTCATGGAGCAAGTCACAACTTGACGTTGGCCCATCCTGTCATATCCAGGCTACCCTGATCCCAGAGTTTCTGGAGCCGTGGAGAAACTCTGGCACATCTGTGTCACCACACAGGGCCACACCATTTCCTGTGTGTGGGAGCACAGCCTGCAGTGACGTGGCACAGCCCTGCAGCTCCTCAAACCCTCCTCCTGCTCCTCAAACACTCCTCTTGCAGCCTTGAGTTGTTACATCACACCCCCGACAGCTGTTTGCTGGACTGGGCCCTAAAAGCCACTGCTGAGCACTGATATCCCACATTTCTGCCTGATTCCCAGCTGACAGCTAATTAGTGTTTATCATAGAAAGGAATACTGCACAAACCCCTTGTGGATTCCCTGGAGGAGCTGTCACACCCAGACTCTGGCTAAGTGAGCAGGCAAATGGCTCTCCAAAGCAAGCACAGCACCCTCTCAGGGCAGCTGAGAACAGGGACAGCTGACCTTGTCTCCAGACAAATGCCTTGAGCTTCCTTGGCCAAGAGCCTGGGATTCTACAAGCATCTGGCTAAGTGACAACTTGGTACTGACATCAATTACGTAATATTAGATGAAATTTCAACTACCATTGAAAAATTCAACTTGAAAAACCCTCACTGCTTTTCAAGGAGCTGAAGGCAGCACAATCAAGCCATTTATGAAGCAGCAAGAAATAAATATGGCTGCTCATTTCAAATGCTGTATTCTCATGACCAAGTTGGAAAAATATCAATTGCTATAAAAAAAGACTTAAGAGGGTTTTAGAGGCCTTGATTATGTTGGAGGTAGAGTTGCATCTCCACTAATAGCTTTAAGAACTGTCTGTGAGGACCAAACAAGCAAGGCAGTTATTTATGAGCTCATGGTGTGGGGTCCTAGAGGCTCCAGGAGGGTGTGAGAGTACAGGGACAGATCACCCACAACTGCAGACTGTTTCAGCCCCCTACCACAGCCCCATGGTGATACAGGCAGCGAATCCACCCAGAACAGTCTTAGTATTTTAATGAAGCTGCCCCTAAAGCAGCAGCACACAGGAGCTGGCAGCTGCAGTGCCCTCCCACTCTGCATTTCGTAGGGCAGAGCACACAGAAACCACCATCACTTTGTCCTTATTTAGGTCAAGCGCTCACTTAGATGTATAAAACACTGCATCAATTATTTAACCCACTCTGCAGAGCATCCCTCAGGGCTCTGGAGCTGCTCCCCCCAAGGTGTGCACATACCTGGTCTGCTAGCATAAGTACTGTTTTCATCGTAAACCTGCGAGAACAGAAGTTGAAGAGGTCTTCCAGGCTGGGCCCCAGAAGATCCATGACTAGAACATTGTAGTCCTTTTCTTGCCCATACCACCTGCAACAAAGGAAATGATGCAGCATTAGCAGGAGTCCCAATGCAGCCCAGGATACACCAGTGCTCTCAGCTCCAAGGGCACGTTGCTGACTAGTGTTCCATCCTGAAAGCTAACGAGAAATTAATGCTGGTAGTGTCTTATTTTTCCTGGAAACAAAAGTCTGAGCACAAACCAGAACACACAAGTTGGCAATTCTCCCTGAAGAGAAAACACTGCTACACTTCAATAACTGAAATCCTAAACACCAGAATGAAAACACAACCAAAGCAGCAGTGTCCTTGTACTGAGGGGTGGGTACAACACCTGGACTGAAACTCATCTGCAGGACACCTTACACTCATTGTTCCTGCATCACTTCTCAAAACCATCCTGACACGCTTTAGGCTTTGTTTTCAGGTTTGACTTCTCTGCACCACAGCAAAGCAACTCACTCATATGCTTCTTAAGTTACTTCCCCATTTAAAACAATGCCAATCAAATTCTGTTATCCAATTAAGTAGAATACAAAGGCTTTTAATCAGGTTTTCAACATCATAGAGAGCACGTAAGTGTCAGAAAAGTAAAAGTAGAAATATAACAAAATATTAATTGCAGCTATACTGTGACAGTCACCCTTAAGTGCCTAATACATCAATTTTGAGCAAAAATATATGCTAACAATGCTGTGAGGACAAGCAGAAGTCCCTCCATGGATATTTTCCCCTCCAATCCAGGTTTGGCACTCCCAGCACAGCCCTGCTTTATCGTGTCTGCAGCTGGAGGTGGCATCTCCCCCCCTCAGCTGCTGGAGCAGAGCTGGCATCACATCCTGCACTCCTGCACATCTCAGCTGCGAATCTCCACACGGGAAAGATAAGGCTGCAATCCTCTCCTCTCCAGTTCTGCACGTCCCAGATAACTAAAGGCAGCCGTGTATGCAAAAAGCTTCTGAAACTGACACGGCACCCGACTGATCAGAATACTGCAATCTTGCATTTTCTAAGCTCCTGGTCTTTATGTCAAGGACCTACTGCCAATAGTCCAGGGAGCATTTCCCTCAATTTCTCAACAACAGTGGCACAGACAAGGTACCCCAAGGATGTACCTCATAGAAAGAGCATGCAGATTAAAAAAAAAAAAATAAAAATCAAGATTCAGCTAAAGTAGCAGCTGGGGCTTAAATATCTGTACAGACACTGTATTTCCACTTTAGGCAATGACTCCAGTACACCAATGCATGGGTGTCTGGAAAACAGTTACCACTGATAAAGTCAACAAATTCCTTGGTACTCACAGGACTCCAAGCTTAGCTGGGGTAGTAAAATAAAATGTTTACAAAGCCAGAGAGAAAAGATTCTATATTTGGATTTGTTTCAGGAACTACTGGCCTGTACCTTCCCACTGTCTGGATTCTGGCAGAAACCAAGGCCTTCATCCTGCATTGTTATAAATCTGAATAAGTTATATACGAGCTGTGGCTCACATTCCTTGTTTTACCGATCAGTCCAGGACCTTTATTCATTCCCTGCATCAAAATGGGATGCAGAAAACATGTATTTTGAAAGCAGTCATTAAAATGAAATGTCAACAGAATAGCTCTATAAACAACTCCAGGGGTCACAGGTGAAAATGAAACATTATGGGCACCTAAAGTAATGAAAACTGGAGCAAATGATCTGCCTAGGTATTCTGCCCTATGAAATTTAGGTTTGCTGGGAAAAAAAAACTAGAGACTAATGAGCTGAATTGAAGAATTCTAAGGAGTAAATCAAGATCTAGATGAAGTTTTATTTTTTCCAAGGGATGGACTTCTAATTGAGATGCTGAGTGCAACTGTCCAGCACAGCAATGGTTCAGTGCCCGAGAGATGCAGTGTAAGTGAAAAGGATCAAAGATCAGCCTCCACTTGAGCTCAGAAAATTCAGTCCCAGCCTCACAGACAAGGTGAAGCTGATGCAAAAGCAGCCCACCCTGGAAGGTACCTTTTAAGAAGCCTTTTGTTCCTCCACAGGGATCTGTCTGCTGAGTAAGAGCAGTAATTCAGGATGATTGCACAACCCCTGTTTGGCCTATTTCTATGTATGCACAAGAAAATTCTCATATCTGACCATTCTGCACTGGTGGAAACCACATTCAATTCTCCACGACAAAGCAATAAGGCAGAACCTGTTAATATTTCATTTTCATGTTTACCTGCCTGTAACTCCTCACTGAAGACTGTGACACCTATTCATTTCACTACTGCCAACTGGAATTTCTTCCAAGGTATCAGAGTAACTTGTGGTTTATTTACTCTGCTAACACTCCAAGCAAGTTTTCATTTCCCTTGGAACATTTCCAGGGAAAATGGGATTAAGAAGTAAGGCTACATCATGGCCATTCAAGGTGTAGGAGCTGCTACTACTGGCAGCTCCGAATAAAAGAACATTGGAAGTCTTGGCTTTCCCTGGGAAAACTTGGATATTGGGATATAGAAAAGTTGGTGTCCCAAAAAGAGATCTTCCCAAGTTCAAATACTGCATCAGCACAGAAACTTGGAATTATCTACTAATGTGAGGGAATGAGCCATACAAAGCCCTGGGCAACTTATCAGGTATTCTGGCATCTCAGAATACAAGTGTGCCCATGAGTCTGACAGAGACCCAGGGACTTTTGTCAGCACACTTGGAAGTCCTTTCCCTCATAATAAAGTTGAGGAAGCAACACATTTTAAGTAGGGAGAGTTCTGGAGGGGAGTGAAAAGTGGGAGCAACAGATTTAATTACTTGAGAGCTCCCTTTGGGTGGGTAATTACTCTGATTTAGTTACATACAACGTATTATTTCAAAAAGAGAAGCTAATTTACTACACCAGGAAAATTCAACATTTCTCTCATTGTTTTTCCTACATTGCTTGACATCCTTACCCAAAACATTGCCAGGACAGAATCCTGAGGAATAGCTGAGTTTACCCTTGAACCGGCAGTGTCACATAAACATCTGACAGAGACGTCACAAACCTACTTGAGCTTCAAGGCGTGTCCAAGCTCCGGGGCAGAAAAAAAACGCTTCATCACTCTCCCTTCCACGCTTCATCACTCTCCCTTCCCTCATCTGTTTAAAGCTACATAATCAAACTATTCCAATTAGTCAGAACACAGTAAAGCTCTTTTATGAAGCTTTCTATCAAGGCTGAGCACAGTGCCCTTAATTTGACTTCAGTGACTTGTCTGTGTGAAAGACCAAGACTGGCCACATCATCAAGTTTCCAAATCATGTGGTTTGTGAGCCTCATCTACTACCTCAGCAGAAACACAAAGCTGAAATTTTCTAACATCTTGGATTTCAGTGTTTGAGCTCCGTGGGAACACCTAAGTCACACCACACAGTGGTTTGAAAGTGTCCAGTTTCTAAATAATACACAATAAAGCAGGAATAATGTCAGGTCATGCGACAAGTGGATGTTTACTTGAACTGACCTGGGGTGGTTGTTTTAATTCTCTTGACTAACCTTGAGACAAGGAAGTGAAGCCTTGATGCATATCTAGTACTTGCTGGCAAATACTGTAGTCAGCTTTACCCAAACTAAAATCCTTTTGCTTTTTCAGAGCTGCATCTTTCAAAAAAATCAATAGTGTCTATTTCAGCAAGTGCATATTTTGTAAATAAAGTCAAGGACAAAAGAAATGTTTGAGGAAGTGTTTGTTAATAGCTTAGTTTGTTTTGTTTGGATTTTTTATTTGCTTTACCTAAGAAAACATTTGGTTATTGTAGTATTTTTTTACATCTTCCTTTGAAAGGGTCAAACAGAACTGGACCAACCAGCAGAGAAAGGAGGGTGAAGGACTAACAGAATGCACACACAGGCCATGAAACTCCAGCCCAGTTTCACACTGCTGTGCCACTCACACAATTCCAGTCAATAACCAGCAGTTTCATCCATTACACTGGCAATTATAATAATTACAATGAGGTAACAAAACCAGCACAAGTACCAAAAATGTGTGAGAAACAAACAAAAGGATTCAGAAAACTCACATTAAACAAAACCAAACTTGGATCAAAATGAAGGAAATTACTGATTTAGTAAATGACAGCTGTAAATCACTGGTAAAGAAACCCCAAATCCCAGAATTCTGAAGCCATGGAGGCAATAAGGGCACCTCACTTTGCCTACCACTTATATAAAAAACCAGAACATGAGCTCAATGTCACAAAAACCTGCTCCCATCACCAGACAAACCATGACAAGACCATTTTGTTCCAACTTAATAAAAGCTCTCCTCAATCAGCACCTGCCTTGCCAGGTAACCCAGCCTCCACTAAAGGTTTCTGTCAGCTCCATCACTGACTGTTCCCACAGGGGCTCTGGCAACCTGGAATTACAAACACAACCACAGGAGGCTGAGCTTTTGAGAGACAAGAAACATCTCCTGGTGCCTCACTGCAGGGAAGGACAACACTTCCAACACTGGAGTATTTAAACTCAAACCTTTACACTTCCAGAAACGTTAATACTCCCATTACAAAAAGGGTGATTTTGATTTCTTTGACATTACATAAACTTTTGCCACTTTCATAAATTATGGTGTGTGACCCTATGATTACTCTGTGTAATCCTCTGTAATTAAGTTTCCTAGCACTTGGGTTTTCAAGCAACAAGTGAAAGAGCTCTCGTGACAAAAATGGAGATTTTCAGAAGCTCTCAGAACAAGAATCTGTAGTGAAAAAGCAAGCTGGAAAGAACATGCTAATAGAATTACCTGAGATCACCTAATTATGAAGTCTGACAAGTCAGCAGGCACATAAGGGGGAATATGCAAGTCTGGAAGGCCTCACAGACACAAAGGATTCAGACATCCTACAGAAATCCACATGGCCTGATCTGGTGAACACTCTGGAACTGTATTCCACTCCTGCCAGCCCTAAATCATGTACACAAAATTCTCTGAACTGGGCATTAGTCAGAGAACGTGACTAAAGAGGAAACACTGACCTCCCTGTAATTACATAGCTCTGATATCCATGAAAAACACCAAGGAATCCTAACCAGGAAAAGGGCAGCTGTTCTACACAGAACCACTGAATTGGGATCACTGCTGCAAGCCCTGTCACCAGCTCAGGAAAGGAAATGCAAATACCAATAAGGACAGAAAAGGGACTTCAAGAAAGACGGGACAACTGTGACCTCGGCAATCATGCATTCAAACAGCTCAGCAAGGCAGTCATGGAGTTATGCAATTATTCTTTATAAATACAGGAGAATGGGAAAAGGGAAAATGCTATTAACAAAACTCAGAGAAAAAACCTGGCCGTTGACTGCATTATCTTTGGGCACAGAGGCTCTCTGGCTCTCTCTGTCCCACAACACAATCATGAGCACTGCCCTGCTGGCCTAGAAAGTTGTGATGTGGCACCTGACTGATTCAGCCCCTTCTGCTCCCATGTTCTCCCATGTTCTCAGCACAGACATCTCCTGACAAATAATGACAGTGCAGACAAATTGGAAAGTGAATTATGCCTGTAAAAATACACTGAGTCTTACAGACACTGAAACAACACACAAAAGGAAGGTAATTCATAAAAGATTCATTTCCAAAGTGACACATATTTTATATTTCTGCTTTCTCTCCCCTGAAGCTGGAAAAGCACTTAACAGTTAGCCAGCTAGGAGTAATATAAATGAACTCCACATAATATGGCATGACTGAAATCCTGAAGTGGAATATTTAGCAGATGTCACCTAACGTTAGTTGCCATGGAGAGCATGAATTAGGCCACCCAAGCACTAAATAAAGAAACAGCCAGGAACACCCTACGCTATGGAGTTGGCTCCACTCTATAAATAAAATTCTGTATCACTTTTTGTGCAGTTCTGAGAGCAATACGTGAAGGATGCCAGCACAGCTCAGCCCCTCAGCAAGAAGGTGTTTCATCTGCCCAGGGTTATGGTGCAAACACGCAGCTGACTCCCTGCTCTGCTGAGATGTTTGATAAACTCCATTAACACCTGGGAGCAAGTCAGGAGTTGAGTTTCCCCTGGAAAAGTCAGGAGTTATAGCTCAGTGAGAAGGTGAACCATTAATCCACAGTGGGGACAGAAAAAACATCACTGAGGAAAGAATATTTCAGTATGATCTGTGCTGATCATTTGTTTCAGACAGGAGTAACACTGACCTCAAACTCCAAAAAGTGAGTTAAGGCAGGGAGAGAAAAAAACTCAAACTATGTTCTCTCTTGGATGCTTTGACAGAGTCCACAAACACCAATTACAACAAGAGTTGAGATTCATGGAAAACAGGAAATAAATTTTATCAGTAAAGGAACTGTAGATATTCATTTAAAAGGTCACCTTACATTTTATTCAGAGACACAAGAGGAGGCTTCTGGTTATCGGGTGCTTCTACCCTTCAATATGCAGCATTAAGTAATAACAGACAGTTAATTAATAGTAGGCTTTACTGAAAGAACCTTTTTCTTTTTTTTTTNNNNTTTTTTGGGTTTTGGGTTTTTTTTTTTTTTTTTTTTTTTGAGGGGGGAGTGAGGTTCCTTGTGGGTTTAGTGGGTATTTTTCTGTTTTACTCCTGGTGGTTTGGAGTTTTTTTGGTGGTTGGTGGGGGGGTTTATGCTGCAGGAAGTTACTGAGAAAACAGTTTCAAATGAAGGTGTTTGAGAGGTGTGTTTACAGGTCTTTAAGCACTGCTGAAAGATGAAAACTTCAGGTGCTTAAGGCAAAATTGTTTGTGAGAAGAACTCCTAAGATCACCAACTTCAACCACTTTTTTCCATTACAGAGTCTGTTATTAATAATCATTATTCAGCAACACAGCAGTAAGCAATCAGATGCACAAATATTGTAGATAATTTTATTTTTTTTTTCCAAAAAACTCAACTCAATTGAGAACTTCTCTCTGAATTTCTGAACATCAAAATAGTTACAAGTCCTGCATTGAAAAACTCAGAAATGTAGAGATTAACTTATTCAGTTTGCAAGAGAACTTTGCAAAAAAAACCCCCCACTAAGTCAGAAGCTTTTTGTTTTTAAACTTACAAATAGCTGATCTTCATCAAGGATACAACCAAGAGTTGATGAACACCATAAAAGGCAAAAAAAAAAAAATCAAGAATGGCTGTCCCAGGTAATTTGAATAATTGCTTCTGTGAATAAAGCTTTAACAGAGTTAC
The DNA here is from genome assembly GCA_013397795.1 of Orthonyx spaldingii. Taxonomy (NCBI): domain Eukaryota; kingdom Metazoa; phylum Chordata; class Aves; order Passeriformes; family Orthonychidae; genus Orthonyx; species Orthonyx spaldingii. The sequence continues at coordinate 82,302 of VZTJ01002595.1, read as the reverse complement.
ACTGTGGACAAACACCCCAAAATCAAACACTCTGCTGCATTCCTCCAAGGCAGAACCAGGAATTGGGGAATAAAGGTGGAGAGTCCCAACTAATAGGATCAGTGCCCAGTTAACAAGATTACAGCTCAAAATGCTTTGTCACTGGAAAAGAGAGGAAAAAAAGCAAAGGGCAGCTGATGGGTGAGAACAATGAGAATAAGCCCAGCAGAATGCTGGGGGCCTGCCCATTGTGTCCCAAAGGCACAGCAGACTGGCACAATGTTAAGCCTGGTTCAAGGGCCTTTTGGCAAAAATTAAGGTAATAATTGAGCAAAATTTGGACATCAAGAACAAAACACAGCTTAAAAATTTTTGGAGTATTAATGAAGGTTCTGTGAAACTTCAGGGCTAAGTTCAGAAACTTTGCTGCTCATCCAGGAAAAAGTAAGCAGCAAAGTTAAAGATCTGAAAGAGTTTAGAATATTCAGAAAATACAATTTCCAATTCATTCATTCTAATCTCGTTTTTTGCTATTTTCTGTGCAAACAACATGCTACATTACAGTGGAATTAAGCACCAAGCCTTCTTGTTCACCCTCCACAACAGGTGAAGGCTCACTGTTGATCCACAGAAAGAACATTCAACTTTTAACTCCAAAACTGAGACTTTTTGCTCATTAGTTTCTTGCAATCAGCCAGAAAGTCCATTAAATGAATCTTAAAGGCTGTAAAAAAATCTGCTTAGTTCTAGATAACTTAAGTGGCACTCTAGATATGTGTTCTTGTAAATCTAAGGTGGCAATCTCATCTAAAAGCAGAACTCAGTGTTAGGAATAGGAGCCCGAAATGAATGAGCAATCCATACCTCATTTATTATCTCAGCTTTGAGTCACAGAACCACAACAGAGACCACTTGAGTGAGGCAAAGTCACATAATGCAAGATCCGGGAAGTTGATCTTGGCCGCTGCATCACTTAAGTAGGTGAAAAATAGAGGCAAAGTCCCTCACTCTTAAATAAGGAACACAAATTCCCGTGTCGATGTGTCCAAGATGTGCAGCACTGAGATAAAAGTGCTGCTGAGTTCACTTTATAAAGCACAGCAATGGGGAAGGCTTGGCATGATTCCTTCATTTCCTATCACATTCTTGTGCTGTTGTTTAAAGGTGTCACATTACAGAAATTTTACCAAATGTATTGACTTTCCTTCAGCTTGATTCATCCTTGTGAATACCCTGAGCCAGGAACAGCTTATTCCAATGTGACAGCATATTATTATAAAACAATGGTGGCACATGGATTATCAGTGACACATGCAAAGTGACCTAAGTATTGACTTGGATTCAGAGCACCATGGATTCTGCTTCTACTAAACACTGAACATTTTAATATTTGTCACAAGAACTGTGCTGGTCCTCTGCTCAGCCTCCTTTTAAAGAAGAGAAACCTGGTTTAGGTTTCCTCAAGCATCACCAGATCCATACAGCAAGGAAACAACCAATACCAGCAGCACAGTGAACCTCTCACGGAGCGTCTGACACATAAAAACAGGTTTACAATTAATGCTGCTTCTGAAAAGAAAAAGAGTATTTCCAAAAGGACACTTCTATAGAAAAATACTACGAAGATTAACATTGTGAGAAGCTGAAAGGACTGACTGACATTACCCAATAATCACACACCTTTAGCACAATGAGTCTGTGAATCAAGAGGTTGAGTGTTGCCTCAGTTGGCCATTCTCATTAACTTTTTTGTAACCTTGTATTACTTTTAGGGAGTACAAGAACGTCAAATACAGAGCAAAGCCATACTTGAATCTAGAGGCAAGTTTCTCAATGTGCAAGATTATCATCAGTATTCCCCAGGGCATTTTAACCAAATATAAGAAATTAAACAGTTTCTCAGTGGAAAAGCCAAAAATTTGCAACTTGGGCCTCATTATAGCATCACTCACTCATTTACTTTTCAAAAAAGTTGTTCAAGAATGCCTGCTTTTCCAGTTCTCCAATGAAACACCTGATACATGCTTGCCCTGGCTGTTTTCCCAGTTATCCCTGTATTAGCATGCAACTCTACTGTGAAAGCCTTCCAAAAGGCAATTCCTACTCCGCCAGTTGTGAAATAAAGGCAGCCACATTTGAGAAGAGAAGGAAACTGTAGTCTCAAAGAAAGACTGCATCTGTCTGCACATCAGCAACTCCTGTTGAAGCTGCAAGTATTGAAATTAGGTATGTTGATTGTATCCCTGCAAAAGGCTGGAGTGAATGAGGACAGATGGCCAGGACAGCACTGTCTCCTCCAGCTCACATTCGGGATCAGAGCCAGTTGTGTTTGGGGGGAAGGAGGAGGGAGCTATTAACCTCAGAAATGCAGATCTATACCGGGCTTTGTTCAAATTAATACAGCATTTTGGCTATGTCGTCGCTAGAACTTTAAAACAGACCCTCAATGCCACTGTTGATCCTGTACAAAGGCAGGAAGGGTTAAATTAAACTGAATCCACAGTTCAACACAGAACCTAAACTGAAATAGTTTGTGCAGCTCAAGGAACAAATTTCGGGGAAAAAAAGACTAACTTTAAAAACAATTATTAACAAAGTTTCAAAAAAAGGAACAACTTGTACAAAGTCTGGCTGGCGAAAAATGAAGTTACATGTAACTCTTGGATGCCCAGACTCAGGAGTCGGGCACTACCCCAGGGTAAATCCCGTGAGGAAAAACCCCTGCAGGAGTCCTGCACCAGCGATTTTCTTCCAGATCAGGAAATTCTGAAACCCTGCTGAAAGTTTCGGCCGGAATACGAAGCCAGAAGCCGCGTAATGAGGAACTGGGAGGGATTAATCCCAGTCCTTTAACCCGTCCGGAAAGCCTGGTGACGCATCTGTTGCAGGCAGCAGAAAGGAGTTGCTGCCATTTCATGCCTGCTCCAGGTTCTCCGCAGTCTCACGGCTGGCGGCTCATAACTATGAAAGGAAAAAGGCACAAGCCCGAGCACATCCCTTGTCCCACCAGGAGAAGGGGGAGGGTTAATCACGTCCAGCCGCCATTTTCTGAGTGGAGCAGGAAGACATGTTGGAACAAAAAAAAAAAAAAAAAAAAAAAGAGAGAGAGAGAGAGAGGCAACAAAAGAAAGCAGCCATTTCCAGGGCCGGCTCCCAACTCTCTGCCTCTCGGACAAACAGCCTCCTCACACTTTGGTCTAATGGCCACAAGAATTTCTCGCTGGGTGTCTTGCTCTCCATAAAGACAGCAGGCCTGCAGGAGGAACCCAGCGTGTTGCAGAGCTTGGAATGGAGCTTCTCCCACCTCATCAGCCCCAATCCATCGTGAATAAATGTCTTTTCATGGTGGTGGCCGTGCCTCACACTAAAAAGTTATACAACAGCTGCCAATCTACAGTAACAAGCACGACAAAAAAAGTCAAACCAACAATACAGAAACGCCACTGGCACACACGGCCGGTTCCTACCGTATATGTGGGATGCCAACTCCTCCCTGCAGGATCTTGTACAGTTTGCTTTCATAGAGCAGCTGGGGGTGTCGAGCCTTCTGAGACTCCAACTTCACAGCAACTTCCTGCAGTGAGAGGGAACAAGGAGTCAGGGCAGAGCGTCCAGCGAGCACCGAGGTTTAAGGGGAACAGCACTTCCACATCCCCCACACACCCCTGATGCAAAAGCTTTCAGGCATGTATGTATTTATTTCTGAGCTCGACGTGCTGCGTTTTGTCGCGTCTTCGAATAAAATCCACATCGCGGTGATTTGTACAGAAATATCCATCCCGGGTCATGCATCTGAGCTAGAGATGTGGAGTCTTCAGAACCACTTAAGTGAGGAAGAACATACGTGGGTGTTTCTTCTTTACAGCTCAGAGCCGTGAGGGGGAGGAAGAAAAGAAAAAAAAAACCCAAAGGAAAAGCTAGAAAAACAGTGGGATCTTCTTTGTTTCTATTAGTGTTGATGAAACAAGATACAAAGTGTTCCCCAGCTGAGGCAGAGGAGGAGATGAATGGCGGGCGAGGGACGACGACTTTGGCCGCTCACAAAACACAAATACGTTTAAAAATGTTTTCCCACAATGGTTTTCGCCTCTCTTCTCCTCTCCCAAGCGCTGGGTGGGGGAGCCCACGACCGCAGGGCTCTGCTGTGGAAGGGCCGGCGAGAAAGACCCAAGGTGGGGAGGGGGGATGAAGACCCTCGGGGGAAAGGGAGGGGAATGAAGCCCCTCGGAAAGGGGAAAGAGGGGAGAAGGGAGACCCTCGGGGGGAAGGAAGACCCGCACCCCGGGGACACGGAGGGCACAGCCCGGGGCAGAGGGGGCTCGGGGTGCCCGGCTCCCCCCGGGGAGCTGAGGGGGAAGTGTGAGCGGCCCTTACCTCCCCGTTGGTGATGTTGATCGCCAAATAGATGTCCCCGAAGGAGCCCGACCCGATCTTCCGCACCAGCTTGTATTTGCCTCCGACAATGAACTCGGCCTTAGAGCCGC
>VZTJ01002595.1:63547-77474 GCA_013397795.1 Orthonyx spaldingii | reverse complement strand
GGCCGCCGCCGCCATCTTGTGCCCGAGCCGCGCAGCCGACACAAAATGCCCCCGGCGCGCGGCCGCCGCTTCTTCACCGCGCGGGGGGCGCTGGGAGCGGGGCGGGGCCGGGCCGCGCAGACCGCGCCCCCTCGCCGGGCAGAGCCAATCAGCGCCCTCGCTCAGCGCCCCGCCCTCCAACCGGGCGCGGCGATTGGCACACCGGCGGGACGGCGCGTGCGCACGGCACCGCCCCTCCGGCCCGGGCGGAAGAGGGCGGGGCCAGGTGACGGCGGCGTCACTCGCTCTTAAAGAGACAGGCGCGGAGCGGGCGGGGGTCCCGTGTGGGGTCTGTGAGGGTCAGCGCTGCCCGCCCAGCCCTGCCCGCCCAGCCCTGCGTCCCGAGGCACCGGGGGGTCCGCGACAGGGGCTCCGTCAGCCACCACTGAGATGCCACCCCTCACAGGGGGCTGTTGCCAGGCTCTTCTCGAAGCCCAGGCCCCAACCTGTGTGTGCGTTAACGGGCGGGCTTGTGGATAAATAAATAAATACAGAATAACTTCGTTCCATGGAAGGGTCCAAGGAAAGGCTGGGTGTGGCACTCAGTGCTCTGGTCTGGTCACAAGATGGGGATCGGTCACAGGTTGGACTCGATGATCTTGGAGATCTTTTCCAACCTCAACGATCCTGGTATGTTGTGGTTATTTCCGTGAGGGTGGCAGAGCCCTGGAACAGCTGCCCCGGGGTGCTCTGGAGTGTCCCACTCTGGAGACATCCCAAACCCCCCGGACGCACTCCTGTGTCCCCTGTTTCCAGGCCTGGCCCATCTCCAGAGGTCCCTGCCAGCCCTAGCAAACCTGTGATTCTCTGAAACCCGCAGCCTCCTTTCCCCAGCCTGTACCCACAGGGGGATTGGGGCCGAGCTGTTCGCGCCCCAGTGCGCACGCCGTGCTCCGTCACCCTGCCCTGCTCCGCAGCTCACCCCCCAGCCCCTCACCCCGGGCCCGTAGCCGTGCACAGCCATGCAGGTGCTGGGTTCTTGCTCCAGGTCACCCCTGACCAGGACACCATGAGCAGAACCACCCGTCACGGCCACATCCCTGGTCCCTGTGGTCTCCACCTTCACGTGGCCCCCACACCCGGCCCTCTCCTAGCGAGGGTCACCCTGCCCCAGCAGCTCGTGCTCCAGGGGCTGCTCCTTGCTGGCTGTCAGAAGTGAAATCTCCTCCGGTGCCCCCTCGCTCGCTCTCTGGGCGCTGTGAGTTTTCCCTTTGCAGGAACTGTGAATTCCCAGTGACTCATCATCACTCCCTGTCACAGCGGCGTCTTCTGCCGTGCAAGGCTGCATTTGGGAAATGATTCAGTCTGCAGGAGAGAGAAAGCTCCTCCAGTAATGTAGCTCATGGAAGTAGAAGGAAAGCCTACTCAGGGTGTCTGCTTTGAAGTCAGTCAGGCAGAAACTGCTTCCCTGCTTGCCTGGTGCACCCAAAGCCATGGAAATAATAAAAATATGGGTTTTAAGACTGGTCTATGCACAGATTTTTTTTTTTTAAAGCTGACTGCTTGGAGAAAAGTGAGATTGAGAGGTCCAGGTTAAGACATATCAGTAGGATATGAAGGTGGAGGAATTCTGTCAAAGAGCAGCATCCACACGGTGGAAGAGGCTTTTCTTGCACTCACCATGTTGCTTTCTAGCTTGGTGAAAACACTTTCTGCCTGCACAAGTGCAAAAGAGCCCTGGCTTGTGTCCATCTGGCTGTGAGGCAGGAAGGGAAATCTGTGATTTGCCTGAGTTTCTTCCTGTGGTGGACTCAGTGAGCTCCAGATGACTCCACAGTGAGAGACCGGGAGGATTGGAGAGGGAAGATTGGCACTCAGCAATGCCCTGCACGGCAAATATCATCTCCAAGTTCCCCTTGTGTTTCAGGGAGCTCAAATCCAAGGTTTTACTACAGCTCTCTCTGCGTCTCTGATGAAAAAAAATTGAAATGCAAATGACTCAAAATCAGCCAGATGCACCAGAAGGAAAACGATGCTCCGAGAACGAGCTGGCCTCCAACTCATTCCCACCTCGGCTCTGTCAGGGAGCATTTGTGCAGGCAAGAATATCCGCACTCTTGTCACTCACAGGGATTGTGGATCTTGTGTGGGGGATCTGGGATGCATCACACACTCCTCCAGGGGGCTGGAGTTTCGAGGGCAAATGAGGTATCTTCGAACATCACACCCGTTGCTGAAACAGAGCCCCGTGTCCTCAGGTGCCCCCGTGATTTGCAGACAGCTCGGGGCTGATGTGCCTCTGTCGCCCTTTGGGGCTGAGCTGTGTTTAATGGTGGCTCTGGGTGGGATTTGGGCAGTCGGGAGGCGTTTGGCTTGAGTCACGTCTCCGTGGAGGAGCTGGAAAAACAGGTCTGGAGCTCCCGGCCCAGGAAAGAGCCCCGTGCCTGGGGATGCAGGAGAGCAGGATCTGCTGGGCTAGGCAATGCTGCCACCTCCTGCCTGCCGGGACAGCTCTGTGTCCTGGGGACAGCTCTGTGTGCGGTGATAGCTCCTTGTCCAGGGGCAGCTCTGTGTCCAGGGGCAGCTCTGTGTCCTGGGGACAGCTCTGTGTCCAGAGATTGGATTTAAAATTCCCATTAAATAGCACTGAAAATGTAAGTTGGGAGGGGAATTTCAGGCTGAGCTGACCCAAGACCTCACTGCTGCTCATACAGGGTGGTCTCTCTTCTTCATCCTCTTTCCCTCCTACTCGCCCTTCTCACTGCCCAGCTCTGGCAGCTTGTCACACTCTCCACGGTCAGCTCAGCTCTCCAAACCTACAGAAAATTTTCCAAATGGTTTCTCCTGGTGCTTTCTCTGGGTTAATGTTCTGCCAGGCTGGTGACTGATGGAGCTCCAGGGGACAGTGCAAGGGTTGTCCTGGGTTGGCAGTGACATGGCAGAACAGACAGGAGGTGTCAGATGGAAAACTGAAGGAACATTCCCCACTGCCTGGAAAGCAGCTCTGCAGACACCAGAAGAGAGCATGAGAATCCATGAATTCCCTGCTGACAGGGAGAACACCAACCTCCTGTCCAGTGTTATTTTTCACATCTTTCAGGGCCACTGAGACAATGAAAATATCTTTATATCTGCATCACTTGACAGAGTGAAAGGAATAAATCCTCTCTCTCCCCTTTCCAAAAGGCAGGCCAGAAGTCCTGCTGCACCACCAAGACTTCAGTGGGAGCAGCCCTCATCTTCTGCCTGAGGTCTGATCTGCTCTCTGAAGTGTTTATTGTCTCAGAGAGATGACGAACTCAAGGCAGTTTTATTCCATTTTCTCTTTAAGTGAGCAAAACCCAGGTGCAGACGGAACCAAGACACCATCAATGGGCGTCACTGAGTCCTGGGCTGCCAAAATCACCTCAGAATCCTTTTGTTCTTTGGCAGGAGGAGCAAGTGAGCCTCTGGCACAACTGAGGGATGTGTGTTCAGTCAGACCTGGGGACAGGCTTGCAGTCCCAGCAGATCCCGGTCTGGGTCACTCTCTCTGCTCTGGCATCTGCCCACACCCCACACCCGCAGCGTGTCCCTCACGCAGGGACCTCTGCCCTCCCTCCAAAGCCCCTGCCTTCAGCTTGGAGCTGACCTCAGCTCATCCTCCATGCAGCTATTCTTAGCAGAGCTTATGGTGTTTGGGAAAATGGCTGGAGAGGAGCAGCTTGTGCCAGCAGGAACCAAACCAGGCTTGTTCTGGGACCCTGTGTGAGGCAGCTCACCTTCAGGCACTCCTGCCCAAGGACAGGTGGCTTTGCCACCCATCTGGCCAAACCCTCCTGTCCCTCAGGTGCCTTTTGCAAAGCAGGGTGAGTGGGGCTCACCAGGACATTGCCGTGTGGCAGGAGGGATCCAGTCCCTCCACATTCCTTAGGCAACGTCCTGCCTGACCCCCACCCATGCCAAGGGCACCCAGAGGCACCAAAGAGGTGCTGCTGGCCACCCCTGCCAGAGCCACTCGTCCCTGCCCTCCCCTGCACTGGCACAGGGCTGTGGGGAGCCAGCCCAGGGAACTGCTCCAGGTTGAAAATAACTCCGTTTTTCCGGAACAGTCTGACACTGGCAGCCTTTGCCAGGCTGGATCTCCGTGCAAAGCTTCAATGCCAGTGCTGGCACGAGGCAAGAGGCACCATTATTTTTGGCAAGGGCGCCTGCTTTAAGTGTTTGCACGCAACCCTCAGAAAGTTGTCAGCCCCTGGAGTTACAGCCAGCACAGGCGATGCCTTTTTGCCTCAGCAGGGATATGAGCAGCCATGAAATCATGGGATTTCATCTCCAGCACTGCTGCAGGGGAGGACAGCAGGGACAAGGCTGGGATAAAACTCCCCCACTAATGCCAAACCTTTTTACTTGACCATAGTGAATCTCCAGCCGGATCCCAGCATCCACAGCCATCGTGCCTTGCTCACCCTCCAGCAGGGAAAGGACACAACAGGCCCTGGAGATGGGAGGTGGCTTTGGGACAGAGCTTGGAGCAGGCTGGGACAGTGGCACAAATCTCATTCTTGCAGTGCTTGGATTGAACCAAAGGTGTCTGTGTCCAGGGAGAAGGTGTCCAGGAGCCAACAGTGCCCCTTCCAAGCTGTGTAAGAAGTTAGAAGGGAATTCTGCAGTCTGGGACATTCCTGGCTCTTTGGAGAGAATTTTTTTTTTTTTTTTAAGTACTGAAGGAAAAGGGGAATTTTCAAGTAATTTGGATGATTCACAGGATTTGTTGTTAATGCACAGCTGAAGCTCCACCAATGAACTTGTTCCCTGGAAGACTTTCCTGCAGAGTGTGTGAAGCTGAGCTCCAAACTTTCCAGTGATGTCAGGGTTGAAATTGCTTCGAGTTCTTGAGTGGATGCATTGGGTGGTGAGGCAGGAGGCTCTGAAGAAGTCCTGGGCCAAAAAAGATGTAAAAGGCAGCACAGCTGATTCACTGCATGTCAAGTGCTGTGGAGAAGTCTCCAGCAGCAGCTTCTGTGGTGCTTCTGAATTAATTACCCTGCTGGTGTGCAGAGTTCTGGTATTTGGCAGCCAAGGCACATTTCCTCTGTGGCTGCTTAAATCAGTCAGGTTCAAATCACTGAGGTGAGTCTGCTCTAACACAAAATAATTCAGCTGCTGGATGACAGCTGATACACCTGGGAGTAAATCTTCCTCCTCAGTACAATTTCTTGCACCATTTTAGGGAACATGGGTTTGATACTTGTCCTGTGCTGTGGTTTAGGATGCCAGGGAGGATAAGAGGAACACGGGCAGCTGGTGCAGTGTCTGCGGCTGCTCCCAGTGCAGGCTCTGGCTGTGCTTGCTGGATGTTGCTGCTCTCCAGTGGCAGGAACCAGCTGAGCACAGTCTGTCCCAGTGGCCCCATCACCCTCTTTTTGGGGTGCTCTGGATCTCTTTACACATTGAGGGAGAAATTACGTGGAGCTGGAGCTGAGGCTGGGCTCCCCTGTCAGGACATTACGGTCCCTTCCATTTTATTTTAAAGCAAGTTGCTTCCTGCCAAGATTGGAAAGTAAAAGCTTTTTGAGAGCACCCCAGAGTACAGGGCAGAGGAAAGGAGCCCCATCTCTCCTGGGGCTCGTTTGTAAATGTCCCTGTGATTTTTAAATGCTATATTTCCTAAGCCATCCTCTTGATTTGTAAATCCTGGGTGACAGTGGCAGAAGGCATTGGGAAGCTACTGAGCAAAGTATCCCAGGATTTGGACTCAAGCTGGGAGACAATTCCAGATAAATTGTGACTGGAAACCTGGGATTCCAGCCCCTTTGTGTCCTCCCAGGGATAAGATCCTCTTGTATCTTGTCCCTTCCTGCAGGCCTGAACATCTTCTCTACTCAATGGATCAGCTTTTCAGGTCATTCAAAAGCTGATGCTTGCTGAGATTAAAAAAAACCCAACAATGGGCTGAGAGATGCTGTTTGATTATGCCTGAATTTTTTCTCTCCCCTCCTCCAAAGATCATCACGAGCTCCGGTTCATTTGCGTTTGGGAAGAGCTCAGGGTGGGAAGTGCCAGATAAGGGGAAAGGCTCATCACATGTTATTGTCAGCACAGCACTGGAAATATCACCAGCAAATCAATCAATCAGCCCCTTGATGCACCAGGCCCTGCCCCACAGCCCCTCCGGAGCAGCAGCCAGGACGTGTGAGTCCCACTTCAGGGCCTGAGGAGCAGCACAAGCAGATGAAGAGGGAACGGGCTGTCCCGCTTGGATGCACTTGGGAATGAGCTCTGCCAAGGGCTCCTTCACTGATGGCCCCTCAGCTAATTTCAGCACTAATGATCAGCAGCTCAGCACAGAGCAGGGGCCTGGCTTGCAGTCTTGTCCAGGCTGGACACTCCAGACAGTATTTAGGCACCCCAGGAGTGGCTCTGCGGGGTCTCAGGGACAGCTCGGAGCTCAGCATGAACCAGACAGGGACACTCCAACTTCAGCCCCAGAGCTGGGCGGCTCTGAGACCCTGTGGGGACAGCTGAGCTGGGGCTCTGTGACACAGGGCAGCTTGTGGAGTGAACTGCTGCTCACAGGGACAGCCCTGGGAAGCAGCTGGGTGCCTTGAGGAGCAGGGTGCTCCACGGACACCTGGAATGCAAATCTGGGAGCAGCCCCAGCTAAGGATGAACCTCCCTTCTGCTCTGCACTGACTGCAGCTCCAGCACACGCGGCACAGGCTCCCTCTGCATTGTCCTCTGCCAAGGGGAGCAGGTCCTGGCAGGGACTGGTCCCTGCTACAGAGCTGGAAGGACCAGATTTAGCTGCAAAGCAGCTTCATGAGGGGAGCACAGCTCTGCTGGTCACTGCCCTGTGCCTGGCCTTGTTGGCACCGAGACTTGGCTCAAAATACAGACACAACTATGTGCTGTGTGTCACTGTGTGAGCCCTCGTACCCACACTGCTCCCTGAGCAGCTCCTGGGGTCCGTGGGGTGGTGGCTGATGCCTGGCACAGAAATGTCACCCAGTAAGGACACCTCACCCCATTACAGTGCTGCTGGCCCAGTCCATACCCCACGGGTACCTGGGGAGCAGATCAAAATCTGATGTGACTCAGGCACAAGACTCCTCACCTCTCTCCGAAGAGAGGCAGTCCCCGTGCTGTCCCAAGGTGTCCTTGGCTGTGACCCTGCCTCCAGAGGGACACACGGTGTGTGGTGGCTGAGCAGAGCAAGCCTGTGTTCTCTGGCTGGTGGAGCCACTCACCTGGGACTGGGATCTCACCTGCCATTGCTTGAGGGGATTTTTCACTTTGAAGCTTCTCAATAAAACTCAGACATGTCAATTTTCCTCCTCTGCAGGGAGACAAAAAAAAGGTCTCAGTTCAGAAGGGAAGAGTTGAGTGCTCTGTGTTCACACAAGGGTGGAGCTGCTTGGGGTGCAGCAGGTGACACATTCCTTGGGTGAGGAAGTGGTGTGCCGTGTTCCCAGGGAGCTCCTGGTCTGTGGTTCCATCTCAGGGCAACATGTGAGAGCCTTGTGACAGCTCACCCATCCCCTGGCTCCAGCTGTGGCCCAGAGCAGATGTTTACAGTATCCTTGTCCCAAGAATAGTCCCTGAGCTCCCCCCAACCTCCAGCCTTAAGGAAGAGGTGGTGGTTCTTTGTGTTTAATAACCCAAAGGATTTTTCTTCCATGAATTCATCCAGTTCCTGTTTAAATGCTTTGCATCTGTCACATCCTGTGGCAAGGAGCTCCATGGTTTAACTGCACATTGCACCAAGAACCACTTCCTTTTCCTTGTTCCAAACTTCCCTCCAGGTAGTTTCGTTTGGAGCCAGTGCTCCTGCAGAGGCAGAGCTGGTGAGTAATCCCTCTCCGTGCCCTCACACGCCTCCCAAGGCAGGGCAGATCTGTATCACCTCCCCTCCCTCCTCCCTTCTCCTGGCCATGGTGCCATTCCTCACGCAGAGGCCGCTGCAGAGCTTGGGGCACTCCTGTTTCCCTTCTCTGAGCCTCTTCCACGTCCCTCTGGAGACAAGGAAGGGGGCAGAGCTGCAGGCAGCATCCTCAGCGTGGGCACATCACCAGCTCACACAGCGCCAGCGCTTCCTGTCTCATCCTCTACTTCTTCCCTACTCACTTCCAACATCCAATTTCCTGCTTTCTCTGCTCCAGGCATTATGGAACATCATTTAGCACGACACCCAAGATTCCCTTCCTGGCAGGGGTTGCACCAGTCAGAGTCCATCACTGGGCTACCAGTGCTGGGACTGGGTTTTTTGTGTTTTCCCTGCCTTTTCCTGAGTTCCTTGACTGCTTTGCAGTCCCACTGCTCAGGGACATGGACCCAGCAGCTCCTTGCAGCTCTGAAGAGCTCAGTGCTGGTGCCAAACGTGGTCACTTCGCTGGCCCTGCCTTCTCCAGATAATTCATGGACACACTCAATGGCTCCCCACAGGTAACATCCCTTTGCTGTGAAAAAAACCGTTTATTTCAGCCCTCCCTTTCCTGCCTGTAACAACAGCTCTGCCTGGCAGGTTTTTCCTCTCTCCCTCCCGTGTCCCTGAGGGGCTCTGGTGGGAGGCCTGGCCGGACATCTCACAAACCAGGTTTCCTTCCCCAGTCCTTGCAGGATGGCCCCGTGATCCCCCTCGGCCAAGAGCAGGAGCCAGGCTGGGCAGAGGCTGTCAAGGCTGGTGGCTCCCACCGGCATGGCCTGGGGAGGAGACCTGGAGCTGGGGCGTGGGCTGGGGAGTCAGGGCGGCTGCAGGAGCTGGAATCTCATTAATAATGGAGACACATTAATAATGGAGACGTCCCTCTGACACTGCAGTCATCCTGTGGCTGGAGGGAAGAGGATGAAGCAATGGCTGCTGACACACAAGGGAGCTCTGCTTTCAGCAGAAGCAGTGGACAGGCAGAGCAAGATCAGTTGGGTGCTGCCACTTCGGCAGGAAGCTCCACATTGCCAGAGCTGGGATAACCCCACAGGTATGGGGGATTCTGAGCTGTACCTGGCACCCAGGCAGAGCTGTCAGACCTCAGTGCCACCAGAACTGAGATTCCTGGCCATCATTTTATATTCCACGGCATGAGCTGCTGGGGTTTTTCCACGTCAAACTCCTCCCCAGTAAAACATCCCCCCTGCTATGATGTGGTGTGGTGGGGAGAGGAGAACGTGTGGGCAACACCATGAGCTGGCCCTGCAGCCTCCTTGCTGCTGCTGCTGGGGCTGCAGGGACCTCTGGATCTCTCCTTCCACCTCAACCTCTTTTAATCCCTTCTGGGTTTTCTCAGCCACATCTCTCTCTCTTCTCGGCATTGGCATCCGGCAGCCCCACCAGCCCAGCTCTCTGAAGCCTCTGGTGGTTATTTCTCCCAAAAAGAAGGGGGACACAGGCATTAGGCTGTTCCTATAAAAAAGCTCTTGGCCATGGACTTGCCCAGCCTGTAGCACAAAGCTTAGGGCTGCCCAGCCCTGCCCTCCTTCCCAGCAGAGCCTGGAGCTGGTGACCTGCGGGGTCTTTGCTTTAGGTGTCCTCACCATTCTGTGAGACCCAGCTGAGCCCCCTGGGCTGGGTTTCTGCCTCCAGAAGTGAAGCAAGCACCCAGTGATCCTCCCAAGGGGCAGCTGTTACACTTGCCTTGACAGAGACACAAGCCCTGTCACGGCACAGGCATTCCTGGGTGCGTCAGTGGAAAAAGGGATGGGGAGATTGCACAGGGACCAGCTTGGCAGCTTGAAGGGGCTCTCGCCTTCCTGCCACCCCTCATTTCTCTCTGAAGCAAGAGAAGTCAGCTCCTGCAGCTCCTCCTGCGCAGGCAGCAGCCACTGCTGCGACTCCAGAATAACCACTCCTGCAGGAATTTGCCTGGAGGAGCTGCTGGGACTCCAGAGGTGTCTGACCCGAAGGAGAAGGTGACTCTCAGGGGATGCGCCTCCGCTTGGCTCCTCGCGCCCTCGCCTTGTGCAGAGAGCGGCAGCGCCCGGGGGTGGCTGTGGGCAGGGGGTGCCCGGGGGTGCCCACAGGGAGGAGGAGGAGGAGGAGCTCACGTGGAGCTCCAGCTCCCAGGGTGGGTGGCTGTGATGACGCGGCAGGAGCAGAAATCCTACGAAGTCAGGCAGGGAGGGGATGTTGGTTGGATCAGTGGAAATGAGTAATCAGCAGAAACCACCAGAATTTTCTCAACTCTTCTTACTTTTCTCATGTCTTGTTACCTCCCTGCTGCACATCACCAGTGGGGTACCCTGTGGGATGCTTTGGGCAAGGAGTGCTGTCACTGGCACTGCCCCGTGGTGGGGTGTGGGTGGCCCTGTCTGGGCTGGACTGGCCTGGAGACATCTGTCCTTCCCCAGAGCTGCAGGGTGCTGCAGACACCTCCATCTCTCCCTGCATTCCTGCCAGGTGTCCGTGCACTGTGCACACCTCTGCATTCTCCACGCTGGTCCTGAGAGAGCAGGCTGCTCTGTCAGGGCAGAAATACAGATACCTCGGAATTCAGTACCCTCAGAAGCCTCTGGTTTTCCCCTCCAGCTGTTGTCACCACCAGCTGGCTCAGCTGGCAACAGGGACTTGGGACAAATGGGCGAAAGGCCCAGAGTCACCAGCCCTGGGAGAGAAACAGGGATCCTGGGGTAGGAAAAGCAAGGCAAGGCAGCAGAGGGGAGAGCGAAGGACCACAGAGGCTGGTGGATGTGAAGCTTCAACCACAAAAACCCAGATACAGGAGGTGTGTGCTGCTGTAGCCTCAGAGAGGCCAAGAGGGGCTGAAGCCTCCCCATGAAGGAGGCCTGTGCAAGGCCCATAAATAACCCTCTTGGGAATAAAGAACTGACTCTTCGTTTATTCTGCCTGGATCAAACCCTATCTGCTTATTTTTAGGCTGTGCTGTGCCTCGTGGTGCAGGCATGTGGCTGGAGCCTGCAGCTCCATCCAGACCCCTGGAGCTGGCACCATTTCCACCTGCCTGGGAGCCCTGGCCGAGTACCTGGGTGGGACTATCCTGAGCGGGCAGGCACAGCCCTCCTTCCCTCTTCAGCATGTTAGCTGGGAAGGGAAGAAGGAAGAGGAAGGAATGGCATCTCTGTGGTTTTGCAGGAGCTGCTCATGCTGATGGCAAGCTCAGCAGAAGGAAAACCTTTAATTTCACAGGTTTTTTTCCTCCTTCCCAGTGGCAGGAGCTGCCCTGCCTGGCACAGCACACACGGGCAGTGGGGCTGCAGGCAAAGTCCGCTTCCCAGCCCTGCCGTGTGGGAGGCAGTGCTGTGATTAGGACGCACCTGGGAGCACATTCCTGCGCTGCTGTTTTGCTCCCCGTGTTTTCCTTTCCACCATGAATGGCCGATAACAGCCTGTGGTCACCAAGTCCTTTCCAGACGGGAAAGAAATCCAAAGAACAGTAATAATGGAAGAGATTAAATAGAGGAAATGCAACTTTCCTGTACGATCCCGCTGCTGGGAGAGGAACCCCCGCCTGCTGTTATTAGGCAGAGCCTGACCTGTCGTGCTTTGCTGTGTTTATTTTCTGAGCGAGCCCTGTTTAACTCGAAGCTTGTCTGGAGCGTTCCCAGAGAGCCCCCTGATGGCTTCAGCTTTCATCCCAACATCCTGAGTGTTAGTGTTTGGAGTAGCTGGGGAAAGGCAAAACAGCAAAAGGCTTTGCAGGAGCCAGCAAGTTCAGGGTGAGATGGGGGGTGGAAATAACCCCTCTCCAGGGGGAGGTGATGCCTTCTGCCTGGACAGCTGCTGGGCAGACAAATGTTCCTGCTTCCCATCCACCGCCCTCTTCCTGAGGCTTTCACCACATCCTATTCTGAGCCAGAGCACAGAACCATCATCAGGTGTTTCTCCAGCCCTGGACTGAGGCTGTGCTCATCACACAAGGGGTGTCAGAGGGGATCGAGGCCCACCAGCCTCATGGGGTTGGGTTTTTCCTTAAATACCACCAGAAAAGGGCTGGCAGAGCTCTCCTGCTGTGGCAGTGGGTATGAAGAGGGCTGGGCAGTGCTGTGGAGGTGGCTCACCCTTGCTCTGTGAGAAAGTTTTGCAATGGCGTTGCACAAAGCTGCAGGAGAAGCCGGTCCTGCCTCCCTCCACGGTCCCACGGGAGATCCCAGTCCCTGCCAGGTTTGTGTTGGCAGGGTGGCAGCACAGCCAGCAGGGCGCCAGGGGACAGCCCACCCTGCAGGGACACTTCAGCTTGGCTTCACCTGAGCACAGCCCTGGGCCACAAACACTTGTGCCCGACCAGCCGGCGCCTGTTTGTTTTCCTCGTGTAAGGGGAGCCGGGCCAGGGCAGGCAGCCGACTCTGACACCTCCCGGGGAGCCCCGGAGTGGTGACAGCACTGTCACACTGCTCCCGCTGCTCCCCGAGCCGCCCAGGTGGGGCGAGCGGAGCCGCAGCCCCAGCCCAGGGCGGCACGGGAGGTGTGCGGTGCCAGCGGCAGGGCAGGAAGGAAACAGCTTGTGCTGAGGGAAGGAGCTGTCAGGAAGGAGGACAAGCCCATCCTGCAAGGAACTCGCCGGAGCCAGGCTATCCAGCCTCTGAAAAACCGGACTGGAATGGGAAAAATGCCTGAGGGAACACCCGTGGTGTGAGCTGGCCGGGAGGAGCTGGGGCTGGGGATGAGGGTCCTGCCCGGTGGGATGAAGGTGCTGGGGGAGGAGGGAGCTCTGGGATTCCCTCGGCAGCCACTGGAACGTGGTTCCTGTCCCGGATCACCCACAGTGTGCTGGTGGGAGCAAAGCAGCTGCGGAGCGTCTCGATGGCTCTGTTGGACATGGCAGTGAGGGCTCCTGCCCAGGGGTGGAGCTGAGAGCTCCCGGTGTTGGAGCAATGCCGGCCAAAGGGCTTCAGAAAGCACCTGGGCAAGGACGGAAACCCTGCTGCCACCCGCGAGGGAGGAGGGACACCTGCGTGCCCGAGGCCACAGCCGGGTACTGCCCTCGCTGCCCAGCCGTGTGTGGGTCCCTCCTGCGGCCGTGTCACTCCCCAAGCCCACGCGGCACCGACCAGCCTGGGAACGAATTTCCTGGGGTGGCTTCACCCCAGCCACTCACCCAGCCGGTCTCATGAGTTCTGCCTCTCCGTGGGCAGGATGGGGTGCAGGCAGGGCAGGCAGGGGGACAGGATGGCTTTGTGGCACTGGGTGCGAGCCAGTGCAGCAGGTGCATGTGGGTCCCTGTGCTGCCCTGTCCAGCCCACATCAGAAAGGGTCCCATGAAGGGACCCAGCAGGAAGGGCTGGAAGTGCCAGAGCTTGTCCTGGCCCATGGGGAGTTTTGGATCCAGTCACAGACGCTGCCTGTGACCTGCATGAGTCACCGAAAAGCTCAGAGTCCTTTTCACAGTGACATTTTCTGCACACCGCGGGTCAGCCTGGAAAAACCCCGGTGATGCCACCTCCTCCCTGTGGTCAGGGCTGAGGTCCCAGCAGGAGCTGGCCGGGGATCAGCCTCTCTCTTCTCAATAGCTTGTTTATAAGGATGCAAACACTTCACCGAGCAAAAAAAAACCCCAACTTCATGCCAAGTAGCCACTGACTCCCCATGCCCTAATCTTGGCAACCTCTTCCCCGGTTATATTTTCATTTCTGTTTTCTCTGCCCCCGTTCCCGTGGCTGAGCAGGGGTTAAGGGACGGCAGAGCAGAGGGGCAGTGCCGGGGACATGCCTGACCTTGGCATAACTCGGCGGGAATCCTGTGAGTTGGTGGATGGGCAGTGGGAACACCGGGGCATCACCGGGGCCGTGCACGGGAGCCGCGGCAAGGCCGGGGCGACACCGGGAACTGTCTCTGTTATTCGCGGCAGGGGTGAGGCGTTGTGTCCCCTGCCCTCCTGGTGTTCCCTCCTCTCCTGGTGTGTCCCCTGCTCTCCCGGCGTGTCCCCCCTGCTCCCCCGGTGTGTCCCCGCTGCTCTCCCGGTGTGTCCCCGCTGCTCTCCCGGTGTGTCCCCGCTGCTCTCCCGGTGTGTTCCCTGCT
>VZTJ01002595.1:52539-63001 GCA_013397795.1 Orthonyx spaldingii | reverse complement strand
GGGCCCGGAGCCGGCCGCCCCTGGGCGCGGGCGTCGGGGAGGGCCGGGCCGGTCCGGTTACGGACAGAGATGTCCAGAGCTCCCCTGAGGGACAGGGATGTCCGGAGCCCCCCCGTTACGGACAGGGATGTACGGAGCCCCCCCATTACGGACAGGGATGCTCGGAGCTCCCCTCGTTACGGACAGGGATGCTCGGAGCTCCCCCCGTTATGGACAGGGATGACCGGAGCCCCCTTTAGGTCCAGGGATGTCCGGAACCCCCGCGTTAAGGACAGGGATGTTCGGAGCCCCCCCTTAGGGGCAGGGATGCTCGGAGCCCCCCCGTTATGGACGCCGATGGCACCGAGGCAGCAGTGACAGCTCAGATGCGGGAAGCTGCCTGGGAGGGGGGCTGGGAAAGCAAAACCTGCTCCGGCGCTCTCTGCCTGCTCCAACGCTGCCCAGAAATGCTGCGTTGTAGTTTTGCACAGTTCCCTTGTCCCACTCAGGTCGCAGGCCGGGGGCGTGAGGGGAGGCAAGGGGGTTTCTCCAGCCTGAGGAAACCTCCAGAGCAGTTGTGTGCTCCGGGAATGCTGCTGCAGGCACCGGGGACACCCCAACACCGGCCTGCCCTGAGCTGCAGAGCACCCCTCCAGGGCTTGGGGTGTCTCAGATCGGGGCTTCCCACCTGCCCCCACTGAATCGGGGTTTTGCTGTCACCCCAGGCAGAGGACACTGAGCTTGTCCTTGGTGCAGAAAACCTCCTGCTCCCCACGTCCCACAGCAGACAGTGCCATGGGCCAGGCAGGGGACGCAGCCAAGTCCCAGAGAGGGCAGGGATGACAGCTGGCAGGGTGACGTGCCCCCGGCAGGCGGGTGCAGGGCCAATGCCACCTCCCTTCGCTTGCTGTGTCAAGCCCAGCTCTCCCAGCACAGCAGTGGGCGTGTGCCTGGAGGGGACACCGGCCCTGCCCACGGCTCGCAGCTGCTTCAGCCACTTTTTGGACCCAGTGGGAACAGGGAGAGAGAGGGGCTGCAGCCTCCGAAGTGGGCACCTGGCGTGTTGCAGTTGGGCTGTGGAGGTTGGCACTGGCTGGGCAGGTAGGGCAGGGCAAAGCCTGTGCTGCTGCTTGTGCCATCTGGCTTTTATCCTGCCAGGCCACCTCTGCCTTGCTCTTCACCTCCTCCTCCTCCTCTTCCTCCTGCTCCTCCTCCTCCGGCAGCGGGAGCCCGGCAGCACTCCTGCCCCTGGCCGGGGATCCAGCTGTGCCTGTGCCTCTGCGGGCTGTGCCTTGCTCTCTCAAGGCCTTCCTGCCAGGAGCCAAGCACTGTTTGTGGTGCTCTGGGAGCTGCTCCATCCTCCCTGGTATCAGTTAGAGCAGAGCATGTTTCCTGAGGAGAAAACGTCAGGAACCAGCTCAGATTTCCCATGGCAAGGGAGGAGAGGGGAGCGTGCCGTGCCACACAGGGCGCTGGCATTGCGTACCAGGGGCCGCCAGCACATCTGGCAGAGGCATCAGCAGCTCTGCCCACTTCTCCCCCCGTCCCAGTGGCTGTTAAAGCAGCTCTGCTGTCACAGAAACATCTCTTGTTCAAGCACTGCAGAGCCACTCTTTGTACTTTGAACAGGACCCTTGAACGCCAGGCAAGGCGCCAGGCGCCGACAGCCAAGGCAGGGAGGGAACAACTGGCCCCGGCAGCGAGGAGCTGGAGTGGAGGTGGCAAACCCCGCTCTGCCCGTGGGGACCGGTCCCTGCACAGCCCCAGTGATGGGTGGCAGCTGCCAGGCCCCTGCTGTACCTTGGGATCCCCTTGCCTGCACCCCAGCCCCACATGTGGGCACCGCAGTGGGGGCACGTGTGTGTGGCGAGTCCCTGCCTGCCACACGTGGGTGTCTGTGGCCAGCCTGCTCCTGCCTCGCAGCACTTTATGGTTTTATGGGTTTGGAATGTCATCCGTACTGTGCTGTAAATGCAAATGGCTGAGTGTCCCTGGGGATGTGCCGTGGGGTGCCACGGGCACAGGGGAGGGAGCACGGGCACTCAGCTGGGTTTGGCACCAGAACACCAGTGCCAGGCTGTGTTTGCCACCCCTGCAGCGTCCTGCGGCGATGGCGAGCGCAGAGCCCGACGCTGAGGATGCAGCCGAGGCCGAAGAGGCCGTGTATGAGGTGATGCCCTGTGACAGGACGGAGCTGAGCCAGCGCCTGGCCGTGGAGGAGCTCATCACCACCGAGGCCAGCTACGTGCACAACATCCAGCTGTGCGTGTCGGACATCCGGGAACACCTCCACAGGAAGCAGGTGACACGGGGTGCCTCCCCCTGCCCGGGGGCTGGGGACCATAGGGTGAATCTCTCAAGAGCTGTGACATGCCCAGATCAACGCAGGGAGGTCGCCGTGTGCTCACCTTCCACCTTCCTGCGCTCCCCCTCACCAGCCAAGGTCTGGGGTTGGGTGGGCATTGGGTCTGACCCGGGACAGCCACCCTGACTTTAACCCTGCCCTACTTGGGAGCACAGACAGGCCTCAGCATTCCCAAAGCCTCCAGAAACAGCGCATCACTCCAGCTCCTGGGGCATCCCATGGGCAGATGGAAGGTCACCAGGAGTGCCTCCAAAACACGTGGTCCATCTCTGATGTATTTGGCTTAGCCTGGGCCATCTTTGTTCCCTTCAGCTGCCTGAGCTTGACCTGGAAGGACTCTTCTCTAACACCGACGACATCCTCCATGTCTCCACACGCTTCCTGAAGGGTCTTGAGGCCACGGCCGGCCAGGGGCAGGAGCAGCTGCTCTGCATCAGTAAGTGGTGCAGTGCCAGTGGCTGCCCCATGCCCACCCGTGGGCATGCCAGCCCAGCCCCCCTGCCCTGACACCTCCTGCCCCTGCTTTGGCTCTGGGAAGCGCTGGTGCCACCACACCTCTGCCCACCCCACAGGGCAGGGCTGAGCTGCCCGGCCTGCAGACAGTGACGGGGACAGCAGCAGCTTGGCAGGGTGCCCGGGGCAGAGCAGAGTCCTGGCACGCTTGGCTGGCATTGCTCCGCTGGCTCCACCCTTCCAGCAGGCTGGGGAGAAACCCCTGCCTTCCTCTTTGCCCAGGGAAAAGGACTCTCCTCTCCAGCCTCACTCTCCTTCCCCAGGCACGCTGTTCCAGGAGTTCAAGGAGGAGATGGAGAGTGTCTACAAGATCTACTGTGCCAGCTACGACCACGCCCTGCAGCTGGTGGAGAGCTACCGCAGGGACCCCAGGCTGCAGGAGGAGATCCTGGACACCCTGAATGCCACCGTGTAGGTCCCTGCTGCTGAGCCTCCACCTCCCCGTCCCTGTTTCCCATCCTGGCTTTGCCCTTCTCCTCTCTGGCCAAGCTGCCTGAATGGATCTGTGTCACCAGGCTGGGTGTCACATCATGGCCACCGCCTTCATGGCATTTCCTGGTGTAATCCCTGTCCTGGACCCTGGGTTCACGACCTCCTATGGTGGATGCCAAAATAAGGGATGGGTGGCATCCACAGCTGCTGCCTCCCCAAGCCCCAGATAGACCAGAGAGACTTAGGCTGGCCCCAGGGACCTGCCAAACCCCTCCTGAACTCTCAGGGGGTCACAAATGCTGTCAGAGCCAGGAGAAGCAGGAGTGGCAGTGGAGGAGCTCCTGGGATGTGTTTTTAGGGCACAGGCAATGTGATTCCCAAAGGAGAGATGCTTTCCCTGGGGGTGGAAAGGGAGACTTTGCCAACACCCTCCCTCCCTGCTGCCCACGGAGCAAGCCCTGATCCCGTGTCCCGCGGCTGGACAAGCACAGCACTGTTCAGAGAGGAGGACACCCACCCAGGGCTGGCACTGCCAGGGGCTGGCAGGGACAGTGTCCCCTGCAGCTAGAGGGGAGCAGGAGCTCACAGACAAATGTCCCATGACTTCTGGGCTGCTCTTTCCCCAAAACGCTCCCAGAGAAGCCGTGGAGAGCAGCAGGGCAGGGAGGCAGCCCTGCACACCGACCCTGAGCAGTTCCCTCTCCACCAGGCCTCACACGGGCGCATCAGACCTCAGCTTCTTCCTGGTGATGCCGGTGCAGAGGGTCACCAAATACCCTCTGCTGCTGGGGAAGATCCTGGAGAACACCCCGAGCAGTGCCAGGGCCCACTCAGCCCTGCAGGCAGCGGCTCGTGCCATGGCCCAGGTCAATGCCAACATCAACGAGTACAAACGGCGCCGGGAAGTGGGTGAGTGGCCAGGGGCTTGGGGCACAGCGCCCAGCCCAACCCCAGTTGTCTCCTGGGCACTAATTCCCACTTAAATCAGTTCAAATCTCTCCTGCCCTCCACTTAACCCTGCCTGGTGGAGGTGCAGACTCCTGGAACTGCTCTGGTCCTGTAAATGCTACTCTGGGCAAGACCTGAAGGCTGCAGGGGCAGGGTAACATGGAGGGGGGCTCAGGACAAAACCAGTCTGTCCACATTCCTGGGGCTGGGGAACAGGGAATAACAGTCCTGTCCTTGGGACAGGAGAAATCAGGCTCCCCACAGATGGGAGCTCACCCTCCTTTTGGTTTTCCTAGTCCTTTCCTTCTTTGATGTGGCTTGTGCTTATCCTGTTGGTCAGCCCCTGTGCTGCTCACCCTCCTTGCCTGCTCGGCCGTGAAGTCTCCTCTTCTGATCTTTTTTTCCCCCCTATTTTGTGTCCTCCCACCCGAGGCAGCGACCAAATACACCAAGGCCGAGCACCTGACGCTGCGGGACCGCCTGGCGCGCCTCAACACCCACTCCATCGCCAAGAAAACCACGCGCCTCAGCCGGCTCCTCATGCACGAGGCCGGCATCGTGGCCAAGGTGGGCAGCCTCACCCCCCGCCTGCACCCCGGCACCTGGTGCCCCTGTTTGGGTCGTTTCTGGGGCTTTTTGCAGCTCCTGAAGTGCCCCGATAGCGGAATGGGGAGCACGGGGCCAGCATGGGGTGGGGTGGCTGATGCTGCCTCTGGTCCTCCATCATCCCAAGGAGCAGGGGGATAGCAGGGATAGCAGGGACACACCCCACTCCCCACCCCAGAGCACTGCAGGGCAGCACTTTGGCCCCCAAAGGACTTACAGGATCCTCGGGCGCCCCAGCAAAAGGAAAGACACCCCAGTGTTCCCCAGCAGCACGACCAGACCAAAAGCCTTGCTGCTGCCTGCACCCCCGCACCAGTGTTTGGACCCCTTTCCAGACTCATGGAGCCCCTCAGGGTCTCTCCTGCCTGTCCCCAGCCCTGTGAGCTCCAGGCAGGTGCCTGGCTGCTGTTTCAGCCCCCAGTGCTGGGCATCAGCCCTGCCCACGTTGGTGACAAGCTGCCTCTTGCCCTGCAGACCGAGGACAAGGAATACGATGACCTGGAAGAGAAGTTCCAGTGTGTGGCATCCAGTGTGGCCACGCTGAAGGAGAACGTGGCAGCCTACCTGGGCCACTTAGAGGTAAAACCTTGACCAGGGGTTGGCCCCATTCCGGCCTCAGGAGCTGTTCCTTGGGTTTGTGGAATATTTCCAAGCCCTGTGGAAACCGGGAGCTGTTGGGGATGTTCAGGGATTCGCAGCTCAGCTGAAGTGTGCTGTTGTGCCAGGGAGTTGCACATCCAAGGATTGCTCAGGTCCAGGGGTGCTTAAACCAAAGCTGAGGCTTTGACAACACTGGCTGAGCTGGTGCCATTTGAGAATAATCTGTCCTTAAACTTATCATTATTTCAAGGTCTTAGATGATTGAAAAGGCCGGGTGTTGTTCAGCCTGGGAATTCTTGCTTTAATAATGTGTATCAGGCAGAAAAGTCCCCAGATCAGCCCTGACAGCAAATTTCCCTTCTGAAATCACCTGGGTCAGCAGCTGCTATGATTTTCTCGTGGAAATCCCTTGGGGCAACTGAGGAAAATGAAAGTCTGAGTGCTGGCAGAACACGCAATCCCCAGACACAGCATTATCAGGAAAGCCCCGGGAAATGGCCGAGGGTTCAGCAGCAATTCCTGGGCTGGAAAGACCTTGCAGGAAAAGATTGACAAGGGCTCCCCACGCAGGGCTGGGGAGGAGGTAAAGGAGTGCGATGCTCCCTCCCTTGCAGGCGCTGCTGCTGCCCACCCCTCACCAGTGTGAGCTGCAGATGGACGAGGGCCCTGCCCAGCAGAGTCGCCGCCTCTCAGAGCTCCTCCAGGGCACCGTTCTCCCGGAGTTTGTGAGTTCTCCTGCCCTGCACATCCCCCTCAGCCATCCCACCTTCTGCCAGGGCACAGCGGGGGCTGGTAGCTGGGAGCTCAGGGGACCCCAGTGTCCTCAGGGCCCCCAGAGCCCAGCTCAGTAGGCAGAGCCTGGAGCAGGTAACAGGATCCACCAGCAGTCCCTGACACACAAAGTGAGGGAGCAGCTCCAGGGTCCAGAGAAGAAGGGAGGTCAGGGACAGGGACACAACAACAGCTCCAGAGCCCATCCAGGGTGGGATGAGCTGCAGTGTCTGTCTGTCTGATGGGTGCATGCAGGAGCTGGGCTACCCACGAGGGTACAGAACACCCCAAGGCAGGGACAGAGGGCTCTGAATTGTGCTCTGGGCAGGGCTGTGGGCAGAGACTGCTCTGAGCCATTAAAGGATCCTGCCCAGCTGTTTCCATGGAGCACAAGTTTGGAATTGTGTTGGGCATGGCTGCACCCCACCAAGGGTTTGTGTTGGTTGGCGTCCTGTGTGCCCTCAGGGAATGATGTCCCAGGTGCTCCCCACGCCGCACAAACCCCACACAGGTCCCAAGTGCTCCCCACGCCACACAAACCCCACACAGCTCCCCAAGACCCTTCCCCACTGCCCCTGTGCTGGCAGCTGGTCCTGTCTGGGGGCCTCATGTGGAAATTGGGGGTCTCTCACCTCCAGAAGCAGCGTGTGGACAGGCTGGTGTGGCAGCCCCTGTGCAGCCTCTCGGACATGCTGGAGGGGCCCCAGCAGCTGGTCAAGAAGCGCCTGGACAAGCTGCTGGACTACGAGGAGATCCAGGAGAGGAAGAGCGAGATGGGCAGCGTGAGCTACGATGAGGAGGCAGCCATGAACACCTACCTGGCCATCAATGACCTGCTGCTGGCCGAGCTCCCCCAGTTCAACCGGGTGGCCGTGCAGCTCCTGGGGCAGATCCTGCGCTCCTTCAGCACCCTGCAGCTGGACCTGGCTGCCCAGGTCCTGCACCAGGCGGAAAAGGAGCTGGAGCAGGTGAGTGGGACCCCTCAGGCGCGTGAGCTGAGCCAGACCTGCCTTTTTCAGGCTTGGGAGGTCTCTCACACATCAGGGCACTGCAGGTTTGCTGTGGCCCACCTGCCCTTGCAGACACACAGCTCCCTGTGGAGCGTTTGTAGGGATCTCTCCTCCTCCCTGCCTAAGGAAAACCAAATTTTCTGTTTTGCACAGGCAGGAACTGTCCTGCTTTCTCTTTATGGACACTGCTGGTAATTTGTTGATGTGCTGCTGCCTGAGAGATGAGTGTGAACTCTCAGCTCCTGAGAGCTCTGTGCCAGCAAGGCAGGGAGGAGAAAAGCAGCTCCTGGCCTGGGGAACAGCCTCCCTCAAGCCCATCCCCTGGGAGTTGTCTGCCTGGACTCCTCACTGCTCGGGACTCTGAGCCTGCTGTTTGTAAATGTGGAGAGGGAGGGCTGTCAAAAGCCCCGGGGTGGAGCACAGCCCTGGCCTGAGCCAGGACCAGGCTGAGAACAAGGTGCAGCTCAAAGCCAGAGGGGAGCACCTTGGATCCCCTGTGCAAGGTGAATTTAGCGGCCAGGGCTGTTCTCTTGCTTTCTCACCCCTTTTCTTCTTGTCCCTCTGCTGCCCCTACCCAGAGCTCTTCCTCTCTCAGGCCCTCCCTGAGCTCAGCCTGTCTCCACAGCTGCCCCACGGCCACATGCCCCTGCCCAGCTTCTGGAAGGTGGTGGAGGACACCCTGCAGCAGTCAGGTGCTCAGCTCTGTGCCTTCTGCCAGGCCTTTGACACCGTCACACCGAGCCCTGGCACACAGGTAGGGGCTGGGCAGGGTGTCTTAGGCCAGCTGGATGAAGAGAGACATTGCACTGTGGCTTCCCAGTGCAGGAAATCCCCTTGGGGGGGAGGTTGGCTCACAAAGTGGCCCAGGGGGTTGCCACAGTGTTTCCCCCAAGCCCCTGAGAGCAGCTGGCTGGGGACAACCAGGTGTGAAACAGCTCAGCTCTGCTGGTTCTGGACACTCATCTCCAAACCTGGGGGTAGAGCAGAGAGTGTGAAGGAGTTTCTCCTCTTACCCTGTCCCTGGGGTGTGATCCTGCAGAAAGGAGAGCAGGTGCAGGTGGAGAGCCTCAGTCCCCTGTGTCTCATCCAATGCTCCCCTGTCTCTTGCTGCCCACCAGCCTCTGACCCCTGCTGAGGAGAGGAAGGTCCTTTCCCTTGTGAGCAAGCACGGCCCAGACAAGCTGTACCAAGTGACCAGCAACATCAGTGGCAGCAAAGACTTGGACCTGACCTTGCTGAGGGGACAGATCGTGGCTCTGCTGCAGAGCGCCGACACCAAGGGGAACACGGGCAGGTGGCTGGTGGATGCTGGAGGTACTGTGAGCACTGTGGGCAGCCTCAGCTCAGATTCACCTGAATCTCCTCCTCACCTGGGATGGAGCAGCCGGCCGTGGTCTTCTGGGTGCTCCCTTCCAGGCTGTGCCCAGCCCAAGG
This sequence comes from Orthonyx spaldingii, assembly GCA_013397795.1. NCBI lineage: Eukaryota > Metazoa > Chordata > Aves > Passeriformes > Orthonychidae > Orthonyx > Orthonyx spaldingii. The sequence goes on along the minus strand of VZTJ01002595.1, from coordinate 54,343 downwards.
CCAGCTCAGCTTTGCCATCAGCTGTAAGGCTCAGGTGTCCTGACTGATTCCCCGAGGGAGCACTCGTGAAGTGCCATGGCTGGCAAAGGAGAATCTGTGCACACAGAAACATGGAACACCTTTTTTGGGGAGGGGGTTTCCCCTGGATATCCCCTAGCGATGGACTAGTTTGAGCAGGGCTGCTGGGCCATGCCAGGCAACAGCCAAAATGTCATTCCTGTCTCTCCAGCCAGCCCTGCATGTGCCAGGCAGCAGGGCCCCATGAGCTGGGTGTGTCCGTGTCCTGCAGGTCCCCGAGGGTTTGTTCCTGCTGCAAAGCTCCGGCCCTACAGCCCGGTACAAGTGCAGCAGCCGGGGGTGCAGCTGCTGGACCTGGGCAGTGACACAGAGAGAAGGAGACATTCCTATGCATCCCCTGAAGCCCCCAGGCCACAGGTGGCCACCTTCACCCCAGCCTTCCAGGTGAGACTGGGGGACATCCCCGGGGCCATTCCCAGCGACCCCACCAGCTCCGTGCCAGCCCTTGTGTGGGCGGGAAGGTGGAGCTGCTTTTCCAGGTGTGCTCCTTGCTGGGACCAGGGTGGGCAGGGCACGAGAACTGTCCTTGGTGGGTCCCCAGTCCCTCCATCCGTGGCACTGCTGCGCTGCCCTCTCGGAATGGCCTGTCCTGCCACGTCCTTCCCCCTCTGACTCCCAGCTCCAGCAAGGGCTTCCTTCCTCCTTCCCTGCCTTCCACAGGTGGTCGCCGGCTTCTCCTTTGCAGCCAGGAGCCCGCAGGAGGTGACCCTGCAGGCAGGGCAGCCCGTGGTGGTGCTGGAGCCCCACGACAAGAAGGGGAGCACAGAGTGGAGCCTGGTGGAGGTGAACGGCCAGAGGGGCTACGTGCCCTCCAGCTACCTGGTGACCGTCCCCGTGCGGGACCCCGCGGGCTGGAGCCTGCCCGTGTGAGCGTGACCAGCCCACGGCGAGGGCACAGGATGGGAGCAGCCAGCTTGGCACCCGAGGGCACCTCACAGGAGATGCTGGAGGGAGGCAGCCCCCGGCTGGGAAGGTGGTGGGTGGCACCTGGGGGACACGGCCCAGGGGCGTGGGCATGAGGATGGCGCTTGGGAGGCACCTTGTGTCGGGAGGTGTGAGGGTGCCAGGTCCTGTGTGTGTGTTGGCACAAAGCAAAGCAGCTCCGGGGAGTGAGGGCAGGCAGCTGCGGTGATCCAGGGATTTGCTGAAATCCCTGCAAGTGAAAAATGTGTCCCGGGGGTGATGAGGCAGCGTCGTCCCTGGTTTAGAGCAGGATTGAGCAGCAAAGGTGCGGCGCTGCAGAGGGGCCCTCAGCCGGGCATGGGGCACTGAGCACCTGGGCACTGAGCACTTGGCACTTTGGGCACCTGAGTACCTGAGCACTCAGGCACTGAGCACTTGAGCACCTGGGCGTATGAACGCATAAGTATCCAGGGAGATGGGTGCTGGACTTGGGTGCTGGGCAGATGGGCAGTGGGCACCTGAGCACCTGAGAATTTGGGTACCTGGGCACCTGGGAACTCAAGAATTTGGGTACGTGGGCACCTGAGAATTTGGGCAACCGGTACCTGAGAATTTGGGCAACCGGTACCTGAGAATTTGGGTAACCGGTACCTGAGCTTTGGGCTCTGCGCACCTGTGGCAGCGCTGGGCTGCGCCTCGCGGCCGCCAGAGGGCGCCCCGCACCCGCTCCCAGTGCCCGCCCGGCCCGTACCGGGAGCACTGGTGCGGGGAGACGGCCCGGGGGTGCGGGGGGACAGCCCGCGGGTGCGGGGGGACAGCCCGG
>VZTJ01002595.1:35697-45955 GCA_013397795.1 Orthonyx spaldingii | reverse complement strand
AGAGGAGAGGAGAGAGGAGAGGAACAGGGCATTCTCCCTGCTGGCCCCAGCACTCCATGGATTTCCCGGGATGGAGGAGCTCTGTGCTTGGTGCACTCCTTTACTGGTGGCTCCAGCTACACGAACTGGGCCCATCCAGTGGGAGTGACAACCCCTCTGCTCTCCCTGTGACACCCACCCTGCTGCCCCCTTTTCCCCAGGGCCTGGCACATCCCTGGCACTTTGTGCCCCCCATATGTCTGTAGCTCCCCATCCCAGTGCCGAGCCGGGATTCTGCTCTTCTTCTCCCTCTTTTTTATTAATTTTTTTTCTCCACCATGTACAAATGGGAATTAAATTGAGGCCACTAAACTCATTTGCGCTCGCAGCCGTGCTGGGGCTGCAGGCAGCGTTTCATCCCCAGGCTGCGGCAGGGCAGCGCGGGGTGCTGGCTGCTGCTGCCGTGCCCGGCGTGCCCCTGCCTGCCCCGCTGCCTGCTCCCAGTGCCGCCAGCCCCACAGCAAGGCAGGGCTGGGGCTGAGCCCAGCCAGACCAAAACATGTGCCCGAGCAGTTTCTTCCTCATGTGAGCCGTGCTCGGGGCAGCGCTCAGCGGCTGCTTGTGCTCCTGTGGCTGCGCCTGCCCGCAGCCCCATCCCCGAGGGTTCTCCCGGTGTCCCGGGGGTTCTCCCACTGCAGCCGCGTGGGGAGGTGCTGCAGACAGGCTGGGCGGCCGCCCCCCACGGCCGGGCTCAGCCTGAGGGGTCAGGCAGCACCACGAGGAAATGGGGATGAGCTGGAGCCAGGGAGGCGGCTGCGGGACACGCGGGGCAGGGGCAGGGGGTGCCGGTGACCCCGGGGTGTTCTGCCAGGGGACAGCACCCAGCTGGCCCTGAATGACCACTGAACCAGGCAGTGCCACCCCACCAGGGCTTGTTTTTATCAGGCAGGAGCAGGAGGAGGAGGGATGCTGGATGTGGACTTGTTCCCCTTCCACCCAGGAAAAAGTCCCTGGAAGTGCCTGAGGACAGCAAAGGAGGGCAGACCTGAGTGTGCTGGGAGGGAACAGCCGCCGGGAATTTAAATGACCGCCCGTGAATGCTGGTTTTGTTTTGTCCCGGCCATGGCTGAGTCTGCCTGGGCCAGGCAGCATTCAAACCCTCTGCTCACGGGGCTCTGCGCATGGAGCTCCTCTGGAAAAGCCAGGGAGAAACCTGAGCTCGAGAGGAGCCCTGGTGCACCACCCTGACCCTGCTCTGCAGAGAAACCAGAGGAGACGGCCAGAGGGGGCAGAGCCACGGCAGCAGGGATGGACAGGAGCTGGGACGGCCTCTGGTGAAGCTTTGTTCCCGTCTGCCAGAAGGAAGAGCGATGGAAAGAGCAGAGATGGTCAGGAAGTGAGTGAGGTGTGCTTCCTGCATCCTTCCTGAACAATTCCTGCACAATTCCTGCACAATTCCTGCACGTTTCCCTCTCCCCCTGCCCGATGGGACTCCACTGTGGGGCTGGATAGCACAGGCAGACTTTTCCAGGGACAGCCTCGGGATGAAGCTCCCAGCTCCCCTGGAGCCTGGGACACGGAATGCTGCCCCGTGACTCTCCACGGCTCCCTGGGGGAATGGAGATGCTGCCAGGCCCTGTGGTTTGCAGCCTCAGCCGTGCTGCACGCTGCCAGATCCGTGCCCTGAAAATCTAGTTTCGTAGGGATAAACAGGATTTCTTATTCCTGTTGCTAATGTGATATCAGCACGTTGCAACACAGATGTTTTAATAACACATAGTTCTTTTAATGAAGGGACCTAAGCCAATTTACTTCCCGACATTTGTATATGTCCTATTTGCTCATTTATTCATGCAGTAAATGAAATTAAAGTTACTAAACATTTAGAAAATTACAAATACACTGGAGAAGTGCACCTGTGTATTAAAATAAGGGACAGGAGCTGCCTTGCTGGCACAGAGGCTGCCCAAGGCACGCGCTGCTGGCTGCTCCCTCCCTTCCTGTTCACCCACACAGGCTGGTGGGGAAGGCAGCTGGCCACTGCCAGACCCCATTCCCAGGGATGCTGACAGTTGTGACAACCACTGCATTTTTATTTTTATCATCCCGCCAACGCCGCTCTTTAGATCAGCTTTTATTAAAAATAAATAATGCTTTTAAAGCTGGTGCTGGGGCACCAAACTGTGACAAAGGCCAGGGAGGCGGTGCTGAGGATGATTAATGTGATTTTTCCAGCGAAATACTGTAGCAGTTCTCCCGTGCTCAGGGCTCTGGGATGGGTGTGGGGAGTTGGAAGGCGCCGGGTGCCGTTCTCAGCCTGGCACCTGGAGCAGGGGCACAGCCCACACCGGGCACAGGCCTGGCCGTGGCCTCTCCCTCTGCCCAGGCCAGCCTTTGGTGGGCACGGGTCAGGCAAAGGCCAAAGGGATGTTGAGGCACAGAGCCCTCCCAGCCCCTTGGATGTATCCATCCCTCCTTTTTCCATTATCCCCCAGCAGGCCCGGCCATCCGAGCCCAGCTGGGTGCTGAGTGCTCCTCGTACTCAGGGCAGTGAGAAGGGACACACAGTGTCCCCTGACACACAGCCTGCACCCTGGAGCTCCGGGGATGTCACACACCCAGCGTGTCACCGTCCCGGGCAGGCCCACGCCAGGCACGTCTGCACCACACGTGGAGGCTTCTCCTGCATCTCAGCCTGCAGGTGAAGATGAGCAAACCTCCAGCACCTCGGGAAACCCCCCGGAGGCCGTGTAAGGCTGGCCTTGCTCCTCCTGGGCAGGCTCATCCCGCCCAGGCTTCCCAGCAAGGGGCTCCCACCCTCCCCAGCTGGAGCTCTGGTGTGATGGCAGCACTGCCTCTGCTCATGGCACGGGCACTGGGCTGCAGCTCTGCCCTGCTGGGACAGCCCCAGCTGTGAAACCCCAGCCACCATCGAGGCTGGTGGCTGGAGGGCTGCATCCCTTGCTCGGAGCTTGTCCAAAACCTGCCCAAGGCCTGAGCTTTCCCTGCTTCCCGCTCAGGGCAACCAGCGGGAAGAGTAATGGGCAAAATCTTAGAGAAACATTTTGGGAATCCAGAAATCGTGCTCTCTGGGTGCAGCTTGGCATAGCAGCTTGGCAGGGCACGGCAGGACTGGCTGTGCAGAGGGGGAGGCCGAGGCGCTGACCCGCGGAGCTCCCGGCTTTCGGCTCCGTCAGGGCAGGCGCTGCCGCTCTCTGCTGCGCTCCCGCTATCCTGCTCCCTCCCCTGCCTTTCCAGGCCAGAGCGTTTCTCAAACGGTGCTTTATCCCATCCCTGCTGCTCCTTTCCCAGCACCGCTGATAATAACGGCTCTGAATCCTGCCTGGCCCCTGCGCTTCGAGCCTCGGGGGGCTGCCAGCCTTAAACGTGTGGGCACCGCATGGCACAGCACTCCCTCCTCCCCCAGCTGTGCAGTTCGGGCTCTCGGGGTGCAATATCCAACCCCCCCGGCTCGCCACTCCCGGGAAACTCGTGCCGTGGCTGCGGCAGGCGGAGGAGCGAGGCGGCGGCCGCGTTCCTTACCTCTCCGCGGAGCCGGGAGCGCGGGGAGAGCTGGAAATAGCCCTGGCTGACACAGATACCTGTGCGGAGCAGCAGGGGCCTGCACTCGCCGCGGTAATTGCGTGCTGCATGGCGATGAGTCAGCCGGAGCCCCGCTCGGGCAGCACGAGGCCGCCCTGCCTCCCGCACCCCGGCCCGGTTGCCGGGGAAATTGATGCTCCCCCTGTCCTCCCAAAGCACGGGAGCAGGGAGAGGATGGGAATGAGAGCATCTTGCAGCTTTTTAAGCTCTCGAGATGCTTTCAAGTGCCAGGAAGGCTGCGCGAGCTGTGATTTGCTGCATTATTTCTGTTGCTATCCCTGCACGGGGAGCTCCTGTGTGCAGAAGAGCTGCTTGCAGCGAGTCGGCATCCAAACACTGCCTGCTCCGGGGGGGAGCTGAGCCCCATGGCTGCCATCACCCACGAGGGACCAGGGACCACCCTGGGACCAGCCCTCAGCACTTCCCAGGGTCTCTGGGATGGGCCCCCTTTATCTCAGCCCTGGGTAACCGAAGCAGCCAGAGACGGAAGCGGTGTCAGCTCACCCCGAGCTCCTTGGCAAGAAAGCCTCAGCAGCAGAGCTCTCCATCCTCCTCCTCATCCTTCTCCTGGGGCTCAGGGGCTGCCTTGCTGCCTGCGATTGCACTGTCAGGACATTAATAAATAATCAGCCGGCAAACTTCCACCAGGGAGCTTCGTTTCTTCTCCTCCAGTGGTGCCGCCTGCTCAGAGAGCGAAAGCCAGGGGAGAGCAGGAAGAGGGGCTGGAGGGGGTGGCATTTTCCCAACCAGGCTGGCGGCTCCCCAAGCTCCTCCACAGCTGACTTCACATTCCGAAGGGATTCGGGGGAGAAGAAGAGGAATAGGTAAAATCAATGAGAACCTATTTGGCGGGATAGAAGAACGCAGTTTTATTTATAGCGCTGGCTGGAGCTGAAGTGTCTCCAGCCCAGGAAAACGGTGCTGAGGCGCTGAGGAGCAGCAGAGCTGTGTCTGCACAGGGCTGGGAGATGCACCAGTGCCTGCTGCCCATCCCCCATTACCCAGCCCCACTGAGCCCCCGGCCCCCCACTCCCCAAAGTGCTGCGGGTGGCTTTGCTCACCAGCCTGGCACAGGGACAACACCTGCGGAGGGGTTTCTGCTCTAACAGCGGTGTCTGTGCTCAGGGGGTGCCAGCACCCGACCACCAGCCCCTTGCCACCACTCGTGTCCAGCCAGGCCTGCAGCAGCTGGGGACAGCGGTGGCCAGTCACTGTGGAGGATGCTCGGAGGGGAGCTGGTGACAAGGGAAGAGGGGGTGCTGTGAGATGGAGGCCTGGGAACAGACAGGGCCAGCCTGGCAGGCTGCGAGTCACGAGCCAGGGAGATGCCCATGGACATTCCTGCCAGCAACAGCTGCCTGAGGAACAGCAAGTCCTTGCTCAGCAGCGCTGCAGATCCAAAGCGTCTCCCTTCACTGCTCACTGCCTTGGCCAGCTCTGCTGGTGCAGGAGGAGCAGGACCCGCTCTGGTGATCATGGCACGTCTCTGGGGAGAGGAAGAGAGGCAGCCAGACTCTGAGAAGCCTCCAGGGAGAGGCAGGAGGAGCTGCCCTGCTCGGAGCCATCAGCAGAGGAGGATGAGGCCAGCCTGGGTCTCAGCCACCCCCAATGCCCCTCACACCTCCTGGGAGCAGCTAGCAGCAGGATGGTGGGGATTCAGGAGATAGTCCAGCTCCTGTGCTGTCCTGCCAGGCAGGGACGGGCAGTGAAGGGAGCCCAGGCAGCACCACCAGGGCCAGAGGCAGCTGGACAGGCAGGGAGGAGGCAGGTGGGCAGCGAGGCCAGTGGGGTGACATGGATGGGCTGTGACAGACACTGCCAGCACAGCGTGAGAGCTGCTAGCACTGTGGGAAAGCCAGCGTGGAGGAGTGACCATGAGGGACACGTGGTGGATGGTGCAGCTCCCGCCGGGGCCGTGGCTGGCTGTGCCCTGTGCCAGGCTGCTCTGGGGCAGCACGGGGGCACCAACCCTGGGACAGCCAGGAGAAGGCTTGGGCCGCAGGCTGGGGTGTCAGGCAGTGCAGAAAGAGCAGTGCAAGGTCTCTGACAGCGCGTTCCTTCCCCACATGAAGGGAGGCACAGGATGAGCTGATGCCCTGGGCTGCTGCCAGCCTCTCATCCCCAGGCAGAAGGGGCCGGCTGGCCCTGCTGCGCCAGAGCAGCCCGGGGAGGAGGACAGGCTGCTTCAGCTGCTGTGGGTGTGCTGCTTCCGTGGACAAATGAGTCACTGAAGATGCCATAAGGAGTCAATGGGCATCCTGGTCCCCTGCTCAGCCCACACAGCTGGTGGGCAGCGTGAGCCATCGCGCAGGAACCTTCCCTACCCTCCGCTGCCTGGGCTCTGCCACTTGCTCCAGGAAATTCCCATCTGCTCCAATAATGCAGCCACAAAACACCCTTCTTGCTCCTTTGCCATCACATTTGCCTCCTCACAGGTTTTCTCTGCAATAACTGTGAGGATTTACCTCCACAGCACGCTCCAGGCTGCAGTTTTGGAGAGGAGGAGGCTGCAGGATGGGGCAGGCTGCAGCCCTGTACAACATCCCCCTGCGTGGGTGCATCCCTCCAACCCTCAGTGCCGGCCACAGGCTCCTCTGGCAGAGCTGGAGCAGGTTGTGCTCCAGGGGAAGAGCTGCAGAGAGCCTGGCAGGTGGCACAGGCTGGGGAGGGACCCTCTGCCAGGTGCACTCCAGAGGGGCCTGGGGGGCTCTGCCACAGCACAGGGAGTGTCCATCGTGTCTGTGTGTCCTGCACGAGGGGCTCTGCTGGGACATCACTCCTCAGTGATGCCAAGGGAATCTGGAGCAGGAATGGCAACTTCTGAACTGCCAGAGGCTCAGCCCTGCTCCCTGGACAAGCCGGATCTCAGAGCCAGGAGCCCAACCACACCCGTTCTGTCCTCAGAAGCCACTTTTGTTTCCCAGGTCCCCTCCAGCCTCAGAGCCCAGTCCCTCAGCCCTGTGGCAGAGGGGACATCAGACTTTCACTCCTTGCTGATCATGAAGCATAACAGAGCCCTCCTGTCAGCAGCTGAGGAGGAGGAGACAGGATCTCCCAGGCGCACACAGCTAGCGAGTCACAGAAAGCACGGAGGAAAAGCAGCGTTCTGTCCCTGTGCTCGTGACTCCAGGTGAAGGATAAGGCTGAGCCGAGTGCCGAGCGGGGCTGCGGGGAAAGGAAAGCAGAGCTCGTGGAAAGGCGCCAAGCAGAGAAACTCAGCGAAACCCAGGGCATGGCACTGCCAACCACGGTGCCCCGCGGGGAGCGGGGCCCCAGCGAGCAGCCTGCAGGAGCGTAGAGCGCCTCGGGACAGGGCTCTGCGACAGCCTGGGGACACCTTCCCCTCCAGCTGTCCCCAGCTCACCCAGCCCCCGGCTCACGGAGCTCCTGCCAGCACGGAGCGCCTTTCCCCGGCTCCCCGGAGACAGCGGCCACCGCGCCAACCCCCGCTGGGGCTGCATTTGGTGCGAGTGCCAAGCAAAGAGTGTCACCGCGCCGGGGGCTGGCGGGGACCCGCCGGCGGCCGGGGATGTTGTAACTCGGAGGAGCCCCATTTGCCGCTGCCTCTCACTGCCCGGTCCTTACAACATTTTGCCGTCCACAAACAGAGGCAGCTGCAACGTGAGAGCGCGGGCGGGCGGGTGCCCGGCGCGGGGAGGCTCCTGCCAGCCGGCGCTCATTGGCTCCGGCCCCTGTCCCACGCCCGGCCTCTGGCACGCTCAGGGTACCTTCAAACCCTGTCCCCTCCTGACCGCTGGCCCAATGACATTACTCACTCGCTGTTGTTTTGAAAGGACATTCGCAAGCTTTTCCTGTTATATTTTACCTCGGTAACGTTATCCCCAGCCCCTCCGGGCTCAGCATCGGGTTGCTGCTGCGGCGGCGGCGGCGCGGTGCCACGGGGCCCTCGGGCTCACCGGGGCTGCCAGGCCAGGGTGGGCACAGGGGGCTTCATTCTGCTGCAGAGTGGCTGACACCTCTCTGAGTACACAAATACAGAGAGCAGCAGAAGCTGGAGCTCTGGCAGCTGCCCTGCCCTCAAAGCTCAGGGTCTGGTTGAGGAGGAAGGCTGTGAGCACACGGCAGAGCTGCCCCCGGCTCCTCGCGCAGGGCAGGGCGTGTGACACGGCCGACGCGATGTCCCACTCACAGCACTGCGCTCAGTCCTGTGCGTCAGGCACCGTCTCTGCCCACCGCAGGTGCTTCTGAGGCTGCCACATGACTGACTTCTAAGAAGGTGGAGACAACACCACTTATAACATCTTGTCCTCCTTCGCCTCTCTCCTGGTGCTTCCGAAGCCCTTTTCATGAGTGTTATTCAACCGATTCCTCCAGAAACTCCAGGGCACAGGGAAGTGGTGTCATCTCCATTTCATAGGTGAAAAGAACCAAGAGGCACAGAAAAATGCTTGGACTGTGCAAAAGTCCAGAGCAGTCAGGAGCTGAAGTTGGGCAGGTTAACATCAACTCGCAGCCACGTGAGCAGCTGTCCTTTGTCCTGCAGGATCCCACTGAAACCCAGCAGCAGCAGCAAGGCCACTTTGCCAAGATGCCCCCATTTTGCTCTGCTGTCCTCAGTCACCCTCCCGGCATGAGGGCAGCCTGACCCCAAAGTCGCATCCGGTTTTGCCTGCAGGGCGGGAAGAAGCCCTAACCTGTCTGTTCAGAGGAGAAATGGGGCAGTGTAGGCTGCTTTGCTTTCCTCATGCTCCTCCGTGCCCGGGGTGGCTGCTGCAGGGGTGGGTGTCCTGCAGGCTGTGGCCACTGGAGGCTGGGGAGGGCTCATCTCCTTGGGTTAGAAAGCGAGGGAGGAGGAACTGTGCTCACACACGGACCAGAAGGGAAAAGGTATTTCTGAAAAACCCAGCTCTGCACAACTTGATTTTAGAATGACGATTCACAAGTAATTCCCACGAATGTTACTTCCTACTTGAGTGCAGCTGGTGTAAAGGAAATCACGAGATGCTGAAGTGAGAACCTCGCCTTTGTGTAACAAATTCCTCCCGAAGGACTTCTTTTGTGGTGGGGCCTTCCAGCCCTGCTTTTTCCCCTTATGGGGCAAACATCCCTCCTGTTCTCAGCTCATCTTCATCACTCTGTAGCCTTCATCACTTGTATCTTCTGCAAAGGAGGGACGGGGGAATGCACATCACCAGTCAGCAGGGTCACCTGGGAATCTGAGTCTCAGTCCTCAAGGAATTGCACACGCCCCAGAGCAAGGCAATTTCTTTCCCTGGCCCTCCTGGCTGTGCTGTGCCTGCTGTGAATCCTGGCAGGACATTCCAGGGCCCAGGCCTCCTATCCATGGGAAGGGGAATTTCACTGCTGGCAGGGCAGCAGGAAAAGCTCCTTGGGTAAGGGTTTTGGCACTTCCTAGCAGTGTTTAGTAGCCGAGTGCACAGCAGTGAGGAAGAGCTGCTTTGTCCCAGCCCAGCAGCCAGGCCACGCCGGCCCCAGCTCTCATCACTATGACATAACTCACGCTGTGCCTGACATCTCCCTTTGGTGCAAGGCTTGGGATCATCAGGGAAAACCCAATGTTGCTACATTGCATGGTGTTCACAACACGTCCTGAACCAAAGGGAGGCCAGGGGGAATTAAAGAGTGGCTGGAAACAGCTCTGCCTTTGAAACAACAGTGAAGAGAACACAGATGGGCAGTGGGCCTTTCCTGCCGGAGGAAGGAGCACTTTCTGTTCACTCCTCAGAGTGTGGCACAGAGCTCCCCACCCTGATAACTCCACATCACTTTGCTCCATCAGCTCTTTCCAGTGACCCTGCAGGCCTGTCTATGCAGTCTGAGGGGATGCAAGGATCTGGAGCCATTAGGCTGCAGGTGTTGCCACTTGGTTGGTTGTGTATCAGCTAATTCAGACTGCAGTGCCAAGCCCTGCTCTTTCCCATGTAATTGCTATGGGTAAGCAAATAGAACATTCATGAGACTTTTGGTCCCATCATTAATTATTTCTGAAAGGGCTTTTAGTATACGCCTCGAAACCCCAGACAGAAAGATGACGTGCGTGACATCAAGATGCTCACAGCAGCAGCTGAAATAAAACCAAGGAAAATCAGAAGATCTTTTGCTCCTTGTTACTCTTTACTGCAGTCACTCGGTCCCACTTCAGCGCAGACCCTCCGAGCCTGGAAGTGACCCTTGGCCCAACTCGCCGCCCTCGGGGTGTGTGTATCTCCACATGGGGGGAGCTGGGGACTGTTGAGAGGCGCCTGGGGGTGTTGGGTGCTCCCACTTTCAAACGCTGGCAATTTTAAGGTGAGCATGCTGGCATTGCTCAAAGTGGGTTGGTTCCCTCTGTGTGTGTGTCCCTGGAGAAGGCGCTCTTGCAAGAACCACGAGCACACTTAAAAAGCCCCAGAGAGCCTGGATGCCACCCCTGGTCTGACACGCTGCTCCCAGCGCTTCCCTACCTCAACTCGGAGTGACCCAGCGGCACCGGGTGATGCTGGGCACCCCCCTTTGCCGGGCTGTCACTTCCAAGGGACACACAGAGCGGTGTCCCACGCGTGTCTGTGAACCCCCGGGGCGCTCCCTCGCACGGATGCCGCCGTGCCCGGCTCCGGGGGCTGCGGGCAGGGCTGCGGGCAGGGCTGCGGGCGGGGGCTCGGGCGGGGGCTCGGGCGGCTCCGCCCCGGCGCTCCGCGCTCCCCGCCCCGCGGCC
>VZTJ01002595.1:0-32303 GCA_013397795.1 Orthonyx spaldingii | reverse complement strand
GGCTGCTTCTCGGAGGGATGCTTAAAGATCACATGAACTGAAATACAATATTCCCTCTTTAACTTCCCAGCCTCCTGCTAACAGCTGAATCCATCGATGAGTGCAGGAGGCACAGCGAGCCCGTGCTGGGTTGGCACTGCTGGTGATGAAGTGGGGATGCATCCCTAATTTCTGATAGTCCTCACTGAGCTGACTGATGTCCTGCATTTTCTCTGGCTTTTCTCCCGAAGATCTGGGGTGGGTTTGGACAGCAGACAGCCTGAGGGCCTGTGCAAAATGCATCCTCAGCTGCATTGCTGCAGCGTGGGTTGAAGGGCTGCTGCAGTGCCAGCGCTGGAGAAGGCTGAAGTTGTTTGGGAAGCAGCGTGGCTGTGTCCTGGTGGCTGTCACCGTGCTGGAGCAGGGCTGGAGGGTGCTGGGGGTGCCGGTGGCTGTCCCCACCACAGCAGAGGCTGCGGAGGCCAGCGAGCACAGCAGAGTCTGAGCTGAGCCAGGAGAGAGAGCAGCCGGAGGGAGAGGAGGGAGAGGGGGGCTGGCCTGGAACCTGCCCCTGGGAGAGCCTCCCCACACACCTGCCTGCCTCCCCCCGGGATTCTCCCCGCATCTCCCCACCCTGGCAGTGCCCCAGGGCTGCCCCACGCCGGGGGTGTTCCCCCAGCCTGCCTGCACATCCCTGCCCCGCTCTCATGCCGTAATGGAAAGGCACCTCTCCAACAGGTGAATAATTAAGGGCTCAACCGAGGGCCTCCAGCAAAGGGAGCTTTGTCAGGGACAGGGATCTCTCTCACATTAACCTTTCCAATGTCAAAAGCCTTTTTGTGGGGAGGAACTCCACTTACACGAGCTCTTTGGCACGGTTGGTTGTCTAATTAAAAATGCTCAGGGCATGCCCCTTCCAGCCCCAAACCCCTGGTTTTGGGGAGTGGGTCCCGCGTCCCCAGTGCTGGGCTGGGGACAGGGATGCCACAGGCTGGCTCCTGGCAGGTGGTTTGTTGTGCTGCCAGCCACTGGTGCCAAGGGCAGGAGCCCACCAGGCTTTGAGACCCCCTTTGGTGGGATTGGGGGCCACGGCAGAGTATGGGAGCTGCAGTGCCATAGGACAGGACAAGGAGAATGGATTCAAACTGACAGAGAGCAGGGTTAGAGTGGACATTAGGAAAAAATTCTTCCTGTGAGGGTGGGAAGACCCTTGCACAGGGTGCCCAGGGAAGCTGTGGCTGCCCCATCCCTGGAAGGGTCCAGGGCCAGGTTGGACGGGTTTTGGAACAGCCTGGGACAGTGGAAGGTGTCCCTGCCCATGGCAGGGGGGGAACAGATGAGCTTTGAGGTCCCTTCCAACCCAAACAATTCTATGATTCCATGAAGGGCACGATTCCCCCTGGCCAGCACGTGCCAGCACCACGGAGGCTTGGGGACATCACTGGCTGGGGCAGAGGCATTGAGCAGGGCCAGTCTGTGCTGTTGCTGCCAAATGCCACCACCGAAGCCACCACATCTGTGTGCCCATGGCCTTGGGGAGATCACGGTGTCACCAGGGCGAGGGGCACCGTCCCTGAGGGGCTCTGCAGCCCTGGCTGTGTCGGGGATGTGCAGTGCTGTCCCCAGAGATGCGGCTCCACCAGGACCACGCGTGTGGCACCGGGCGGCCGCCACCGCGGAGCCGGGGCCGCGAGGTGCTGGCAGGGCCTCGGCTGCAGACACGTTTGCCGGAGGAATCGGCTTCAGGCTCCCGCAGCTGAGCCCTGCTCCATGGCAACCCGGCGCGGGCTTATATTTCTCGTGACTGCTTGGCAGCCTGAAGTGATTTAGCAGGGGGGGAACTTTGTGCGCGCCGGAGCCGCCGCCAGCACGGCCGTGCCGGGGTGACCGCCACGCTCCCGGCCCTGCTGGGGTGACCACCACAGTCCCAGCCATGGGGGCTCAGCTCCCGGGGCAGCCCCTTCCCACAGCCCAGGAGAGGGCAGCCTGGAAGGGCAGGATCCCACCATCTCCTGCTGCCTGCACCTTGTCGCCACTGCCTGGATGAGGATGTTTTAAGCTGCCCCTGCTTGTAGTAACGAGCCAGGGACTAAAGGTTGAAGTTAATGGGGCGGGTGGTCAGGTGAGGTAGTGACCTACTTCCAGGGGCACGGGCACTGTAGGCACTGGGTGATGGTCTGGCCAATGTGTTTCCCTTCCCTTATCGCTCGGCTGTTCTGCTTTTCAGCACTTTTCCTGAACTCTGGCTCACAAATTATTATTTATTTATTTATGGCGGTTGGTTTTTTTTTTTTTTCTGTTTCTTTCAATAAAGCGAGCTTCCAAGAAACGCCGAAGGACTTTGCACAGCTCTGGCTGCGCTCAGGGTCTTGTCAGCCCTGTCCTTATCCAGCCCCGTCTCACTGCACTTCCCCACGTGGAGGCAACCGCCAAGGCCGAGCTGCTGCCTTAAACCTGTTCACTTCTGAATTAACACAGGGAAAAGTAAAAGCTGGGAATCTCCTTTGGCCCTGGAAGATCTGGAAACCCCCCGGGGAGGGGTTCTTCATGTGGCAAGTGTGGTGTCTGCTGGTGGGGGGATGTGGAGGGGCTGTGGCAGCCCTGGGGACACGGCCCCATCCAGTAGCCAGAGTAACCTTTGATCTCTGGCAGAAATGTGGGGCTTAGGGAAAACACTTCCCTTATCTCACATCCCACTGTCCCGAGGCAAAGCCGGCAGGCCCTGGGGCTGGGATGGGCACCCCAGCACCAGGAGATTCCTGGGGGGAGCATGATGATGCTGAAGCGTGCCAGGAGCTTGTGTGCCCACTGTCCCAGTTCCTCCTGCCCACCCAGCAGTTGGCGAGGGGAGCCTGGCGATGGGGACAAAGGCTGCAGAGACCATCAGAGGGCTGATGTGACACTTTTCCCCTCCCCTGGGATGAGCACTACATGCTTTATATGGATGTTTTTGTGCTGAGGTGGCGCCTCAAGCTCTTGCAGGGACTCCAGTTGCAGGGCAGCAGCATATCTTTAGTGAGATGCATTTTCTGAATTCTTCCTGTGCGCCCTGCGGCCGGGGCAGCAGCGCAGCCCCTCTGCTGAGCCAGCGCACGGCCAGGCCCTCGGTTCCTGTTTCAGTCTGCTGCGAGTTTGACTCAGAGAACAGAATCTCATCCCTGCTGTCACTTCTGCTCCCCGCTTTGTCTGGGGAGGCTGCAGGACTCTGTTTGTCCCCGCCATGTGGGGGGAGCGGTGTGGGAAGTGTCATCCTTTCCCCCCGCCGCCAAAAGCTGCCTTCCCCACCTACTCCCCGAGGAACCCTCATTTCCTAATTTTCATGGACGTCAAGAGCAAGGAAATCCTGTGGCGAGGGCCGAGCGTCCTGAGCCGGGGCTGCGTGGCCGGGCCGGGGCAGCGGCGGTGCCTGGGGACGGAAGGAAGCCCAGCTGCCTCTCTTCACATTTGTTCTCCTCCCTCCTGCGCCGCGAAGGGGGGATGCGGCTTTCGCAAGTGACAGCTGGGGACCTGGCTGTCCTGCCACGCGGCGACCACGGCTGGAGCAGCCCCAGCTGTCCCTGGGGTGCAGGGGAGCTGCTGAGCAGCGTTTTTGCTGAGCCTTTCTTTCATTTCTCAGCTAAGCTCTTAGGTAGGAGGGAGCCGCGTTATTATTTTTTCGTGAAGAAAGTGCATCTGTAGCTGCAGGGTGTTCAGGAGGCTGCCACGACCCTTTGCATGCATACAGGGCTGGCAGGGCTGGGCTGCAGCCAGGTTGGTTTGGAGCTGAGAGCAGTGCTGGTCACACCTGGGCCATGGCTGTGCACGTGCCGGGGTGGCAAGCGAGGAGCTGGAGGTGCCAAACGTGGCACTCACAGCTCTCCTGGAAGGATGGAGCGGGGACGGGCTCTGGCTCTCTTTCCCCTGCAGAGGCCAGGGATGGTGTGGTGACACTGGTGGGCACAGAGCTGCGGTGGCCTTGGTGTTTTGCTCCACGTGTGATGCCCAGGCAGAGCCCACGCTCCCCGGGCTGGGAGCAGGGCCAGACCCTGCTGCCCATTGTGGGATTGGGGCTCGCAGGCAGAGCAGGGCAGGGCAGGGGCTGCACCTTGGTTCATGCCAGGTGAGTGCCAGCACCCGCTGCTGCCACACACAGGGAGCTCACTGGGCACCCAGCACGGCGGGGCTGAACTTTGTCCAGCTTTAGTCCACTGTCCTGATTTCTTGGCACTTCCCCTGCCTCGGAGCAAGTGTTTGCAACTTCCACAGTCCTTGGCTTCCAGCTAATTAAACTTTGCGTTCCCGTTGGCTCCCTGCAAGCCGCGGCTGCTGAGCCGCCTCCCTTTGCCCCCGGGCTGGGGACCTGCGGCTGTGCCCGTGCCAGGTGTGTGCGGCTCAGAGCCACCTTCCCGCATCTTAATGACCGCAGGGTTTTCAAACCTCCCCTCCAACAGCACAACCCCCGGAGCTCTGCAGAGCTGGAGATTCAAACCACCAGCATCATTTCTCCTTTCGAGCAGGCTTGCACACAGTCACGACCAAACCGTGCTGATAATGAAAAGGAAAAAAAAAAATCACAATTTTTTTTCTTAAAAAGGAAGTTTCTGTTTCTGTGTGGGCCCCACAGGGAGGCTGGCGCATGCGGGTTTGGAGTGCTAGAACCCATTTCCCAGGTAACAGAACTCAAGCCTGTGAGAACTGTGTGGTTTTCTCAGGCTGAAAGGTTGGATGGTATTTGAGCTGCTTTTTTTTTCTTTCTTGTTGCCGTGTCCTTTTAAGAAGGAATAAGTATGTCTATTTATATATATTTTGAAAATGAAAGCACGTGGCCCGTGTCCCCAGAAACCCTCACGGTATGTGTTGTCACCCAGCTCTGCTTTGCTGGTGACCAGCCCCCAGCCCTCCCCAGCAGCTGAAGTGGGGAGCAGCCTCTGGAGCTTGGGGTGAGCCGTGGTGTGCAGGACACTCTCTTGGGAATTCTCTGTGGGACCAGAGGCTCCGGGATGCGGCAGTGGATGCAGCAGGAAGGAAGCTGGTAGCTGAGAGGAGAGCGATGTCGTGGGGAGGATGCTGGGACAGCACCGATGGGAAGGGCTGGAGCTGCTCACTTTATTTCCTCCTGTTGCCTCCTGCTGCCCGTGCTTTGGGTGGTGCTGCCTGGCCTGGCTGCAGTGCTGGCTTCTCCAGTGCTCTGCCAGGGCATCTGGGATGCAGAGCAGTCTCCCTGTGGAGAACAGGGCTGCCTGCCCTGGCCGCCTCCCCTCAGTGCCCACCTCCACTGCCCATCCGCCCAGAGGAGCTGGAAACCCGTCTGCACATCCAGCTGAGGCGAAAATACATGAAAGGCAGATTATCAGGGGGAGACTGTCCTCATCTCTGCCGCTCGCTTATGGCAGTGCAAGGACCTGGAAATACAGCTTTCAAGTTTCTCTCTGCATTTATGTAACCCAAACGAACTCTTTTTTGGGAAGAGCCACTCTGTCTCATTTAGATACCTAAATATAGCAGCGGCTCCCGAGGGAGGATTAGCCTGCGAGTGCCCTGGCGGGTATGGGACCTTTGTACACGGGTGTTATGGGGAGTTAAACCTCATTCAGTGGGGCCTGGGGGGATTATTCCCCTTGCCATTATCAGGATGGGCTTGCAGTGTTCCGGGTCAGCGGGGAGCTCATGGCAGTGACCGGGTTGGGGAGCACAAACCTGTGGACATGTGGACTGCAGGGTTTTTTCTGAATATCTTGATGCCTTTTGAGGCTAGAGCCCATTTATGCCCAAACATGCTGTTTGTTATTGTGCCATCACCTCCCCTTGCAGGGAGGGTCTGTGCTCCAAAGCACAGAAGCAGAGCTGAGCTATGAGGTGAAACCTCCACATCCAGCCCTGCCAAAGGGCCCCGTGGGGCTGCAGCACCTCGGGGTGATCAGTCAGGGCTGCTGGGGTGGAATCACCCCCACAATGCAGGGCTGGGTGGAAAGGCAAGGAAGGGCAAAGGTCCTTCTGCCCACAGGTGCACCTCAGGCAGCAAAGCCTTTGAGTTCTCTTAGGGAAAGGTGTAGGACCAAGCCTTTGAAATGCCAAGCTGAGGGACACCCCACAGATGCCATTTCCCCTTGCCAGGGATGTTCATGGGCATTCAGGGACGCCCAGGGCCTGTGCACTTCTCCAGAACCAGGTGTCAGCAGGACCCGGGCACTGTGCACATCCCAAGGACCCACTCCTGCTCCTTCACACGCACCAGAGCTCGTTGGCTTTGGAGTGAGCACAAGAGATGGGTCTGAGCACTTGCTGGGGGGGGGCTCTCGTGCACCCCCCAGGATCAGCCAGGCTTGCACCTTGCACCAAAACTGAACTTCTCAGAGGTGCACACAGTGACCTTTGCTTTTGTCTCTTCACATTTCCAACTGCCCTGCAGTGAGGGTGCCGTGTGTCCCTTCCACGGGAGTGGGGAGCAGCTGTTTGTGTGTGCTGGTGTCCTGGGGACCTGGGGACACACGCTGCAGGAGTCTCTGCAGTTTTAGGAGTGTGGAGAGGACACCCTTGTGTTCCCCTCCTGCCTTGCAGGGCTGACATGAGAGCAGCTCCCTGGCCTGGAGCTGCTGCAGGGGCTCCTGGGGATTTGGAGACGCACAGGGGCTGCCTTGTGTTTTCTGCAGGAAAGCAGAGGTCCCTCAGCTGTTTGAGTGCTGTCTGTGCTTTTGGTGTCGCTTCCTTTGCACACAGCGGCTCTGGCTCCCTGCACACCTCGTCCCCCCGCTGCCCCTCCCTGCCCCTCACTGTGCCCTGTGCCCAGCTCAGGGCTGTGCAGCCTCTGGTGTGCAGGGTCCTCTGTCCCCCCTGCCATCCCCCCGGGGCAGGAGCCACCTGGCTAAGCCGTGGGACCCCAGGGACGGGCAGTGAACACCTGCACGCTGCTCCACACAGTGCCCTTGGACACCCTTGCGAGCCCCGCTGTGATGTCCCCTCAGCTCCCGTTGCACAGCAGGGACCAGGCAGGTCCTGTTTGGGTGATGGCCTGCTCAGGTCTGTGGTATTTGGTCCTGGCAGGGTGCCCGTGAGACGGGGAAGGCAGAGGCTGTGCGGTGAAAGGGGAGGAGGCGGCACAGTGGGGCTCCGTGCGGAGGGCTCGCAGTGTCCCCAGGATCCCCGAGCTCGCTGGCAGATGGCTGCAGCCCTCCCGCCCTGCTCTGAGGAATACAAATGTGCGGCAGATACGGTTACCCGGCCCCGGCAGCGGTGTTGGCTTTCATCTAGATCGATATCCCTGCCGGCCTGCGTCTGCCGGAGCACTCAGCTGGCAGCACAAGCCTGGCTGCGAGGAGACACCGGCCGAGGCTCTGCTGCCGCTGCAGCCCCTGCCCGTCCGTGTGTCCGGCCGCCTCGGCGTGGAGGCAGCGCCGCTGCCGCGCTGTCCGGCTCCGTCATGCGTAAAATGTAATAAATAGGGCCATAAGCCTTTTACAAAGTCTATTTCCACTCTTGGATCCGGGATTTAATGCATGGCTGCTTAGAGAGGCTGAGGATTTCAGGGGTCAGCAAGGCTAATTGCACTGCTGGAATAAAAGGGTGCGCGGCGAGGCTCCTGCGCGGGCGGGAGGGGGTGCCGGGGGTCCCAGCCCCCCGCCCGCTGCCCTGGCCCCTGCGCTCCCTGCCAGCAGCCCGGGAATGCCACGGCCACGCGTGGCAGCTTGGCAAGGGCTGGGGTCCCCAAGGAGTGCTCTTTTGTGGCGGGGAGGCCGAGCCAGCTGGGAGTCACATGCTGCAGGTGTTCGGTTCCCCGCTGCTCGCGGTGTCCCTGTGTGCCTGGCCGGGCACGTCTGGCTGGAGCACTTGATCTTGGATTACCTGTAAGCCAGGGAAAGCCTCCGCGGGGCCGAGGGCCAGTGAGGATCAGGGCTGTCCCGGTGCCAGCTCGGCCCCAGCCTTCAGAGAGGGGCTGGGTACCACCCTGCCAGGCTGTGCCGGCGGGCCCTGATGCCACAGGCTGGGGCGGGAAGGGATGTGTGTCCTGCTGCCGGGGAGACCACCCCGGTTAGAGTGGAAATGCAGCGCTGGGGAAGAGCCCGGGGCACAGACCTGGATGGGCGCAGCAGTGCTGGGTGTGCCGGGCGCCAGCACAGCCCTGGGACAGCACAGCGGCGGGGTCGGGCCCTGCACAGCGCTGTCCGGGCGGTGCCAGCGAGGGGCCGATGGGCTGGGCAGGCTCAGCATCACCAGCACAGCCGGCGGCCAACGCGCCCGGCGAGGCGAGGGGGACCCAGACGCCCCGAGGCTGCCGGGCTGGCCCGCGCCGGGCGCTCGCTCTCGCAGGGCCGCGGCCGCGGCAGACGGGGGCCGCCAGCTCCGCTCAGTGACTCCGCCGGCTGATCCCGTCATCTCCATCTCGCGCCAAGTGCTGAAGTCGCCATGGAAACCGGCATGGCAGCGGCCTGCCGGCACCTCCGGCATCCTCGCCCCGGGCGCCGGCGGGTGGCAGTGGCAGGTGACCGTGGCAGGTGACCACCGCTGCTGGTCCCCGTCCCTCGAGGGCTCAGTCCCGGGTCTGTCACACACGGGGTCCGTCCTGCCCCGGCCGTGGCAGCCCCGATCCATTAGCGCTGCTCCATCCCGCAGAGCCTCGCAGGAAGCACAAAGCAGCAGCCCGATAGTATTGCTATTAATAGTACCTGCTCACAAAGTTATCTTTAGCTGTGCTGCTCCCACCTTCATTCATAACAGCCACGGCACGGGCCTGACTCCTCGCCCTGCTGCTGGAGTGGCTCTGGGGTAACCCCGGCCTCCCCTGGTGCCCCCTCGCCTGGGCTCCCACCACTCACCAGCCTTTCCTTTGCCCGTGGAAAGGGATGGGCTGCAAACCTTTCCCCATGGTGGGAAATGGAGCTGGTTTTTTTTCCAGGGTTCATTTTTCTGTGGTGACCGTAACTGTGAACTCTGCTTGCCTTTGCCTCTCCTCCCACGTCGCTCCTGTGCAGCAGAGTTGTCTCTTGCCAAAGGCTTTCCCCCTGGAGCATCCCAGCTGGAAGTCCACACTAGTGCTGGGATTTTGCTTGATCAGTGGAGGAGGCAGTGCCTGAACTTGACTATTGGGGATGGAGTATTTTCCCCTTGTGTTCCAGTGGGTGTTTTCATAGGTTTCAAGCTGCGGTCCACCCTTCGCAGCATCTTTCATCTCCGGAGCTCACACAGCTCCTGGGAGGGTGCAGGGCTTTGACAGGGCTTTGAGGATTCAAGGGCTCATCCCACTGCTTTGAGGCAGCATCTCCCACCGTTGCCAGGGAAAGGCCTATTTCTCCTGTTCTTGAACTCGGCAGTCACTGAGTTCCTCAGGTTCCTGGGTTAATCTGTTCCTGCCTTTAATGAGCTGCCTCATTAAAGTGTTTTTCCCTAATAACCACCCCTCCGGGCTGGGTGATGTTCAGCTGCAGACAACTGGAGACCTGCAGGCTGCAAAGGGCTGTTCAGGCTGCGTGTGGGGTGCAGGGTGAGCACCATCCCTCTTCTCCCACATGGTGCCAACAGGGCTGTGAAGGGAGCAACCCAAAGCACCCCAAACCTGCCTCTCCTGGGCTCCAGCACCAGAGTTACTGCACCCACAAACTACAGGGCAGGTTGCACTGGGGTGCAGCAAGCTGGGGATACTGGGGCTAAACCATCCTGCTGCAGAGTCGTCCTACAAAATGTTCTTACCCGGGGATGTGCAGCACTGGGGCTGCTCCACGTCAGCCTAGGAGCCAAACCTGTGGGTGCACGCCTGCACCCCTTGGGCTGGGAGGCGTCTGCCCAGCTCTAAAGAGGGGGTTTGAGCTGGTTGCCTTGGTGCCTGGGAGCCGATCTGGCTGGTTTGGATAAATGGAAGTGGAAATCTCCCTCCTGGGGGCCTGCTCTGTGAGGAGGAGTGCACACACAGCTTGCAGCCGTGGCCTCCGGGGAGCATCCATCCTGCAGGCATCTGTCCCACCTGGTCCCCTTGGTCCTGCAGGCATCTGTCCCACCTGGTCCCCCACTCCGTGGTGGCTGCCCTGGGCGAGCAGGGCGAGGGGTGGCAGCCCTGGCAGCGATGGCCACCAAGGAGCAGCTTCGGCAGAGCCTCTGGGCAGGCGGCAGCGCTTCGCGGCTGCCACAGCCCCTATGCCCAGGCCGTGGTTTTTAGGGTGGCAATGATGCAAGGCAGGAAGGTGCCTGGTACTGGGGCTGCTCAGTTTATATTTAGCTGACCCAGTTGCTGAGCGGGGGCTGCCGGCCCCTCCTGGTGCTGCACTTGGGGTGCAGCGAGGGGATGCAGCAGCAGCAGCAGCAGCATCCAGCTGGGAGTGTGCCCTGCATTCCTGCATCCCCATATTCCTGCATCCCTGCATCCCCATATTCCTGCATCCCTACATCCCCACATTCCTGCATCCCCACATCCCTGCAGCCTGCTCTGGAAGGGCTGGGCTGTGCTGACTGTGCATCCTGCCAGCCCCTCAGCACCTCTCCCAGCCTCCCCCATCCACCAGCACCCCACATCCCCCAGGGAAGGAGGCACTGCTGGTGCCCCAGCAGAGATGGAGAGGCAGCAATTGCTGCTGGAGGGACCAGCCCGAGGCTGTGCACAGGCTGAGGCAGGATCAGGCAGTGCTCAAGCCCCGCTCCTGGAGGCATCCCCTGGGGTTATCCTGCCTCTCCAGCCTCAGCTGACCCCGCCAGCATCCTGCTGCTGTCTGCGGTGGGTGCTGCCGGCGTATGAGGGGCTTGGGGGAACTCTTAGAAAGCGTTGGGCTGCCAAAACACATCCTGTCAGTGCCAAGCACCTGCAAGCCAGCTGCTTCCCCAGGGCAGGAAGGAGATTAAAAGAAAATCTCTTTCAAAGGCAGGGTGGCCTCCTCCCCAGGATCAGGGTGTGTGGCCAGGATGCTTTCCCGAAAAGAGTCGCTATCCCTGCGTAGTGACCTGTGAGGGGCTGGAGGGGACATGGTGTTCCCATCCTGCTGTCCCCGTGGCTGCTGTTTCCAGGGCTGTTGTGGTTGGCACACCTGGAGAAAGGCGAGTCCCCAAGGCAGGTCAGAGCACAGCACTCGCTGCGGAAAGGGAAATTAATTATGGGCACTTTGCTGCACTCCAAGTGACTGCAAAGGCTGATGTTTCTCCTGTTGGCCGATAAACTAATTGTAATGGCAAAACCTCAACAAAAGCCAGGCTCTTAAATGCTTTCTTAATTAATAATTCTCAATAATCACTTGACGTCAATGACCAATTAAAACTTTGGAGAAGGGAAGTTGTTGTTAAGTGCCCGATACCTTTGCTCCTCCAGTCGCTGCAGCTCTGATGAATCCTGCAGAAAAGCAGCGGGAAGGCCAAGCCCAATGTTTTTAAAGGAAAACATTAAGCAGGAAAAACGTGAATATTCACGTGAGTGTCCGCAGGGACAAGAGGAGGGAAGCTGAGCAGTCACTTGGCTCTGCTGCTCCCTGCCGAGCAGCCAGCAAGGGATGGCAATGCAGGCACATGGAGGGGTGGCACCCAGGGGTGCCCCTTTCCTGCCCCTGCGGTGTGCTGAGTCCCCAGGGGCAGCACGAGTGGAAGGGCACCCTCTCAGGGAGCCCATGCTCAAGGGGTCTTTGAGGTCGTGCCGAGTGTCCTGTCCCATGGTGGGTCACCTCCTCTATCTGCCATGTGCCTCCTTCTCCTCCTCCTTCTTCTCCTTCTCCTCCTCCTTCCCACAGCCTGTCTGAGGTCAGCATCTCCCAACTCAGCTCTGCCAGGCCTGAAAGCATCACCAGTTGGATTTTACTGGGTGGGAGCTGAGTGGTCCCCAATCCCTCCACTGTTAAGTGGAAGCTCTGGAAAGCTGCCTTCATCTCCCTGCAGTGCTCCTGGCTGCAGCGCAGCGCTGGGAGGGTTAATGTCCTTCTCCTCCTCCTCCTCCTCCTCCTTCTTCTCCTCCTTCTCCTCACAGCTTCACAGCCATCTTAAAACCGCTGGAGCCAGAGCTGTGCACTCGCTGCTCCCACTCCTTTTACAGTATGGGCTGGCTGGCCAGGGAGCCTGGCTGGCTCCTCATCCATCCAGCTCTTTTCCTTCTTTGGATGTCCCCTGCTCTGGCTGCCCAGGCACTGCCTCCCTCCCACGGGACCCGTGCCCCTGGCCAGGGGCGATGGCTGGGGCCAGGGGCTGCCCGGGGCTGGGGTCAGCAGTTCCAGGGAGAGGTTTTTGCCCAGGTTTCTCCAGGACAGCGCTGGGTGTCGGCCAAAGGGGATGCCAGCAGCTCCTGGGCACCGATGGCTCTGAGTGAGCACTTTGTGCCTGTAAATCCCTTGGTGGGTGTTAGGAAAATCCTCCCGTGGGGAAGGTGGGAGAGGGGCACAGTCGGCAGCCAAAGGAGGGGTGAGCAGGGTGGCAGAGGGAGGAAGGAGCCTTGTGGCAGAGTGTCCCATCCAGGATGGGCACAGGGCTCCTCCCAGCAGCAGTCCTGGAGTGGGGAAGAAGCAGTGGGAAGCCCTCCAGCACAGGGAGGGCAGAGCCTCAGGCAGGCAGGCTCTGCTCCCCACTGAGCTCTTCCCCCGTCTGTCACCCCTCACATCTGGGCCCGGGGGTCCCGGGGGTGTTGCTGTTGGCCGTGGGAGAGTTGCTGGATGGAGCCTGTGCTGATGGATGGCCAGGCACAGCCCCGGCCCGCTGTGTGAGGACAGCAGCAGCACGTGCTCCTGGCTCTGCAGCCCCAGCACGGCCTCTTACCCAAATACCAGCACTGCCCAAGGGTTTGTGCCCCTCCTGAACCGGGGGAAAGCAGGGAAAAGGCCTCTGGGGCCCAGGGGGGAGGCAGAAGCAAGGGCGTCCCTGTGTCCCCTCTGTGCTGCTTCAGCAGATGTCAGCACAGGGAGGAGGAGCAGGAGGTCACCCAGGGATCACATCTGGGGATTTTTTGGGTTGCTGAAAGTCCATGCCTAGGATGGTGCCTGGAAAGCAGCTTGTGAGACCCTTGAGTGGTCCCAGGACTGGTGCTGCCGTGGGTGCTGTGGGTCCAGCTGCTCTCCGCAGGGACAATTAATGGCTGAACCCTCTCCTGGCACTCCCAGCTCCCGCTTGGCCGCTGGGGTGGCTGTGGGGGGCCGGCTGGGGAGCTGGGGGCTGTTTGCTTTGGCCGGGGCTGTGGTGTGGGGCAGGTGGCTGGCAGAGCTGGCAGAGCTGGCAGCAGGGCCCTGGCCACCCAGGGAGCAGGGGAGTCCCAGCGTGACCCGGCCGGGAGCCCCGGCAGGATGGATGCCTGGAGTTCCCTCCCGCTTGGCCCCGTCTCAGCAGGACTCGGTGCCAGGAGTGGGGGGATGGCTGCTGCGAGTCCCAGCGGTGCCACAGCCCAGCCTGGCTGCCCGGCCGTGCAGGGCGTCCCTCCCTTTCAGCCCTTTTCCCCAGTGTGCCGATGGAGGCTGTGGGAGCGGCGGTGGCAGCCCGGCCTCCTGCCAGAGGATGGTGGCTTTCCCGTGGCTTCCCCGCTGCCGAAGCGCAGGGATGCTTCCTCACCCGAGCCAGCCACGGGTGCCAGCGCCCAGCCTGGCTGCACTTGCTGTCTCCCTGGCACTGCAGGCAGGGGATCTTTTGCCAGGCACTGGGGTCACACCAGGATTTATCTCTCTGTTGCACATCCCGGAGGGAAGGAGATGGAGGCCTGGGGCTCAATGGCACCCATGGCTCCCTGCCCCTCCTGCCTCTCTGCTTCATCTGTGGCTTCTTTAGGTGAGGAAAATCCCTGGATTTTGGCAGCAGGAAAGCCACCCATCCTTTTCCAGAAGCCTGGGTACCACCTCTGCTCTCACCAGGAGCAGGGGAACCCCCTTCCCACCCAGGCAGGACCCGCTCATGCCAGCACATCTGAACCCTTATGGGATGCACAGTGGGGGATCTGGACCCAGTCTCATCTCTCAGGAGACATCCAGGGAAAAGGTTTATGGAATGTTTTATACTTTGCAGCCTGTTTGAGCCAGCGTGAGCCTCTGGATGTG
Source organism: Orthonyx spaldingii (assembly GCA_013397795.1). Classification (NCBI taxonomy): domain Eukaryota; kingdom Metazoa; phylum Chordata; class Aves; order Passeriformes; family Orthonychidae; genus Orthonyx; species Orthonyx spaldingii. Next base: position 18,378 of record VZTJ01002595.1, on the reverse strand, counting down.
TCCAGGCAGCCCCAGCCGTGGGTGAGGGGAGCATCAGTGCAGCCCCTGGCTCCTCTCACACCAAACCAGCAGCTGCAGGATAATAAATGAGGATCTATATTTAGACACCATGTCTGGAGCAGCATCACGGCATTGCCAGAGGGTTTTACCATTCACCACAGGCAGGTTTCCCTGCTCCTCCAGCTCCATGCCACCTCTGCAGAAAAGCTCATCAAAGACATCCAGCTGGAAAAGCATCCCCAACAGAAAAACTGATACCTGCACAAAATCTCAGTGCCCGCCGAGGGATGACAGAGCAGAGCATTCCAGGAGCCTTGGAAGGAGCTGGCTTGGGGCCCGTTTCGTTTGGCAAAGGCTTTATTTTGTTGCACAGAATTTTGTAGTAAAGAAAACAGGGATGGAGCCGTCCCTTGTGCCACCCCAGGCAGGTGTCAGCTCCTATCCCAGCCCCTGAGGGTGCATCCAGGACAGCTCTCGCCCCGTGGAGCTGCTGATCCATGCAGTGCCTAAAGCCCCACAGCAGCCTGGCTGCCCTGGCTGTGCAGGGCACGGTTAACTGATGGAGCTGGGGCTGCCGGGCCTGCCCTGACTCCTTTGGTGGCTGTTCCTGGTAATCCGTGCTGAAATTCAAGGAGAGGCTGGAGTGTTGTGCAAAGGCTGGAGAGCCCTGTGCAGAGCCAGGCTGCGCTTTCCTGGCACCCCAGAGTGTGAGCTTGGTACAGGCTTGGGAACGAGGAGATTTGCATGAAGGTTCCCGGTGCTTGGATCTGGGTTTTTCCCTGTATTTTGCAATGTCAGAGGATGTTGGGAACAGATGCTGTCCACTGCTGGCTCCTCCTAGCCTGGGGAGAGTTTCTCCAGGCAAAGCCAAACCCTGAGCCATTGCCATGGGCTGTGAGTGTGGCAGAGCCAGCTGGTGCCAGGAATGGTGACCAGCTCTGTCTGAGCCCTCCTTTGTGGCTCACAGCACCAGGACTTCTTCCCTGCATCCTTCCTCCCACAGGAAGTCTTTTGCTTGGGTTGCTGCACCTCCCAGGGATGGGAAATGCCGGCGTGGGCACAATGCTGGGTAAAAGTCACCAGCAATGGGGCAAACAGCCCCTTCTCTCTGCTGCACCCCAGGGCTTGCACAGCCCCAGCTCCCTGCTCCCAAACGGGCACAATGGAAGCTGTGGCTGCCCCGGGATCCCTGGAAGTGTCCAAGGCCAGGCTGGATGGGACTTGGCGCATCCTGGGATAGCAGAAGGTGTCCCTGCCCATGGCAGGGGGTGGCACTGGATTTTCTTTAAGGTTTCTTCCCAACCCAACCCATTCCATGATTCTGTGAAGGGTGCAGTGCCTGGACAACCTCCCCTGTGCCCGCCCGTGGTGCCAGCTGTGCCTTGGCAGTGCAGGGACACTTGAGGACACCCCAAGGACACCCCAGTGGCAGAGCTGGTTCACAGCTGAGCTGGGGGAGAGCAGCACACGGTGCTGGGGGTCAGTGAGCCCCCCACATCCTGGGCACCCCGGGGAGGGCCAGCCCCTCACCCGTGGCAGGCATGGCGTGTTCAGCGTGGGGACAGAGGCACCCGCAGAGCCTGGGCAGCTGCCCAGGGCACTGGCAGCCGTTTGGGAGGAGGAGGAGGAGGAAGGCACCTGACTGCCAGGCAGGAGTCCAACGAGTTGAAACAGGTCCCGTCGTGGTTTGCACAACCAGGCCCGGCTCGGCTGGGTCCGGGTGCACGCGGTGTCCCCTGGTCACCGGCGCTGGGGACGCTGCTGGGTGTGCAGGCTGAGGGGCTGCCTGCTCTGGAGCCGTGCCCACCGTGCCCTCTGTGTCCTGCTGCCAGGCTGGGAGCTGCAGGGCTGGAATTCCCATGCAGCTCCAGCCCGAGCTGCGGACTCAGCCCCCGTGGCCCAGAGTGTCCCTGCGAGTCCCCTGCGGTGCCCCCCTGAGCACAGCCCTGCTCCCGCTGCCCTGCCTGCCTGCGGGACCCCTCCAAGGTGACACCGGAGGCTCTGCAAGGACACCTGGCCAGGCTCCCCCACGGCAGCCCCGGACACGGAGGCAGCAGAGGGAGAGGGATGGATAAGGGCGGGTGGATAGGAGCGAGGCGCGGAGCTGGGGCTGGGGCTGGGAACTGGAGCTGCTCACATGACTGGGAGCTGCTGCCAGGCACTGGGGCCAGGCAAAGTGTGTTGTATGGAGGTGGCACACCAAGCCAGGGGTGAGGAGCCCAACCCCCTGCCAGCCCTGCATGGGGGTTCAGACCACCAGGGATGTGGCACTGCCAGGGTAGAGGTGGCTTCCCCCACACCAGAAGGGACTCCTGGCTCTGATGCTCCCAACCCAGAAGTGGCTGCTGGGTCAGACCAGTTCCTGTCAGATCCAGAGCTCAGGTCTGGCTTTCAGGCCAGCCTGCCCTGGGGTCTCTGGCTTTCTGTTGATCCCTGGATTAGCTGGGTTCAAAAATAGGGGGGACAAGGCTTGGGGGCAGGCAAGCTCAGGGCAGGGTGGTGAGGGAGCTGGCACAGCACACAGGGCAGTTAAAGGATCTGATTTAATGTAAGAGCTTGTGCTCATGGGCTTCACCCCAACTGGTTTGGGAGGAGGAGAGGGGCCCCAGCCCTCAGCTGCTGCCACAGGGAGTGGCCAGACCCCTCCTCTCATGCCCTGTTGGAGCCTGCCTGGGGTTTTGGGGAGGGGAAAGGTGTGGTCCCTCACAGGAGAGAATTTGAAATAGCACAAAGCTTTGTGTATGTGGGTTTGCATGTGCTCCTGAAAGAGCTTCTTGCCCTCATAGGGATTTTTCTATCTGGAGATCTTGGAGCAGTTTCTTTCCAGGGTGAGTCAGTTGTTTGCAGAGTAGGAAGCCCGAGGAAAGCAGGTTGGCAGCACCAGCTCCAGGCTGTTGCTCACAGAAATGCTTTCTGCAGAGCCAAAAAGCAGGGGGAGAGAGCCCAGCCCTGGGGCAGGTGGCCTGGCTGGGACACCTGACCATGCCCGGGTGCGGACCCGGACACAGCAAAGCCTTGTGCAGCCCCAGGAAATCCCCAGAGCAAACAGCTCGTGCTGCTGGAAGCGCCTGCCCGGAGGCGCTGCTCAGGGTTCTCACCTCCACCATCCACCTGTGAGCGTGCCCATGCACCCACAGACCTGCTGGGACCTGCTCTCCTCTCACCTTCCCCGGCCTCGGTTTTCCCACAGAATTGGAGTGGTATCAATACTGATAATCAGTCCCCTCTGGCCAGGACACCTCCAGGTGCTGTGCAGAAAATGGGCAATGATTTATTTGGGTGTAGTGGGATGGGGGAGGAGAGGGAGCCCCTGATTCTGGAGGAGAAGAGGGAGGACCTCCCTCCTTCTGTGCCCAGGCGATGGGGACAGGGAGGTGCAGGGCAGGAGCAGGAGCTGGCGTGGGCAGTGCCCTGCAGCAGTGAGGGGTGGCTGGTACTGCTCACCCACCTGGCCAAGCTGGGGCTTCCCCCTGTGCTGGAATATGGGCATGGACACACACAGAGAGGCTGGGCAAGAGGGTAAGGACAGATCTCAGTGGTTTTGCCCTTTGCATCCTCTGACACCTCATGCTTCCAGCTGAAAACTTCATTTTCACGGGGGAGCCGGGCATGGTGAGGACTCCCACAGCCCCCCTGGCAGCACAGCCCGTGTCCAGTGGGAGAAAGGGTCCTGGAGGAGCGCAGCGAGGGCGTGGTGGTGGTGGCCTGACCCCCAGCAGGGCAGGGCTGTCCCTGGAGCGTGCTGGGGCTGCACCGGCCGCGAGGTCAGGCTAATGCGGGAAGATCTCCTTGTGCCTTCTTAACCTCAGCCTGAACCTTCCCCGTCTCCTGCCTCGGCCTGATTAGCGCTAAGAGGCTGCTGGTGGCACGGGCAGCTCCGAGCAGTGCCAGCCCACGGCGTCCTGCGTGGCAGGGAAGGCCTCAGCCCTCTGTGAGCCCCAGAGCAGAGCTGCAGGGAAGGGGGACAGGAGATGTGCCTTCCTCCCTCCCCTGCTGCCACCTCGGACTGGGAGTGCTCCCAACAGGGCACAGCTTGTCCAGGCAGTCCCTGCTCCTCGCCAGAGCATCAGCGAGGTGTGAAAAGGCGCCTGTGCCTTGGGGAGGTGCAGGGCATCCTGCAGGTGATGGTGACAGAGCTGGCAGGGGTGGCTGGCAGGCAGCAGGTTGTCTCCACCTGCTTGTCAGGTGTCAAGGGGCAGGATTCGGGCAGGACCCAGGACAGGTGTAAGCTCAGCTCCATTTCACAGCCATGGGTGACACCGAGTGCCAGACTGAGCTGGGAATTCCAGTCCTCGGCGAGCTGGGCAGGGCCAGGCTGAGGTAGTTCAGGGATTCCCAGGACTGCAGGCTGTGCCTGTGGCTCCTGGAAAGCCAAGGGGAGCTTTTGGGAGCTTGGAAGGTCCCCAGGCTGTGGCTGTGGGTAGGAGCACGGCTGTGGCTGGGCTTGGTGGTGCAGCCACCTCCCAACATGGCATGAGGCCGTGATGTCCCCATGGGCAGTGGCTTTGTCTGCCTCTGAGTGCCACCACAGCTCTGACTCGGTGGTGTGGGGAGCTGGAGGGACAACTGCTGCTTCCAGGCAGGGATTTGCTCTTAGAGCCAGCTGAGAGGGGTGAAGAGCTGCAATGCCAGGGTGAGCAGTGCCCGTGGAGCTGAGCTGGGGTGGGTGTGACAGGCTGTGCTGTGGGAGGATGTTTGCAACGTCCTCTGGACAGAAAGGGCCTCGTGGAGCCCTGTCAGCCTCTGAGCTGGGCACCAAACTTCCAGAGCAGGGCAGGGATAGGGCTGCTCCTCCTCGCTGGAGTCCCTGTGCCCACAGCAGTCATGTGGCTGCTTGCTGGCTGCAGGGACATCAGAAGAGGAAGATCTGAAAATAATCATCCCCCTCATGTTTTCCTTACAAAAGGAGGGAGTTGCCATCGTGGGGAATTCTTGTGACCGGCAGAGCTGGCTAACAGTCAGCCCCTCAGTGAGTCAGGACCTGTCCCCTGCCCCAGCACAGCCTGGGCCCTGTGCTGCCAGCCTGGCTCCTGGGGCTCCCCGGCTTGTCCGGAGCCACAGCCTTTCCTGCCACCTCCAGTGGTGTGTGAGTGGAAGCAATCCCAAGAATTTCGGTGTCTCAGTGCCCTGCTGGCCTCGACCACAGCCCCCACTGCTCCCAGTCCCGCTGGGCACCCTCTCGGGGCTGCAGGGCTTGTGCCACCTCTTGCCCTGCCCTTGCCCCACACAGGCCGTGCTGCTTCACAGCGAGGCAGCAGGAGGGAGGTGAGGAGGTGCTGGGGGAGCCCTGCCTGCTCCTGCTCCTCCCCTGCCTGTCCCCACGGCCAGGCTGTCACACGGCAGGGCCGGAGGGCTCGGAGCTGGTGGCACATCTCCGTCCCCGCTGCGCTTTGTGCCTGGCCCAGCACGGCCCAGCCGCTGTCTGTTGGTCCTGCCTTTGGTTTGGGGAGATAACAAGGAATTTCTTAGAAAACCCCACCAGTGTTCAGACCGGGGCCTGTGCCCTGCCTGGCTGATGCCACCGAGTGGTGACAGGGCCAGGGCTGTCAGCAGCCATGGCACGCGGCTCTTTGGGGCTGCGGGGTGGTGCGTGGCATTTGCCAGGCTGGCTGCTGGCAGGGCTGGCTGCCACGGGGTGCTGCTGGCTCCCCAGGGGTGCAGGATGAAGCTGTCACCCTGGGGAGGCACAGCTCTGAGCTCGCTGTGAGCGCCCAGGTGTGCTGGCACTGCCCTGGCAGCCCCATCCCACACACAGCACGGCCAGACAGGGCTGTTTCCATTAGGTGGTGTTGAGAGAGGAGGTGGCTCCTCGGGAACAGCCTGTTCCCTGCTGGAACGGGGCACAGCCACCACCTGCCCTTGCCTGTGCCTGGCAGCGCTGGGGGGTGCTTTAGGGTCTGTGGGGGCTGCAGGGTCTCCCTGGTGGGTGCTGCAGACCTGGGCTGGTCCCGGAGCTCAGGCAGAGGCAAAGTGGACTCTGTAATTTGGAAGCTGCATAAATGAGCTGAGCATAGTATGAACATGCAGCTCTGTAACCTGTGATATACTTTGCTGCTGCCCTTCTTCCTAAACCCGACACACCTTTGTTTGAAGTATTCCAGCAGAATGTTGTTTATCCAGGGCATTATTACCAGTATCTCAGGCTCCTTTTTTCTATCCTGTGACTCAAGGACAGTTTAGTGCAATTTCTTCCATCTTTCCTTCATATCAAAGTTATCCTGGCAAGCTCATGTTTATTGTTTGTGGTTAATGTTTAATATTTCCCATTACTGGCATCTCATGGTTGATCTTAATTACACTCTTCTAATGTAAGACAAAAGTCAGCGAGCAAGACCGTGCTCAGGCTGGGGCTGGGGCTCAGAGCCTGGCACTGGGCACCCCTTTTCCCACTCAGAACCCCCTTTTCCCACTCAGAACCCCCTTTTCCCACTCAGCACATCTCAGGCTGTGTCAGGAGGGCGGCTGCTCCACGTGTGTCACAGAATCACAAATCATTTAGGTTGGAAAAGACTTCTAAAGTCATCAGGTCTAACCTTTGAGTCCAACCTCTGAGTCCAAGCTGTGCTGGCACGGTGTGGGGCCTGGCAGCTCCCATGTGCTGCACCAAGATGCACCAGCAGAAGCTGGTTTTGTGCAGCTCAAGAGGAAGAAAGAGCTGCTATCTACTTAGTCCAGGCTTTAAATGAGGTTTTGCTTCTTGCTGGCCGGGCTGAATCATTAAAACAGATTAGTAGAAAGTTAAAAAAAGTAATTAAAAATTAACAGGGGGCAGAGGGCAAAATGCCTGGCAGGACAGCGAGGTGCTGCATGCTCTGTGCAGCCTGGGAGGCTCCTGTGTGCCTTCCCCCAGACCTGGGGAGGGGATGAGGAGCTGCCTGCGCTCCCCTGTGCTGTGTCACTGGCTGTGTGTGCAGGCAGGGTTCCCCCAGCCCAGGGAACACTCGCCCTTCACTGTGGGGCTCTCAGGCCATAAATACTGGGGGTGCCAAGGGGTGCCGGGGCCGAGGCACAACCCGACACCACCTCTGCCTCATTCACAGTGACATTTTGTCAAATGCCACTGGGGAGGGGGGTTGCTTATCTGCTGGCACACACTCTGGTGACCTTCACAGCTCTGGCCAGGTGCCTCCTTGCTGTATTTACACTTATTTATAGCTCTCTCCTCCATTCCCACCTCTGCCCTCCTCCCTGGTGCTGGAGCCGGGCTGCCCACCCCACACATCCCCCATCTCTCTGGGCTGGGATGGAGCTGGGGATGATGAGGGGCTGGCAGCACCCAACCTGGGTGCCGATGGCCTGACCCCACGGGGACCTGCGGGGACAGCAGGGTGCACCCCTGGGTTTGGTCCCCCAAAGCCTCCTTAGTCTGGTTCTGGGGCAGCTCGGGAGGGTGCTGGGGGTCTGCAGGTGCCCAGCCCTGCCTGCCCAAGAGAGGAGAGTGGCCGTGCCCAGTGATGCACCAGCCAGCCCAGTGCCACATCAGCCTAGTGCCACACCAGCCCAGTGCCACAGCAGCCTAGTCCACAGCAGCCCAGTGCCACCTGCCCGGTGAGAGCCCATCCCGCTGAGCAGTGCCCATCTCCTGTCTCCGTGTCCCTGCAGGGCTGTAATCCCCGTTTGAAGCAGTCTGTGATTACGGATTTCCCTCATAAGCCCAGACGACTCTCTGCAAAACCCCTGCCCAAGGATTTTCTTTCCTTTTTCGAGTCAGGCCCGGGTGAGGGTGAGGAGGGAGAAGCTCCCTGTGGGGCCGAGGGCGGGCTGGTGGGAGCAGCACTTCATGTTCTCGGCATTTCTCACCTTCTGCCGCTTTGGGTCCCAGCCTGAACGCCGCTGGCTAATTCGGGGCTGTGTCTGCAGCACATGTGGATGTATATTTATCCCCTGATGCTTTGGGTAGGCTCTTGGCTGTGGAGGGAGGAGCTGAGTCACCATTTGCTCCCCAGAAAGGAGTGGGCTGCCTGTTCCCTGCTGCTTCCTCTGGCCCCTGCGAGGTGCTGCCTCTTTCCTTCCTTTTTTCCATGCAGCACGGTGGCACGTGAGTGCCAGGGCCATGGCAGAACAGTTGTGCAGAGCTGCCCTCGCAGGCTCAGGCAGGATGAGGCTCCTGGAAGGTGCTGCCCGTGGCCAGCAGTGCTGGCAGACTTCAGAGGCTGTGCAGGCTGACTAAGCACGAGCAGCGCCTGTGCCACCACTCCGTGTGCCCGGAGCCCACGCCAAAATACTTGGCCGCCACTTCAAGGGGTTGGACCCAGGGGTTCTGCAGATAAGGGTAATCTCTGCCAGTGCTGTTGCTGGAGTGAGACAGAGGAGAGCACCTGCAGGTCTCTCTGTCACGGTCACTGCGCTGTCCCCGGCTCCCTGAGCCAGTTAAGCAGAGCAGACAATGAGCTGAGCCCTTGCCTGCCCTGGTTTAGGTTGCTATTCCCTGGCAGCGGGGCTGTTCCTGCTCTCCTGGGCTCATGGATACAGCTGCCCCAGGAGCCAGCAGCCTGACCCCAGCCAGCATCTCCGGTCCTGCTGACTGGGGGGTTTAGTTTGGGGAGCCCAAGTTGACACTGAAAAAGAGGAAAACATTTCCTGTCTCGTTAATCCAGTGTTTGAATTAGAGTTGGGCTTGGAGAGGAGCCTCACGTCTCTTCAGAGATAAGACCTCACGTGCCAGAGTTCCCACTGCTGCAAACCAGAACTGAAAGGGACGTGTCCCCCCTGCTGTCCCCAGGCTGCCAGGAGCCAGCACTGATCTGGGCCATCCTTGGATGTGGCTGCAGCCAATGGCTGCAGGTCCAGCCCAGGACAAGTGCCAGAGCCCCTGGGGACACCAGAGACAGTGGCCTGCACTGACCACCCTCACCATCGGGCAGGGACATGGAGCTGCCCCTGTGCCAGCTCCTCGTGCTGCCTCGCCATGCCACTGCCCCGGGAAGGACAGACTGGGGACACTGCACAGGGACAGGGAGTGGGAGCAGTTAGTGCAGCCCCAGAGCACCCAGGAGCTCTTCCATTGCCAGGGAGGAGACAAAAGGATGCTGACCAAGGAGACACCAGAAGCTCTCGGACTGATTTGCTCACGGGTCTCCAGGAGAAGGTTCAGGGCAGGCTGTGGGGAGCCGGCCCCTCCTCACCCGCCGTGCTCAGGGACAGGCCCTGCTGGCACTGCTCTGGGAGTGTTCAGGGGCAGTCCCGGGACAGGAGAGTTGGCAGGGTGACCTCTGGATGTCCTTGTCGGTTTGGAGACTGTTCCTTGTGCTTTCTCGCTCTGCCAGCTCTACCGTGGCATGGACTGGGCTGGCACTGGGGTGGGCACGGGGCTCTCGTGCTCTCCGGCTGTCCCGGGTCCAGCAGCCTCGTCAGGGGCACGGAGTGATCACAGACCCTCGGTGTGAGGGTCCCTGATGGCCTCCCAGGGCAAGCTCTGCTGCCATGATTGCAGTGACAAACCCCTCCCAGCGGGCAGGACTCTCCCAGCCCTGCAGTAGGTGAATAAAAGCTTCTGCAGGGGGAAGCTCTGTGCAGCTCCGAGCGAGCATCAGCTGCCTCTGCCCTGGAACTGTGAACACGTCTCTGCTGGGGCTGAGGTCACACTTGGTTTGTGCTTTAAAGAAAGCCGAGGGAGATGTCTCCATTCCCAAATGCCCTCCAGGCTCCCAGGAGCAGCTGCTGGAGGGGGTGCCCAGGCTGGGGCTGCTGCTCCCCTGAAGGATGGAGGTGCTGGCATGGGAGCACCTGTGTCGCTGCCTGGGCATCTCCTCCCCGGAGCAGGGACTCACCAGACACTGCCAGCAGCTCTGTGGTCGCAGCCTTGCTGCAGCACACCCGGGCCAGGTGTCTGGGCTGGAGGATGCCTCCGAATTTCTGAGCATGTCTCCATGGGTGTTTGCTGGCTGCACACCAAGAACCCATGGCTGATCTTCCTACAAAGTCCTGAGTAAAATTAGAACAAAAGTTCACTCCTCTCCCAAGGCAGCAGGAAATGCAAACGGTGGGAAAAGGGAGAGTCAGAGCAGATGAGGTCCCATGCCCACAGGCTTTCTCCCCATCGCTGCTGCCACCCCTGTCCTGGGCTGGGGGCTGGGCCCTTCCCCAGCCCTGTGGCCAGCCCAGAGGGTCTCCGCTCTCAGTGCTGCTCAGGGCAATGGATTCTGAGCTGGTAGTGATGCATTCCCTCTGGAGCCTCGGGTCCGTGGTGGCTGGGCTGGATAAATGACACTGCCTAGCAGAGGGGGCTGCTTGCAGTGCTGGGGGGCCCATCCAGGTGCTCACGGGGGTGACCCCGCTAAGCAAAGGCTCTCCCCATGTCATTCAAAGAGGAGGAGGCTCAACACAGACAGAGCTGAGTTTTGGGCATTCCTGACCTGTGGCAGGCAGGAATTGGGAGCACCCCCAGCGTGGCAGTGGCGGGGCAGTCCAGAGGGGGCAGCTCAGCAGCGTTAGATTGCAGGGGTTTATTTTTACCCAGCCCTGTTGCCAATGGGGACGTGTCACATCTGTGGAGTTGATCAAAAGACATCCCGAGCACTGGTGTCAGCTGCTCCTTGTGATCTCAGCACCAGGATCTTTTCCCTTGTGGCATATCAAAAGGAGCAGGAGAATTTGACTGCTCTGCTATTTTTAATTGCACGCACACACGCACACACAGAGGCACACACGTATATCTATGTATGTATGGCTTGGCTAAAAATAAAAACCTTTGCCTATGTTCCCATGGGAAGATTTGGGGAGAAGGGGGAGACAAAGTTGTCGCAAGACTTTTTCTGGAGCAGGAGCTAGAGCAGGGACAGCAAGGCAGGGACAAGCCACAGCAGGTAAGGGACACCTCTGAAAGGCCAAAGGACATCTGAGCCCACAGCAGAGGGGACAGAACAAGGGGAAAGGCAGCATCTGTGCCCCCCAGAGCTGGCAGTGGGGACTCTTGGCCTGCTGCATGTGCTCTGACAGCCAGGAACAAAGGTTTTTGCAGGGCAAGTTAGAAAATCCCCATTTCTGGGGGCCCAGTGAGGAGTATCAAGATCCCAAAGCCACTCAGGGGTGCCTGATGCACTTTGTGGCACCACACTTGTGGTATTTACCTGATTTACACATCTCCCCAGCAAACAGGTGAAGGGAGGGTGCTGGGGGAGCATCCCCCAGAGTGGGGGCAGCTCCCAGAGCTTTGTCAGCAGCTCCCTGCAGCCCCCAGCCCCACTGCGGCCCTGGGCACGGCTGGGCTGGCTGGGACATGGCACTGCCTCACCAGCAGGCCATAAAACCACTCTCCCCTGCCCTTGCTGTGCCCTCCAAGGTGCTCTCCCTGTCCTCCACCTCCCCTGGGATTGGTCAGGGTGAGAAGCAGGTGAGAAATGCAAACTGGGAGTGGGTGTGTGCACGGGAGTGTCCTTTGGGGTGTCCTGAACGTGGTGGGGATTGTGGCAGATAGGCTGCTCAGCCTGGGGGAACACAGTCAATAATCCCAGATTATCCCAATTTGAAAAACAAAAAAATGAGAAGAGAAGGAGAGAAAAGCTGTCTTTTCCATTCCTGCAGCTGGGTTTGAAATCCCTTTTCCTTCCCATTGAGTGAGTGACGGAGGAGACCTTTCCAGGGTGCTTCAGAAGGAGGGGCCCCCACGTTCCCCTGCAGCCTCTCTCACATGCTCAGATGTTTGCCTGCTCCAAAATCCATTTGCTCTGTAAATAAACTCACTTCCCTCGTTGCCAGAAAACTCCCCTTGGGCAGCCAGTGCTGGGAGGAGTCGCACCAGACCTTTCCCCTCTGTGTTTTAACCTGGGCACCAAGGCAAAATCACCGGTTCCAATGCCAGGGCAGGCAGCGGGTGCTGGTGCCAGCCTTGGCTCCCTCGGGTGCTGGGTGCAGCCGTGGGGTTTCGTGGCTGGAAGCCAGGCCCAAGTGGGGTAGGTGCCAGCTCCTTTCTGTGGTTAAATGGAGATTTTTAGCTCAGTTCCTGCAGCTCACATCCCCCCGTGTGCTCTCACACATCCATTCATTTCCGTGCTGTTCTTCTCGTCCTGCACGGTGCAGGGAGCAGGGTCTGGGTTGCCTTGGCCGTGTTTGGGATGTGCAGCTTCCCCACAGGGATGTCCCCAAGTGGTTCGGGGCCGTGTGGTGGGGACAGGGTGAGGAGCAGGTGTGAGTGAGGCTGGCCCTGTGTGCTGCTGTCCCAAGTCTCCTGCCCTGATGCCCAGGCCACCTGGACAAGCTGGATGTCCCTTTTAGGGCACCAAGGGCAGGAATTGCCCCTCGGAGCGCCAGCAGCCGGGTGGCTGTGCCGTGCCGTGCCCTGAGCATCTCCTCGCCGGAAGGGATGAGGCCCTTCAGCGCGGGTCCTGCTGTTCCAGCCGTGCCGCAGCGGGGACAGCAGAGGGGTTTGTGGCAGGTGTGGGGCTGTCCACGGCCACCCGCAGAGCCAGCGCCAGGCTGTGCAGACCCGTTGGGTGCAGAGGTGCCCACCACACCCTGCCGGTGCCGTGCCATTGCTCCTGGAGCCAGGAAGAGGGGCTGGGAGCGCTGGCCGTGCCCGCGGGGACGCTGCTGCCTTTACTGCCCGCACCGCTGGGCTCACCCCGCCTCTCTCCTTCCCTGTGCGCAGTATGAGGTGTCTGGCGAGGAGCACCTCTACTCCGACTTCCCCGAGATCGATCTGTCCCAGCTGGACGCCGGAGACCTGGACTCTGCCGGCTGCTTCAGCGAGCTGCAGTGGGGCGGGGAGCACTCGGAGACCGACTCCAGCCAGTACAGCACCGACGACTCCGAGCTCTTCCAGGTACCCCCATCCCCCCGAGGACGGAGGCAGGGGGAGAAGGAGGGTGGGAGGAGGGAACACACACCACTATTAATATCTCCTCCCCAGCTGATTAGTGCTCCATTAATTTGTGCACCGGCTCTAAATGGGGCGAGCGGAGTAGGGCTAACGAGGAGGTGGAGGAGGAGCAGAGGAGGCTGCTGAGCCAGCCCTCCTGAGCTGGATTATTCACAGGGAATGGCAGCCGGGCTGCAGCGTGTCCTGTTCCATTCCCGGAATGCCAGGGCGGCAGTGCGGGGGGCTCGGCACTGCAAAATTCCCCTCCCGGGAGCACAAAGCAGCCCCTTGCTCTGGCTTCCCAGCTCTGGCAGCCCCTCTGCGTGGGGCTGGGGTCCCTTGGGCGAGGGGCTGGTTCCTCTCCTCGGCTCTGGGCTGGGATGGATCCATGGCTGTGCCAGCACAGCACAAAGCTGGGGCAGGGGATGCTCCTGGGCACAGGCAGGGCTGCTCCATGTCCCTCTGCTCCTGTCTCTGTTTGGAGAAGAACTGAGCATCTCCTGGAGCTGTGAGGACCGGGCAGGCAGGTGGGAGGCAGGGAGATGCACAGGGGACTGGGCACAGAGCAGGCTGGGCAGCCCCCTCGCCCTTCCCAAAGCTCATGCCATGCCCTGGATGTGCCTGTCCTTGGGGCTGGGGTCTCTGAGCCCTCAGAGCAGCACCCAGACCTTCACCCCCTCAGACAAGGAGGTTGTGACCCACTGGTACCAACTAATCACCAACCCTGGGTTACATTTTGGGAGGAGGAGGATTTCTGTTTAAACAAGGTGGTTAAAAAAAGCCTCAATATTTTCTAACCTGCCCATAATAACAACCCTCTGGCTTTTATGCTGGGCCGATGCTGTGCTTGAAAATGGTCCAGTCCAGCTGAGGGACCTTCATCACGAGATGCATATTTTCCGTGAACTTCCTGGGGAAAAGATAAACAGAAAAGAAATGCAAAAGCCAGGCCGATGAGGAGCAGTGGAGTATGATGAAATGTATCCCACTGAACTTGTATGCACAGCAATCTCGTGCCAATAACAGGAGGAAAAGAAACGGAGCCAAAAATGGAGCATCCTGCTGCCTTTCCCTGGAGCCTGCTCTAGTAACTGTGAGCAAGGTTAGGGCATGGAACAAAAGATGTTTAATTTTCAAACAAGAGGAGAGAAACACAGGGGGCTGTGTGCAGGCAGCAGTCCTGCCCGTGAGCCTGACTTTACCCCCGTGCTAATTTTATCGCTGGTGGTAGCCTGCTTCTCGTTGGACATGGTTTACATTCGGATTATGATGGAGGAGGACCAAAAAGATGGAACTCCTGGCTCGCTCCAGCCATTCCTCAGCTTCTGCGTCCTCTTCTGGGCTTCAGCACTGTAGTGCCAGACTGGAAGGGAACTCGTGGTGCTGGGAGGGCACTGGGAAGGCTGGAGGTGCATCAGCAAAGCCAAAGCCCAGATGAAAAGAGGGACCCAAGTCAGGCTGGAGCAGCGGGCAGGGAGGAGGCAGAAGCAGCCCCTGGCCCTGCCTGGCCCAGAGTGAGATGGGCCTTGCATTACAGCTCCCCTGGCCCAGTTTTGGGGTGAATGGCATGGGCTGGGGATGCTGGTGGGAGATTTGGGAGTGACTGGGGCTGTGCTCTGGACAGGGTCCCTCACAGAGCACTGGGACCAGCTTCACGTGTGAGGGCTGAGAGCCCCTGAGGAGCTGGAGGTGCCTGTGCTTGGGGGCTTTCAGGAAACACAAAACTCAGAGTGGTTGCTGTCATGAGCTGTGCATCTGGCCAGTGGTGCTGCCCGGGCTGAGCTTCCCCTGTGCCCTCTTGTCCACTGGGCAGCCCTGGCTGAGCTCACAGCTCTTGCCCTTGCAGCCCAGAGTCAGGAGGATTTGGGCCAGGAGCCTTTTCATCACAGATCCTTTATCTGCTGCCCTTTGCCTCCTGGTGGGGTGGAGGGACTGTTGGGAGAGATGCTCTGATTCATTCTTTTCCTGCTGGCGTGCAGGGGGACAGACTGATGCTCCTTTTCTGGGTCTCTCCTCTTCCCATCCCAGTGCTGTGCTGGGGAAAGGCTCCCACAGTGGGGTCACTGGGAAGTGTGGGAGCTGCTGTGGCTCTGCTGATCCATTTTCAGCATCCCGGGGATCCTGTGCCCAGCCTAACACCCCCTTTCTTCTCTGCCTGCTCCTTTCAGATAATAGACAGCGAGAACGAAGCGCTGCTGGCAGCCCTCACCGAGACTTTGGATGATATACAGGGAGATGACATGGGCCTGGCTGCCTTCCGAACTATGGAAGAGGGGGACACGCTCAACCCTGCCACCACCTCACCTGCCCCCTCCCCCAAACCCACCGCCCCGGTCACGGGGGGGCCGCCCCCGGCCCCCGAGTGTGATGAGCTGTCTCTAGTAAGAACCCACTTCCTACTGTTTAAGGTGGATTTGGATGAGCCCCAGATAAGCCGGCTGCATGGGTATGATAGGAAGCCAAGGTCTGAATTTTTTCATTCTAGGCTTAAAACTCTCTTTAACCGTCAATACCAAAGCATATACTTGTATTGTATACGTATACATGTTCTGCATCATTGCTGTCACCTCCATCACCATCCTCACGGGAACGAGCTGTGTGTATACAAATGACCTGGGGGCGGGGTGGGGGCGGGTGGCAGAGGGCTGGGGGCTGCTTTGGCGGCACCCACGCCTGCTTTTAGTCCCACGTGCAGGTGTGGGGCTGCCCGGGGGTCTCCCTGGCTCACCCCAGCCCCGTGCCCATGGGCAGTGGTGGCTGTTTCCCCCGGCGCTGCCCCGGGCTGAGCTCCCTGCTGTCACAAGAGGGGCTTGCCTGAGTGTCACCCCCTGCCCTCAGCTTTCAGTGGGAGGGTTGGACCCTCCCTGTGCCTTCCACCAAAGCCCCTCAGGGGCTGTGTGGCCTCCAGTCCCTCCAGATTTGGTGACTGGAGCATCCCTCTTGGTCGCCTGCAGTATTGGGGCTCCAGCCCCGCTCCCCTTCCTGCCCAGGAGCGTTTCCTGCCATCCCTGGGAGGTTCCCTGGGACAGGACACCCGGCCCGCTCCCTCCTGCGGCTCACAGTCCCCCCCAGGGCCCCCAGCCCGGCCCCGGGGTGTCCCCAAAAACGCAGGCAAGGGGAGGAGTGACATCCAGTGGTGACAGCGCGCATTTCCACCGCCCACGCCCCGCGCAGGGGTATATATCACACATGACCTGTATGTGTATATATAGGATGTATACGTTGCAGGGGCGGGGGGGAGAGGGTGCTGGGCGCTTCCACCAACAGGAGCCTCGCTCCTAAAGCTGCGGGTGCCCCGGCTGGCATTTCCTGGCACACCCTGACCCGGGCACCCCATTTCTATCACTCCCGAACCCCCCCGGGCTCCGTGCCCCCCGGGAGCCCCAGATCTGTCTCTGCTGCATCCCCGGTGCCTACGCAGTCGTCTTGCTGTTGAGCTGTTGTCGCCTCGGGTTGTTAGCGCCACATGGGCACAATCTCAAATGTTGCTGCTGGGTGTGGGGTTTGGGGTTTTTTTCCCTCCCCCTGGCCAAAACTGGGGTTGAGGAGAAGGAAAATGTTGCGCTGACCCTGCCATCAGAAGTGGTGGCACTGTGGGTGAGCCGGGAAACCCCACTCCCAGCGCCCATGGGCTTGACACCGAGTGCTGGGGGAGATCCTCGACAGATCCCACAGGGGTTTGCATCTGCAAAAGGCCTTGAAAGCTCATTAATGAGTCCAGGCCCTGTCTGGATGTTTTGGCTAAATGAGCCTTGCACGGGGACTCTGTCCAAACCCATCACTCACACCAGTGTAAAGCCTCTGTCACCTAAGGGCAGAATTGATGGAGTGAGAAGCTGGGATGACACGGCAGCTCCCGTGTGTCTGACACGGGTGGGGTTGCCCCTGGGAAGTAAATTCCCATTTCATGTCCGTAAATTCCTGTCCTCACCACCCCGAGCTGGCTGGGGGTCCCTGGGCTGAATGCTGTGGGGACAGCCCTGACCCCCACGGGGCTGCACACAGCCAGGCACCTGCCCCACAGCCACGAGGAGGCGGGAAATACTAACCCTAACCCTCCCTGCATGTATTTCCCATGCCCCATTTTTGGGTGGGATGCTCAGTGATGGATGTGCTCACACGTGAGCCAAGGGGCTGCGGCCCCCCGGGCGTTTTCTCCTGCCCTCGCTGCGATGCCGACTCCTTTTCTTGCCCCTTCTCTTTGCAGCTGAAGAAGCTGCTCCTCTCTCCGTCGCCTCCGAGCTGTGAGGCCCAGCGGGACGACAGCGCCCGGCGCCCGGGGACCCCAAAGGCCCGGCCCGCACGGCCCTGCACAAAGGTATTCCCTGAGCCCCTGCACACCCACCTCGGGGAGCCGTCCTAAAGGATGGGGTTGGGGAGGGTGGGCAGCTCTAGGGTCAGGAGCAGGCAGGGACTGTCACCCGTGGTGTTCCCATCCCCCTCTGCTGCAGTCTGGGCTCAGCAAAACTTTAGACTTTGTGCTGGGCTAAGAAATACCTTGATCTCACTTGGACCCAGGGGGGTTTGGCCTCTCCCAACTTCCCTGAGCACCCGTTTGTGAAAGCCCCACGTGCTCCTTGGTCACCCCCTTGCTCCCCTCCCTGCGGACTCTCAGTCCAAGCCAAGGCCATGGGCCAGGAGTCACTGTCACAGTGCAGAGCCCACCCCAGCACTTCAGCTGATCTGAAACCCAGCAGAAGGTGCCATCAAAGATTTTCCTCCTTTGCTAATGGCAATAGTGCGGAGCATTAGGCCTGGCAAATTAGATTGTCTGGGGAGAGCAGCAGCTCCCTCCCGGGGAGAAGGAGCATCGCTGCGTGCAGGAGGGGCTTGGGGCTGACCCCAGGGAGCTCGGGGTGCCAGAACCGGGGGGTTTGAGGGTGTGGGGTGGCTCCGTCAGCCTCCCCCAGGGTTGTGGCCGTGGGGCTCAGGGCTGACTTTCTGCTGTCTCCTCTCGGAAGGTGGAGGGTCCCCGGGATAGGAGGGCGAGCGTCCCGCAGGCACAGAGCCGCAGCTGCACCGAGCTGCACCGGCACCTCACCTCCAGCACCTCCTGCTCCCAGACCAAAGCCCCCCAGGCACCCGAGGAGTGCCCCGGCAGCGGCCCCCACCCGTCCCCGGGCCACTGCGCCCATCAGGAGGACGACAGTGACTCCAGCGAGGACTCGCTGAGCTCCGGCGACTCCGTGGCCGCGCCGTGCTCGGCGGAGGATGTGACGGGCAGCCAGTTCTCCTGCGAGGGCGAGCTGCACTCGGTGGTGGAGCTGATCCGCTACATGCACACCTACTGCCTGCCCCCTCGCAAGCTGCCCGCCCGCGACCCCGCCGACGCCAAGCCCCGGCCCTGCAGCAGCCCCTTCAAGAGAGCCAGGGCGGACTGTGCCCCGCCGGCGGGCAGCGCCCAGGGCCGGCCGGGCTGCGCCTGGCACGCCCCCGGAGGCGCCTGCAAGAAGCCCGGAGCATCCTTCTCCATCCTGAAGGAGCTGCTGGCGCGGGACCTGCTGTGCGATGTGAGCAAGCCGTACCGCCTGGGCAAGCCCGTGTACGCGGCCCTGGCGCGGCCGCCCGGCCGCTGCTCCCCC